>JAJJMB010003237.1:1997867-2135787 GCA_023531105.1 Papaver atlanticum | reverse complement strand
CCCACACCTCATGTGTGTTACTAGTTGCATAACTAGAGTCGATTCTCCTTTAACCTTAGGTTTCTATCGAGCCCCTGTAGGTTAACGACTTCAAAGACTTCATTAGGATTGTGAAGCCAGACCCAACTATTTCTTTTTAGTTGCGTGTTCTGATCTTGCCCGATTCTATCGTATTGAGTACAATTGAAATAATTGATTCGAGATTAATTTCTCCGATAGGCAAGATAAAAGTAATCACAAACATCTTCGTCTCATCGTTTGTGATTCCACAATATCTTGTTTCGCTAGTCGATTAAGATTATTATGAGGTGATTGATAATACTAGGCTATTCTTCGGGAATATAAGACCGGCTTATCAATTGGTTCATGTTCACCTTGATTTATCAAAAGACGGAACAAAAACTCTTGGGTATTTATGTGGGAGACAGATTTATTCAATCCAATAGACTTTTCTGTGTGAGACAGATTTGTTTATCAAGTCTTCGACTTTGGGTCGTAGCAACTCTTGGTTGTGGGTGAGATCAACTAAGGGAATCAAGTGCGTAGTATCCTGCTGGGATCAGAGACGTAAGGAACGAAACTGTACCTTGAATCAGTGTGAGATTGATTAGGGTTCAACTACAGTCTAGTCCAAAGTTAATTGGTAGTAGGCTAGAGTCTGTAGCGGCTTAATACAGTGTGGTGTTCAATCTGGACTAGGTCCAGGGGTTTTTCTGCATTTACGGTTTCCTCGTTAACAAAACTTATGGTGTCTGTGTTATTTATTTTCCGTATTATATTTTGTTATATAATTGAAAATCACAGGTTGTGCGCTTAGATCAATTAATTAGAATATCTAACCTTTGGTTGTTAATTTAAATTGATTGACACTTGAACATTGGTCTTTGGTACCGTTCAAGTTGTTTCACATAATAATCAGGCTCACGGATTTCTATCTGTTTGATTTGCTGATTACATTGTGAAATAGAGATATTAAACTCTTTGATATACTTTACTCTAGATTGAGTCTGACTGTCTAGTTAATTATCTAGAAAGTGTATTGGAGTAAGTCCTCTCAGATTACCAAACGAATTGTTGGGTGTGGTTGTTAGACCCCCGTATTTTCAATTGGTATCAGAGCTGGCAAACATATTAAAGACCTCATAAGTCTGTGTTTGTAGCGATCTGAGGATGGATGATATTGTCTCTGATAAACACATCGCCATAAATAAAAGCTCTGTTTCTGTAAAGTCTATTAAAGAGAAAGAGTTGTCAATCTCTAATATAGATGAACCCAGTGTTCCAAGGAAAAAGACATACATTGACAAGTGTTTTCCTGACTACCTTACTGACGAGTCTGACTCTGAAGTTGAAAGAAATGCAGCCAAAGAGAGTGCAGTGATTTTAAAACTTGTTAGAATCCAGGCTGATAATGTCAATCGGTTGAAGCACAAAGTCAATGTTCTTTTTGGTATGGTAAATGAGCATGACTCTCATCTAAAGGTTCTTCAAGAGGAAAATTTCTCAGTCTGTTCTTCACGAACTCTACTTGAGAAAAAACTCAAAAAGGATGCTTTGAAAATTGAACATCTTTTAAGTAAACTCTCCCTTCAAAAGTGTTCCAAAGAGTCCACCATACCAATTGCTTCTGATTTAACTGTAAAAGAATCAGTTCCAGAAGTAAAATCAAAATACCTTCATGTCAAAAAGGATGTGTCTGTGTCTTCCTCTAATCAAGGAATATCCACACCACGTGGAAGGAAGAAGTCTCCCAACAATAGTGTTGAGTTTGTTCCCTCTAATCACTCAGGTGATCAGAAAGTATGTCTCTTTTGTAATTCAAAAGGTCATGTTGAACAAAAGAAGAAATCTAGGTTGAATGACAATTCTTTCATTCGTCTTCAACACACCTTAGATTTAATTCTCAAAGGTGTAACTAATATTTGTATGTCTAAACCAATTGGTTTTAGTACTCATCCCGTGTGTTCTACCAGGAAAGTCAGTTCGAGGTGTTCTTCAAATGTTCAAGAACTTAACAGACTCCCCACTTCTGTTCGGTCAAGAAGAACTCATGTTTTTTCTTCTTTCAAAAAGGGAGATAATTTTGTACATGATGTGAAAAAGGTACCAAAAGAAGGAAGCAAAAATGGAGGTATGAAAGACAACCTAAAAAGAATAATTGAAGAATATAAAGATATCATCGACAAGCTGTCAATTCCCTCTGGGCAAAGTTCTTCAGGTAAGAATAAACACTTTGCATCATATGTTGATGATTGCAAATTTTATAATAATGGTTCGCATCATAATGGGTTTTCTTCAGAGATCAGTAAAAAGAGGTTTAACCGAAAACAACGTTTATTTAATGAGCTCAAGGCTCATACTTGTGCTAATTAATCACAGGGATGAATTCTCACTCACAAAAATTCCTGGTTGAGTGAGATAAATTTCAGGTATACTTATGGCAAATGTTTTCTGATTTTCTATGCTAATTTCTTATCATTCTTAGTAGGATTATCATTCACAAACAGTCATGCATAAGTATTTGTTTGATCTAATGGATGTCAGGATTTACTAATTTCCTCTTGAAATTTTTGTGTCAAAAATTGCTACACTTATATGCTCTGAATCTCTCTCTAGTGAGAATATAAGATTTATTGAGCTTATTCTTGTGAAATTATTCACGCAGCAAACACTTTGGTGAATAAAACGACATTCTTGTTGGTCTGTTCCCTCTTGGGATTTTTACAATTGTAGTGGTCAAGGTTGCGTTCGTACGAGTACCCATTTTACTTGTCACGGACCAACTAAGGAAACCCTAAATTTTGTTTCCGGTAAAACCTTATAAATTCCAAAAAACCTTTATGAGAATACGCATACTCTGTCCTCCTGGTATTAAGAATGGGGTCACCTTCAAACCCTTGGAATTTACCATCTGATTCAATTGATGACTCGGTTTACTTGGAATTTGTTTTAAAGAAGAAAAGAACCCTAGTTAAAGCTGACGAACTCGAATCCTGTGCCTCATGCTATTATGCGTTTTCTCATCAAGATCGATAAAATGCTGAGATGGTCTCTGCTGAAGTGGTCCATGGTTTTCTCACTGATCTTGGGAAGATTCAACTGAAGCTTGAGAACTCGGTAAAGGATCTTAACATGCTGCGAACTGAGTTGAAAAAGGTTAATTCTGACCTTGTTCTCATGAAGTCACATGTTAAGGACCTTCTCAATGAGAATATCTTTTCTGAAGATACAGTTGATACAGTTTGTCACAAGCTTGAAGTTTTTGGAACCAGTGAAGCTTCCGTACCGAAACTCTGATTATTGCTTGTGATTGCTCTTTGTTTTTAGAGTTGTTTTTGATTTTGTCTAGTAAATTTTCGTATGAGAATTTATTTCTTGTGGTTTTAGAAGGATTACTAGGGTTTTGAATAGCCATTATTGTGAGTACACATAGCTATGTCCAACGTTTTCATCTTCATGTTTTTAGATTTATTTATTTAAATTCTAAGTTTTTTGGAAGATGATGTTTGCAATTTTAATCTTTGTGATTTTATATATTGCAAATTGTTATGGGATATGTTGTTTACGTCCGTGAACCTGTGACTGTCCCATACTTGTTCAAAAGTTATCTCTATTATGTAGGTATGAAAGTATTGATAAAAGATAGAATGAACTTTTGACAAACAAAAGTTAAAGTCTTTTATGTCATTACTTTGATGGAAGAAAGGATAAAAATCTTGTTTACAAGGATTAATTCTATTATATGTCATTGTGAAAATAGTGATGAAAAATAGGATGAATCCTTGTGTATTCCGCAGTATTGGTCGATCTCCGATCCACATTTTTTGTGTGCATATACTGTGAGGCTCCGTAAGTTCTCTTATGTCGAGCATGGGCAATTGAATTGATCATTTTTGTGGTGGATTCAATTGAGATTTTTGGATTCAAATACATGTTTTCATGTGATTTGGTTATATCCAAAGAAATCATTCTTTTCTTGTAAAAGCAAGGTCGCTTTTGTTGTTCTTTCGGGAATGACATTATATGGGGGATAGTTCTTTTGAACTTGTGCTTAATTGCCAAATCTTTGCGGGGAGTGCGGCTGTGGAATATTATAAGGGTTATCTTGTATCTTTATAAACTCCTTGATGAATGCATTTAGATTCGGCTTTATGATTGCATCTACATAAGTTGGTATGTTATTCTCTTTTGGTCATGAAGTATCTCTGTGAAAATTTCATGAGGATCCCACTAGTTTTCGTACCTTGGCCAATTTATATTGACAAAAAGGGGGGGAATTAATGTGTAGTTTCATACTACAAATACATATGGTTTACGGATCATTATGTAAGGGGGAGTGGTTTTCATGTCGAGATGAAGTATTGACTAAGGGGGAGTGATACATATCACCATAGTATTGTTGTCAAAGTTGTGATACAATTGAACTTTGATACTGTGTAATAATACTATGACACTGTATAACAATGATCGAGAGCATTTGCTTTCTCATTGTTATCGCTACGGATCTTCAACAACTATGATGCAGAGTTGAACACGTTTAGGATTATGGAGTACTTGGAAGTGACGAAGTTTTAGAGTCGTGTTGAAGATGCCAAGGAGATCAAGCATTTGGATGAGAAGCTACAATTTTTATTTATTTTGTAATCCATATGTATTGATAGTTTTGTCACTAAAATTGACAAAGGAGGAGATTGTTAGAGCATTGTTTGGTAGAACTCGCATGCGTTGCTATCTCAAGCATGTTTGTCAATGTTAGTGATCAAAACTATAAGTCTTGATTTCTAGCCTATTTATAGATGTCTCGGACAAGGACATAGATTGTGTAGTTGAGCTTAGACTTCACGGCGTTCATCATTTGAAGATGAAGAACTACTAAGGGGAGCTTATGAAACTTCATCGAAAAAAGGTATGTGGAGACTTAAACTCATCTATCACTTGGAAAGTCTATTTCTACTCTATCTCCTATATTGAGACATAAGTCGTATTACGATATGGTTTTCCATATACACATTTGAGATTTCGAGTTGAGTTTATCTCGCTTACATATTTCTCGAAGTATGCGTTGGCAAGCTTTCGCTTTGACCAAGTTCATCTTATATCATGTGAAAATTGCCGAGTAACATCTTACATGGTTTGTGTGATACAATCATTTGGTGTTGTCTTGGAATGTTTCGTTATGATTATTTCAATAACTTGAAAATTGCTTTGATGCTAATAGTGTGTGAAACGGCTATTGTCATCCTCTAAGAAAGTTTCAATGATTGAAATAAGAGTTTAGAACACTTAACCATTATTGGATATGTCATGTTGTGCACTCTTGCACATATGTAATCCATGTCCGGGAACCATAGTATGCGCACCCGTTTGTGTACCGGTTGGTTTGAGAAATCCGGGAACCTAAGTATGCGTACCCGTTTGCGTACTGGTATACAGGTTCATATGCAAGAATTTCTACTGGGATTGAAAGTTCGCGTACCCGTTTGCATACTGGAGAAACCCAATCTTAGTCCGGGTATTTCAAGTATGCGTACCCGTTTGAATACTTGAAGGTTAAAGTTCTAAAATCGGTTTTGTACATGAACATAAACATTTATATAATAAGGAATGCAATCTTTGCAAACCGTCGCTATAATGTTCATGATTGATTCGAGTGAATCAAACCTATTTTGCTTCAATTGTGTTCTTGTATAATTCTATGAGAATATAGCAATTAAACAACTCTTTAACTAGTTTCATTTGAGTCATTTGAATTAGTTATGGTTAAGATGAATAAGGTTGATATGAGAGTAATCATATGGCTAACCTCGGTTAACTATTTGTGAACCAACATGGTGTATATGTTTAGGTACGGTTACATAAACCTAAATGAGGGTTCATTTAATTTGTGTGTAACAAGCTAAGTTCGATCTAACGGTTGAAATATATTAGCTTGGTTGAATCAGGTTTTTCATCTAACGGTGAATATTGAATGCTTTGTTACCAAGGTAACTTGGATTGCAAACCCTGATTTGAAAACTATATAAAGGAGAACTCTAGCAACTGGGAAACCTAATCCCCACACCTCATGTGTGTTACTAGTTGCATAACTAGAGTCGATTCTCTTTTAACCTTAGGTTTCTATCGAGACCTTGTAGGTTAACGACTTCAAAGACTTCATTGGGATTGTGAAGCCAGACCCAACTATTTCTTTTTAGTTGCGTGTTCTGATCTTGCCCGATTCTATCGTATTGAGTACAATTGAAATAATTGACTCGAGATTAATTTCTCCGATAGGCAAGATAAAAGTAATCACAAACATCTTCGTCTCATCGTTTGTGATTCCACAATATCTTGTTTCGCTAGTCGATTAAGATTATTGTGAGGTGATTGATAATACTAGGATGTTCTTCGGGAATATAAGACCGGTTTATCAATTGGTTCCTATTCACCTTGATTTATCAAAAGACGGAACATAACTCTTGGGTATTTATGTGGGAGACAGATTTATTCAATCCAATAGACTTTTCTGTGTGAGACAGATTTGTTTATCAAGTCTTCGACTTTGGGTCGTAGCAACTCTTGGTTGTGGGTGAGATCAACTAAGGGAATCAAGTGCATAGTATCCTGCTGGGATCAGAGACGTAAGGAACGAAACTGTACCTTGAATCAGTGTGAGATTGATTAGGGTTCAACTACAGTCCAGTCAAAAGTTAATTGGTAGTAGGCTAGAGTCTGTAGCGGCTTAATACAGTGTGGTGTTCAATCTGGACTAGGTCCCGGGGTTTTGCATTTGCGGTTTCCTCGTTAACAAAACTTATGGTGTCTGTGTTATTTATTATCCGCATTATATTTTGTTATATAATTGAAATATCACAGGTTGTGCATTTAGATCAATCAATTAGAATATTCAACCTTTGGTTGTTGATTTAAATTAATTGACACTTGAACATTGGTCTTTGGTACCGTTCAAGTTGTTTCACATAATAAACAGGCTCGCGGATTTCTATCTGTTTGATTTGCTGATTACATTGTGAAACAGAGATATTAAACTCTTTGATATACTTTACTCTAGATTGAGTCTGACTGTCTAGTTGATTCTCTAGAAAGTGTATTGGAGTAAGTCCTCTCAGATTACCAAACGAATTTTTGGGTGTGGTTGTTAGACCCCCGCATTTTCACACATATGATTCGAAGCACAGGATTAAAGCATCCAACCATCATTGAGATAACTCTTTGATGTAACGGTTAACACTTCCTCATCAAAACCACACATTGGGTCTTCTAAAAATTCACTACCTTCAACAACTGAAGCAACAACATTCTTCGAATCTTATTTCTCACGTTTCTCATCTCTTGCCTTAAGCTTGAGACAATCAGCCTTAATATGACCAGTTTTTTGACAATACTAACACTTAATATCGCTCTTTTTGGAACGATTATTTGACTTCGACTTCTTATTACCATTCTTTCCCCTATCAACAAACAAGCCCTCGACTTTTGCTTCATCTTTGAACTCTTGTTTCCTTAATTCCTTAGCTTGTAAAGCAGACACCACGTCATCGAAAACCAACTTATTGTCTCCTTCAGTTTTCGCACTTAACAAATAATCAACGAAAGCATTATACAATGGAGGCAAAGAAAACAATAATATCATGGATTTATCCGTAACAGAGATAGTAACACTGATATTAGACAGAACAGTTCTTATTAAACTCATTAATATGATCAACCATAGACTTACTCGAAGACATCCGAAAGGCATGAAGTCTGCGCTTCAAGTAAAGTTCTGAAGTCAAATCCTTTTGCAGGTAAAGCTTTTCTAACTTATCCCACAACACCTTTGCAGAGGTTTCACTCGAAAAGTTATGAGTGATCTCCCTTGACAAACATAAACGAATAGTTGAACATGCCTCCAAAACAAGGTCATCCCACTTCTCATCGTTCCAATCCTTTGGTAACGGTGCTGGTTTGTCCTTGATAGCTTTGATTTGTTTCATACTAACAAGAATATCTTTTACATCAGTTTGCCATGATGTGAAATTATTCTTCCAATTGAACTTGATAATATCAAATCCATGCACCTTCGAAAATCCACTTGATGTAGAACCATACATCTTCACTTCTAACTATGATACTCTCTACGCTCACCACACCACTTGTTAGGATTAAGACCTCCACAAGACACTAATAGTTCTTTGGATCAATGTAGAACTAAAGAAAACAGAAACTTGAATGCACTAAATGAAACAAGAAAGACACAAGATTTAACGTTGTTCGGCAATGTGCCTACGTCCACAAATGGCTATGATCAACTCTTATTATAGAACAAATTACAGAGAATTAAACCACAACTATGATCAGCAGGATGTTGTTCACAAACCCCAAACAATTCTTTATGAACAAAACGTCCTAAACCCTAAAATTCTCTAGTTATGAGAACTCTTCTCTAGATTGTGTTGTATGTGTTTCCCTAAGAATTATACACCTATTTATATAGGTTACAAACTTGTCTTCCAAGTATATGAGTTATACTAGGAAACCTAAACATAGCTAAGAAAGGAAACCTTGAGTTTAACTAAATCAGGAAACCTCTAGCTAATCCAAAATAAGGAAACACCTAGAAGATTCTATAAAATTATAGAACCTTCCTAAAACATCGACAACATAACAATATCCTTTCCGGTTGGCATCTATCGCTTCCAATTTTTCTAGGAAAATTGCATTCTTGAGATAATTGCATACCTCTTGTTCTATTTATTTTTTTTAGATTGAAAGAGAGTTTTTTTAAGAGAAAAGAATGTACACGTTTATATATAAAAAAATGCTACCAGAGGTAACACAAAACAAAAAGAAAAGAAGTTATAGCAAAATAGAATCCCAACTGAATATGGTACTCATGAAGTTTAAGTGATAATTATGTCCAGCCGCTGCAGACCAAGCAAGTAATAACGATTTAGCTTCTAATAACGATTTATAGAGACCAAGCAAGTACCCTTGTTCTGAATTCAGCTCAAATTGTTTTTGAAAAGTTCAATATTCTGGCATAAGAAATCCATTCTGAATTCTGGGGTAGCTGCTGTACTTGAATTGTTGTATAGTGCCTCCAGTAAAAGAATTAGTACCGGGTGCAGAAAGAATTAGTTCATCAGTAAAATGTATCTATCTATTTTTCATGGGATTTGATCTTATCTGACTCGAACTAGTTTTCACTTTCCACAAACAAAAACCCCATTTTCCCGTCACCTTTTCTTAAACCTTAGTAAACTTATGGTTTTCTCTATAACTCCAAAAGAGGCCACACTTGCAACAATGTTTGTACTGAAATGGTTTTGATGGAGTATTTCAACCTCTACCCTTATGGGTAACATTTAACTCTAATATCAGCTGAATCGGTTCTTGGTTGCAAATTAGTATAGAAAACTTGAATAATCTTGTTTGTCATCTTGGATGCACTTACATCACATAAACCATCCTTCTAGTGTTGAATCTGGTAAGTTGATTTTTCTTGCTTTAACTGATAATGAACAACTTTACTATTTTGATCAAGAGTCAAAAATTCGAAGAATTATTCTTACCCATCCATTTAAGTAGAGACATATTAGTTTGCATAGTCCCTTTAACGGTTTGATATGTCTTTCTAGATGGCTGTTGAGAATAGTCTCGCATTGTATGGGAAATCGAAGGTCCTGTAGTTTAAAAACCTTGGATAATCCTAACCTTGCAGGCTTATTTTCGAGGTTAGTTAGGTCCATTGTATGAGAGACAAGTTATATTTATATTTGTGATGATTCTAATATTAATATGATCACACCTACTCCTCGTCACCTAAGATCTATAATATGCAGGTTTTATACCCAATTCAAGATATTGATCCTTTTTGGCAATAATTATCTTTCAAGGAACCAATAGTGGAACAAGATTTTGGCCAAGTGTTTGCCGATACTGACATTGAAAAAGCACAAACCCAGAGATATTCTACATTAAACTAGTTGTAAAGTAAATTTTTTGTTTCCACACTTTAGGTATAATGTCATGGAACCTCAATGAACCAATAGTCGAACAAGATTCAGGCGAAGAGTTCACTAACCGAGAAATATTCAACATTAACCTAGTCGTAAAGGCAAATTTGATTGAGTAACTTGAGTAAATTTTTGTTTCCACACTTTAGGTATGATGTCATGGAACCACCTAAGGGAAAGAGAATGGGTGAAAAAGGCGAGGGAAGTGTTGGAAGAATCAAAGAAAAGAAATTCTCCGGGTTTTGAGCAATTGCAAAAGTTCTATAAAGTGGAGGATGAGAAGGAAGAGGATGTTCAAGGTAGAAACAAATGTAGGAGAAGTCAAAAGATACAAGGAGGGGCAACCCATTGACATGATAAAGAAAAGGTCCCGAGCTTCTCTCTCATAAAAGTTTAACAATCAAAGTTGATGCTAAAGGAAAAGGTCCGGTGGTTCCCTCTAAACAAAACTCAAGAAGCAAAATATTAAAGGAAAAGTTCCGGCGGTTCCCTCCAAACAAAACTCTAGAAGCAAAATTACAGTGAAGCAAGTGGCACCGGTGGTTGAAAAGCCAGCACAAGGATTCATGAAAGCATCCCTTAAAGATGAGGAAAGTTAATTTTTCCGACCTAATACATCGTTTATGAAGATTACTTGGAGGATCTTCCCGATATCATTTGTGACTACATTAAGGCCATCGACGATGTTGCTGGAGACTGGAATTGTCGTTTCCATGTCGCAATTGAACAACTTAGACTTTTTAGTGGGCCCAAAACTTATTATAGGTTTCACCTATTATGCAAAAGATGTAAGTATTGATTAAGGGGGAGAAATATATCACCGTAGTATTACTTCGAAGTTGTGATACAATTGAACTTTGGAGAAGATAATAATACTATGTTTCTGTATAATGACGATTGAGAATATTTGTTTTCAAAGTTGTTATCGCTGCGGATCTTCAACAACAACGATGCTGAGTTGAACACGTTCAGAATCATTGCAACTTGAAGTAACGAAGAATTCAAGGAGTTAAAGAAACAACGAAAATCAAGCATGATGGATTCAAGGAGCTTTTGAAGCTTTATTTTTTTTAATCCATATGTATTGATAGTTTTGTCACTAAAATTGACAAAGGGGGAGATTGTTCGGTCGAACTCACAAGTGTTGCTATATCAAGCTTGTTGTCAAATTTTGTTGACAAAACTATATCTTGATTTCTAGTCTACAATTAGTTAAGTCTCGGATTAGGGTAGAAAAGTGTAGTTGAGAATCGGATATCACTGCGTTCTACCGTTTGAAGACGAAGATCAACCAAAGATTTTAGAGAATTTCTTCAACAAAAGGTAAGTGAAGACTGAACCACCTATTTCTCAAGTTATATCCATCCTTCCATCTATGAGACGTTGTCGCATGACTAATTAGACTACTGCAAGCATATCAAGAATTTCGAATCAAGTTTATCTTGGTAATTTGTTCTCGAAATATATATGACTAAGCTTAATGAATATTTGGTCATACTTGATGAATTTCGGTTAAGAACAATTTATTATTCATAATCTAAATCATGATTCAAGATTATCATTCGAAAATAGCTTGGAACAATGATATGTGTCATTGATGTTATTTGGGAATGTTCTGAATTGATTTAGAGAGAAATATATAACTATTATAAATATGGATACATGACAGTATGCATACCAGTTTACATACTGGAGAAAACTGTTATAGGTCCGAAGCCGTAGTACATGTACCCAGTACACGTACTAGAGTAGCTATATGTCGACAACAACTTTTTGGTACGCATACCCGGTATCCATACCATAAAAAATTTGTTACCCGTGAATCAGAAATGGTACGCATACCAAGTATGCATACAGTATAGGAACTATTGGTTTTGAAACCGATGTGGTATCCATACCCGGTACGCAAACCTTAAAGTTCTGTGAGTTTCTGAACTCGTTTTTGTCTTAAGGGTACACATACCCGGTACATGTACACGTACCTGGTACACGTACTTTCCCTGTCGAATATTTTCAGATGCAAAAAAATTATTTTTGTGTGAGATAATTGGCATTTGAATAAATCTCTAAAAACACTATATAAACATGATTGATCACATTATAATCTATGGTTGTGACTCAAGCGGAAAGTCTTAAGTTTTATATGAAAATGACTAAGCTTATGGTTCAATCGGCTAGTTTCGGCTAACCGTATATGAACAATGTCTTTGTACACGGTTCGGTTATGGTTCATCCTAACCAGAGTGTATATCTTTTTATGTACATCTCATTTCAAATACTTAGCTTAAACCTAAAGTAACCTTTTATGGATATTGTTTGCTTGGTTCTGAAGCTATCTTAGCTTAAACCTAAAGTAACATATACTTTGAAAGTCTGTATAAAGGAGAACCTCAAGCAACTAGGATTTTTTAATCCATGACATTATTCTTTGTTTGTCCTAGCTGTAAACTAGAGTCGTCCTCTCTCTAAAACCCTACTAGGGTTTAGCGACTAAAATGACTTCACCCAGGGATTCGCGAAGCCAGTTCCAACTATCTTTTATCTTGATAGTTCGAGTATCCCGATCTTGTTTGATTGTTGAGCTGCTCACTCAAACAAGATATATAGAAATCGCAAAGTTCTCTTCGTCTCAATTGAACAACTTAGACTATGTGATTTCACAGGTTTAATACTTGTGAGGTGAACAATAATCTAGGCTCCTCTTCGGGAAGCATAAGTCCGTATTTTGAGGTTAGCTAGACTTTGTCTATTGCTATCGATTTCCAGTCTCACCTTGATCTATCGATCGGAAAGGAAATCACATATAGCCTTATCTGTGGGAGGCAGATTGGTTTAAAGTCTTTAATTGAGTTGAATCAACTCTTAGGATGTAAAGCACGTAAGTCTTGTTGGGATTCAAGAGGCGTAAGGCGCGACTATAACTGAATTACTGTGAGGGTTTAATTCGGTATCAACTACATTCCAGTTCGAAGTTAATTGGTAGTAGGCTAGTGTCTGTAGCGGTTTAATAAAGTTTGGTGTTCAAGTATGCACTAGGTCCCGGGGGTTTTCTGCATTTGCGGTTTCCTCGTTAATAAAATTTCTGGTGTCTGTGTTATTTGTTTTCTACATTATATTGTTTATCTTTATAATTGAAATATCACAGGTTGTACGTAAATTAATCAAAGTAGATACATCCATCCTTTTTTGTTGGATACAACTTGATTGATTCCTGGATATTGATTTTTGAGATCATCCAAGTACTCTCACACATAATCAGGTTCACGGATTTGGTTCTGTAAACTTTCTGATTGTGGGAGAAAGAGATATAAGCTCTTTGTATAATTCCTTGATTGAGTTTTATTAAGTTGAACTCTCGGAATTGTATTCGATTTTAGTCCATACAGGTTGCCTAAGAAAAAGTTGGTGGTGTGTTTTGGTACCCCCATGTTTTCAGTTCCTTGAAGAATACTTCTTCTATAATTCCTCATCATAAGTGCGATGTGGCAGACTTCAGCAGAAGCTATAATGAAACTATTGAAGAAATAAACAAAACAATTTCTGAATATGAATCTCTCATCAACATGTTGAGACGTGGCATCAAAGAGGCAAAAAGAGTGGCTATTTCAGGTAACTAAAGGCACAAAGAGTGACATATTGATTGTGGAAGAGAAAGAGATAAACTCTACGTACATATTGTTCAAGGATTTTTGTTTAGATCTACTTGCAACTGTATTGGTTTTGTCCATACAGGTTGTCGAATGAAAAAGTTGGTGGTGTACTTGGTACCCTCCCTTTTCAATCCCAACCGTAACTCACCCATTACGACCATGTGGTTTTCTTTTTCTAGTCGTATGCTTGTGCTTACTGCTAGGATGTTACGACCATAAACCATGATTACGACTAGGATTCATGGATTTCCCAGCCATATATAGGCATATGACTGGAAATGTGAGGTTTTCAAAATGCAAAAAACCAAAATTTTTACGTACTAAGTGCAATCAGAAGCAGAGAAATTTGTCATTGAATTAAGTTAGAGGTATACCTCACTATGTTGAGCATTTGTTTCTTCATATTCTTCTTGACTCGGTCCTTCTAAATTATAATAACATTCCTACAAAGGTTGGGTATTAGTTTGGATTAAAAATTCTTGATTGTCTAAAAAATCAGCCATAGCGAAATCATTGTTGAGGGTTATGAATATGTTGTTGGATTTCGAAGACGAATAATCACCTACATCATAACTCTTGTTAGAATCACTCATTTTGAGAAATTTCTTTAAATTTTTTGGAGGATGAATCACCCTCTATATTATTTGTTATCTTGATTTCCGAACACTAACCGTAAACAAAACCATTAAGCTAATCCAATCACTAAACTTAATTAGTTTAGTTGATAATTTTGTTAACACAAATTAAATGGAGGGCATATTATCCGTTGGATAAGAGGTTTTGAAGAATGTTATTTCATGACCTTTTTTTAGTCCTTATTCAGCCCTCAATTTTCCCACTACAGCCCGATACATAGGTTTCTTGAACAACAAACAGTGATAATCGCAGGGCCATAAATTGACCCACAAGGCCTGCAGATGCGGGCTTTGTTACCCTAAATTCTTTAGGAAACTTTGCCGTTTAGTCCACAAAACCCGACCCGGGTTAATGTGTAGTCCAGCAGGATATAACATTTAATAGTTGGTCCAAAAAATATTTAAATAGAGTAAAATTACGAAGCTAACCCTAACAACACGCGTGTCACATCCAGAAAACGCAGAGAAGAAATTAAACGCGTGTTTTTTCTCGTTTTCATTGATTTTTTTTCTTCCAGTTTTCAGTTTTCATTCTTCTTCTTCTTCAGTTTTTCAATCTTCTTCGGAGAATACAAAAATCCCCAAAACCAGATCGAAAACTAAATCAAAATCTAGGTCAATTTCATCTCAATAATCATTTTCAAATCGAAAAACAAAATCAAAATCAAACCAAAACCAAAACCAAAACCATATCTGTTTTTCACCATCAAAAATAAGAAAAAATGGTTAATCGAAAAATTAAACGAACAATTACAGAAGAAAGTCCTTTACCATCAAAAAGAAGAAAAACTGCTAATGATTCACCAACTGCTGCCAATTCACCAAGAACAAGAAGTATGACTAAAGCTGTTACTCCACCATCAGCACCAGAAAAAGGTAAAACTTCTAACCACCACTACATATTGGTATGTACTACATGTTTTTTGATTCACCATTTACGTATCCAGATGTTGTTTTTTATGCTTATCAATATGAAGTGTTAGATTTACTTTTAATATGTAGTGTTAGATAAACTATCAGTAGTTGTACATAGTGGTATACACAACGACATACTAATATGTAGTGTTTGGATATACTATCAATATCTAAAGATGTGCTTATTGATACATAAGCAATACATCTTGTTAATCCACCACTACATATCTAGAGATGCAGTGGAAATTCTTTTATGTTTTGTACAAGTTAGTAATAATGAGGGGGCACTGCCCCCTCGACCCTCGTAAATGGTGTTACATATTCATATTGATATGCATTGTTTTGTTTGTTTATGAATATGTAGTGATGCATTGTGCTACTTTGTCAAGTATCAATATGTAGACACTATACATATTGATATGTAGTGTATATTCCTATTGATATGTAGTGTATATTATTATTCAGATATGTAGACACTATGAAATACTCACACTTCTAATGGACCAATAGCAAAAACCAAAAAAACAACAGCAGCAGCAGCTCCTTCACCAGCTCCTTCACCAAAAGCAAAAAAGGCGAGAAAAGCTGATACTCCTTCACCAAAACCAAAGCGGAAGAAAACAATTGTCCTGAAAACTGCTACTCCTTCACCCAAAGCAAGAAGGGCGGGGAAAGCTGATATTCCTTCACGGAAAGCAAAGGGAAAGAAAGCAAATGTACCCCTGAAAGAAGGTACATTTCTTAGCTGTTGTTTTCTATATGATGATTACAAAACATCACTACATATTGAACATATTGTTATGTAGTTATAATACAAGTATGTAGTGGTATCTAATATGTACCATATCAGCATGTAGTTGTTTTAATTACATAGTAGATATTGTAACTACATATCAATATGTTCCATAAACTAGGTTTTGATATTATAACTACGTATTGATGTTATAACTACATATCAGTATGTTCAACAAAATTACATATTGATATTATAACTAAATATGTATGTTGAGTTTTAAATTTGCTTTTAGTGATGGAAATATATAGGTGTTAATAAGTGTAAGAAATCGGTATATTGATTATAAATCATCACTACATTTTGATATTTTTAGCTCGAGTAATTACCACTAATATATTCAATATGTAGTAGATATTATAACTACGAATTGATATGTTCAATACTTTAGTGATGGTCATGTAATGTTTTTAGATACTTGTTATTATGCAGGTAAAAAGCGTAAGCAAGCAGCTGGAAAACCAAGGAGTTTATACCGATCCGGTTTTAGGGGCATGTATGGGCTTGTGAAGAGGATTAAGAAGAAAGAAAACCTTAAATTGAGTGTCTTCCAGTTACATCTCATCAGTGAAGCGTCGTATGGGAACCTTTTCCTAATGTTCTGGTACACAGGTTTTGATTAAGAACATTGGTTGAAGAATGAAAAAGCAGTCACCAAAATGTTACGCTGTTACAAGAGAGGTCGATATCCAGACAAGCTTACATTTCAATTTTTAAGGCATGGCGAGAAGTATGAGCTGTCAACCACACCAGAAGAAATGGGAATCACTTATGGGATGCCAAGAATGTCGAATAGGGAATATCAAGATTTAAAACTGACATTGTAAAGTGGATGGCGTAAAACTACATTCTTCAAAAGGGCTTTTCCTGATGTACTGGTGAGTGGTAAAAAGGTGACTAGGCCAATGATTGAAGACGCAATCATTAACATCATGAAAAGAGCACCAATTAATGTAAAAGTTGGTAAAGATTCTCTGCAAACGGTGGGTGATAAATCAAATGAAGATCCTCAAGAATCTGAGGAAGATGCCGAAGATCTTGTTAGGCTTATCTGCCTATATATGCGTACTTCATTTTTTTCGCAACAAAAGATGCAAACTCTTTGACTGAAAAATATATTGGTTTTGTTGATGATCTTGAAAAAGCAAAGAATATATCATGGGCCGACCTACTGCATTCTTACTTAGAGCGAGAGCTGAATGAACACGAGGAAAGCGTAGAAGACACTCTTGGTTGTGTTGGGTACTTGTTGGTAAGATTTTCTTTACGTTAAACTCTTTTGTTTTGCGTGTTTCCACTACGTATAAGTATTTCATGGACAATACTTACACTACATATCAATATTTACAGCCTTGGTTTGCGAAGTATACCCATTTGGTACAGCCAGAGAATGTAATGACAGAACATGAAGGAATGTATGTGCCAAGAGATGCTAGATGGAACCACACAAAGATATGTACTGAATTCCTAAAGGACGTTGATCTTTCTGAGTATGAGGTAAACATACATTATTAGTTGAACTTAAAAATAAATTTGCAGTACATATTTTGTCAACAAAAAATACATATTGATAAGTACATAAAAATTATACAGTTCCATGAAGAATTCATAGACGGGTACACAAACCATGAAAAAAAAATTCTTAATCGTATCTCAAGAAGGATTCAAGAGGAAAAAGATGTTGAAACTCCCATTGAAGAAGATGACACATATGAATCGGAAGAAGAGAAAGAAGAAGAAAATGGAAGTCCAATGGAAGAAGATGAGTCAGCAGATGGGGAAGAGGATTGGGAATCGAAGTACAATGATTTGAGGAGTATAGTCACTGATAAATGGAGCGAAGTGAACATAATACAGAAAGACGGCGCAACGATTGACGCTTCAAAGCTTATGCTGATGTTGCATGAAATATACTCGAAATCTTTCCCTTTGCAGAGAGAAACCAGCCATGAAGATTATGTCCGCTTGGGATCTACACCTCCGCAAACCAACCCCACTGAAGATTTGGATGTTGACCCAACAGTTGAAGTCCAAATGCCATATTTGGAGAAAGATCAAACTAATGTTAATGTCACATCTGAAGTTGGTTTGTCAACAACACCTTCAGTATTGAAGTTCCGCAGTGTTGAGGTTCACATTTCTGAGATTAAAAGCTGGGCTAGATCTAATTTGGAGCAAAAATTCGAAAATATATAAGCGGAAAATAGCAAAAAAACACACACAAGTAAGTAGCATATCAGTATGTAGTCTAAGTATCATTTAACGTTCACTTTGTACTGTATCAAGTATGTAGTTGTTTTAAGTGTCTGACACTTACAATATGTAGTGGTAGATACCTACATTCTTGTAGTGGTATCTAGGTATCTACCAGTACATATTGGTACGTACTGTTACATAGCAATACATATTGATATGTAAGTAGCTTTATGTTGACAGTTTCACTTGTTTTTTGCATACTGATCCACTTGAAGTTAAGAAGGTAGCATCAAAGGAGTTGGTTACAACTATGCAAGAACAATGGCTTCAGTTGAAGTTATGCCCCATAAATCTGAAGACTATAACGTTGAATCGGCGGCAGAAACTTTTCTGCTAATGGATGTACCTTTGTTTACTGAGATGTCGAGTTTGGAACACATGGAACAGCTCTCTATCGCAGATTATGTAGACTTGGAAAACTCCGTCATTAGAGTTTACGTCGAAGAGTATGCATACCTCCTCCCAGATAGTGGTACTGATTAAAACCTTGGTCTTTTTGGTATTGACATACGACAACAATTTGAAAATTTATATGGAAGAGATTTGCAACCTGTAGAATTTCCCCAAGACACAACTGAGCAACAAGAAAACAACGGATCGAAAATGCACCTGAAGTTACTGCTAAGCAACAAGAACCCATCCCATTGATAGATGAAGATACTTTGGACGTTCCATCACAAGATGTTTTGGAGGTTCCATCACAGGTGAATGATATGAATGATATGTACTGAATGTTAGTTTCAGAAAAATACGTAGTTTTATTCTTGATTAAGTAGTTATGTTGTGTTTTTACAGTATATATTTTTTATGTTTGGTGAAAAATGCAGGAACAAGTTACCACAAGTAAGAAACAAAAAAGGGTGGCAGTGCACAAAAAGCGCACCGCAAAGCAGCAGCGCACACCTACAAGACCAATTACTCGTGCCAATCCTGCAAAAAAGAAAGATGACATTTACGAAAGTGGAAGTAAGTTCTCTGCATCTTATAAAGAACCCAAGAAGCCGAAAGCTGGAGCATTGGAAGCAATGCCACTAATGGTGAGACCAATGAAGAACAAAAAGCTTACACTTCGCAAGGCGTTCTATAAACTGAAAAAATCGCCATTCTATAAAGACTTGAAACATGACCAAGAAACTATCCTTTCCAGATACTTTGATAATGCACCATATAGGTGAGTTCTTAATTTGCAATACATATTGACATCAAATAATATATAACCATATCTACTACATACGGATATGTACTTTTGATGTGTACATAATGATATCTAACACTACATATGTACTTTTGACATGTAAGGCATATATTTATGCTTTAGTACATATGAATATGTTCTGGTACACAGGAATGCATATTGATATCTAGAGCTTCTTACTTTGATTATTCTAACCTTTTCGTCGTTTATTTCCAGCTCAATTGCTTGGAGTGTGGGAGAAGGTGGTCTTTGTGTTAGTGGAGCTACAGTTTAGGACTTGGTGCATAACAAGCCTTTAGAACAAGATCTTCTCAACTACGGACAATACAAGCTCAACAAGAAGTTTCATGAAGACCAGGCGAAGCACGGAATAGAAAGAAAATACTTACCTGTCTTGCATCTTGATCCGTCCGCTTGGGTAAGTTTTATCTTATAGTGCATATTGATATTCTACCACACTACATATTGATGTTAAAGTATATGTAGGAATAGGTACTTGCAATCTTGTTTGTGTTTTATCTTACACTGCATACGTAAATTCAGAAACATATGTAATGATTAGATATGGCTCTTCAAGTACATCCATTTTTTCAGTTCAATGTCGAGAACCTGGATAAACTCGAAGGAGGAGAATAAAATTCTGTTTTCAAACCAATCTTGGAGATGGATAAAAGTACCCAGAAGATTCTTGTACCAATGTGCCATTACAACCTTCATTGGCCGTTACTTGAGTATGGTTTCGAAAAAATGGTATTCAACCACTATAACTCGTCCCTTCAATGGAAGCAAACATGTCAACCAAACGCCAAAATCATGGCAGATTTCATGTTCAAACCTATCAACATATACTTGATGCATAATTAAAAAGAAACACTGAAGGAAGTGACAGTCAATGAGTGTGAAGCACCTCAACAAGGGAAATCACCAGACTTCCTACGATATGTGATGCATATTATGAAGATGAAGTCGAAAAGTAAATATGAGAGGGTAAGTTTTGGGGATGACGAGCAAGTGAAAATGAAGATTCGGAACGAAAGGGTCAATTTAGCATGCAAATTGCTGACAGCATCTCCACTAGAAAACAGTTGGAAACTGACAGAAAAGAGTCCTAATTGCTAAAAGTAGTCTGACAGAACATATTGATAAGTATCTAAATATGTAACTAGCTTTATTTTGATAGTTCCATTATAACCAGCTTCTATATTGACATAACATATCTTTGGAATGTTCAAAAATAGTTCGCTAACTTATAAGTAATTCTTAATTTGCATTTTGTTGCTATTTCTGTTGCATTTTTTTAGTATTTCGACCCCGTAAAATCAGTACATTGATATATGTTATTACATGTATGAGAATACTACTATATGGAGTATACTACTATTGATATTACATGTCAGTATATCTTCTACATATTGATATGTAGTAGAAGATGCTTACGCTACAATACCGGCTGTCAGTATATTACAACATATCAATATGTGGTGAAAGATGCTTACGCTACAATACTGAGATGTAATATCAGTATCTACTACTACATGTAGTCATAAATACTTACACTACTATATAAAAAAGAACAATAACAAGGGGGCGCTGCCCCCTCGACCCCCGTAGATGGTGATTAACACTTAACAACATATTTTATTATTTGAACGATCAATATCACTACATATTGGAAAACCAAAAAGAAGTTCTCAGAAACAACAAAAACAGTATATTCATAGACTTATAATGTTTGTACTGTAAAAGAAATTGTTCTTATCCAAATTCAGTTGTTACTAACGAATGAAAATATTGCAAAGTAGACTTGTCGTGGTGAGTTTTTCAAATAACAGCTGGTGGAAAGAATGGCAACGTCATTGGTATACTGCATTTCACATTCTGCTGCACGTTCAAGCCTGTGATAAAAGAAAAGAGTAATCAACACTACTTACTAAAAAATACATTGTACTGCATTTCACATATCTTTAATATGTACTGCTTGAAACACATACCTGTCACAAATCATTCTTCAGAAACTTCATGCTGACGGATAAGAGTGCATGTTGCCTTGTTGTGATGAGTTTTCAAATTACAGTTTGAACACTTAATAGTTTTTCTACTATTCTCCCATGTACTTTTAATACGCTTTCACTTTTTCCTTCCTGGTGGAGCCCTAATTGCAGCTGGTGGGAGAACGGTATCGTCTACGTGATACTCATCAGGCCTGTGAGAAAAATACAGAATCGTAACTACACAATAATATGTACACAGTATATTGTTCCTTAAAAACAATATCAAAATGTACCGTTTAAAGACACATACCTGTCGTGGTTAGAAACAGGTCTAATAGCTATTGAATATAGCTCACGATAACAGGTAACTTTGAAGTAATCGTTGATGTAATCAAGCATCCTTCCTCCATATCTAGTAATAGATGTAGTAGCGTGCGAGCATGGAAAACCATACACGCGCCATCGTTGGCAAGTACAACTTCTTTTCTCTAGATCTACCATATGAGACCTGCACACACAAAACACACCATATTATCTACAGTGTATCTACACATTACATATTCATATGTTATCTGCAATACACCTAAGATACTAGTTTGGTGGATATCACATCACAGAGCATGCTACTTAAAAAGAAAAATAAAAAAATTCAGATGATAGAGATTATGGGTAAATGCTAACCTTGGAGAATGCACTTCAAAGAGGTTAGCATCTGACTGGCTAACTTTCCAGGGACGGCCAATTTGAATTTGTATTTTAAGTAAGGCTTGATACATAGGGGTTAACTTTTCTGGGTTCATCAAGACACTCTCTTCACGACGTTCTGACATCAACTCCATAATACGTAGCCTACACGACAAGGAAACAACAAGTCTATTATACTACATAATACGTAGATTAACAGAACATACATGCTTGTACTATTACAAAGAAACTAATAAAATCTTAACACTACATATAAGCTTGTACTGTGACTAAGGAAACTGATACAAACCTGATATTTTCAACGAACGCACACGCAGGTAAGTTCTTCTCGCGGTTAATCCAATTATTGAACGATTCGGCAACGCTTGAAGAAGTCTGACCATACCTACAGCCCTTGAAGAATGCACTGGACCATTTTTCCCTTGGAATGTTGCGGAAGTAGTCAGCAACCCAAGGCCTTCCCAAATTAACCATTTCTTGAAGAGCTTCCTCGTATCTTGCAGGAGAAAGCGCATATGTTGCCTTTTGGAAAGAATCGGTCACTTCTTTATACTTTTCGTCAGACTTTGCGATAGGTAAGTTTTTTCCCAAGTGGAAGTAGTAATAGCTTTGATGAGAATTAGGGAACACTTTGGGAATATATTTAACCAACCCTTCACCTCGGTCAGTCATAAAAGTGATTGGGCGATCATCATCCAAAGCTTCCTTCAGATTCTTGAAAAACCATTCCCAATTGTCATTAGTTTTACCAGAAACTAATGCATATGCGAGGGGATAAAAACCTGCAAAAGGAATTATTAGTTATGTTAAGCAACTGGTAAAAGGAAAACAACCAGTACATATCAACATGTTGATATGTAGTCTTTTTTCTGCTAAAAGGAAAATAATAACCAACTACTTGAGTATGTGAAAAGCTAACACTACATATTGACATGCAGTATGGTTTACCTGATACTCAGTAAGGTCAATATATAGTAGTATAATCATTGTCAGTATTGTAGTAAATGAGTAATCTACCAACCAGACACTACTTATCAACATGTAGTCCTTGTTCTATACTACTATTTTTTTTGTTTTTTTTTAAAGCATAGACAGTATATGCTTTAAGACATGTTGTACTAGTTATATGTCCTTATATGTCCTTGTATTGTTACAGAAATAGACAGTACATATTAAGACATGTTGTCGCAATGGAAAAAAAAACATATGAAAATAAACAAACCAGCTACCTTGATTGCCGTTAAGACATGTTGCTGCCATGAGACCTCCTATAAAAGTCCCAGTAAAAAATATACAATCACAGAAAATCATCGGACGACAGAATCTATAGCCCTCTCTACAAGCTCCAAAGCAAATAAAAAGTCTATTGAATCTCTTTGTAGAATCATTATAGTCGAAATCAATATATGACCCAGGGTTTGTTTCCCTAACTGCATTCACCCACCAAGCAAGATCAGTTTAAGACTTGACATCATCACCAAAAATCTGTTGATGCGACAATTCAAGTGCATGATATGCGTGGTGATACTTGATGTCGATCCCGCCACCAACTTTAACATAATCTACAATCTCTGCTGGCTTTATGAGAGGGTTGTACCTGACACGCTCATGAATTAAATTGTTCATAATCTTTCTCAAAACTTTTGGATTCTTCAACATATAACCACCACCACAGGTGTGCCTCCCCACATATTCCTTTATCTTAAAAACATCAATAGAACTACCAATGGCAGTTGCATGAAGCCTCCACGAACAATCTTTCTCGCTGCATACGGCGGTGAATCTCTCAAGGTCATTCTTCAATTTCTTTACCTTATATCCAGTTCTCATAAAATATTTTTCGCAAGCTATACGTACAACATCAACACCACCATAGAATAATTGTTTTGTATCCTCAAAGATGTTCTCCCAACTATCTGAAAAAAAAAACACACATTTGGAACCTCTTTACCATCTTTCAAATGACTGTTTTTTGCACTGACAACTAAGTCTGCATTACTGTCAACATCCATACTCCTAGAAGAACTAGATCCGCCAGATGAAATAACATCCACATGCAAATCAAAGAAAGCTGATTTCTTTGCAGAATGTAATGCAACAAGACTTTGGAGCGATACATTGGCAAGAAAAGGAACTATCACTTCATTCTGGACATAGTTAATGACAATAGTCGATGGAGTCAACCAGCTCCACGTATTACAGATGGCAAATTTCAAATCCTCTAAAGTCGAAGACGATGTAACCAAATATCCAAAGTGGTATTGCTTATGGTATAAATGAGAGTAGCATGCAATATCCGAATCGTGAGCAACGTCAGACATGTTGACCCTGTAAAAAATGATCCAAAAATTAACATATACTCAGTTCATATGTAGTGTGTTAAAAATACTTACATATCAGCTATCAAGTGTGTACTACATATGAATATGTTGTCTGATACTTCTTTGAGTGATACTACATATTCGTGTGTAAGTATTTTTAGTGTACTACATATTGCATATCAATACGTACTGACATGTACCGAGTCTCTGAATGGATATGCAGTACGTATTGATATGTCTTTCAATTAGGTTTATCTCGTATTGGTATGTAATGTATGATAAACATGGTAATACATATTTGTATGTTGTATGTTTTGTTCTCGTATTGACAGTACTAATCATACTAGTTGTATTGGTAAATAAGTGATAGGTACAGGTGGATCAATCCCAAGCCGCGACTCACCGAAAAAGGCACAAAGCAAAACATTGAATAATCCTCTATAAAGCCAGCAAAAGGAAGAAGTACCCATCGAGCACCCGTAAGGCGAGCACGTGTAAAGAAGAAACTCGGATGTGATGGAGAGATGCCCGTAGGGAATCGAGGTAATAACTGCACTGACAAGGAGGGTGAGAAGAGCAAAGGAATCTAGTCAAAGTGGGGGCCATAGACCAAAAGTAACTAATTCGGGCCGGGGGAAAGGGCGACATCGGGTCCAAGGACGTTAGGCCATTAATATCGGAAGAGGCGTATCGAGAAGACACCACTCATAGGGATAACACGAGATTGGGCCACAGATATCGGGAAGACACCACTCATTACCCGACAAAAGCATCGAGTAAGATAGGCTATGACCCACATTGTAACTTCGTTGTATGAGCGTGTTAGTCTATAAATAGAGAGCCTTGTCGAGAGAGAAGGGAAAGCAGTAAGTGAGTGAGAGAATAGAGAGAATATTGTGGAGAGAATTATACATTGTATCCTTGTGTGAAATAATAAGATCATCCTTTCACCCCCGTGGACGTAGGTAATCATGCCGAACCACGTATATCTTGTGTTCTTATGAGTCTCTTACTTTCTTATGTTTGCTATGAGTTCATGTGGATTGTTGGATGTAGATATAGGATTTTCTACACCTACATTCTGGCGCTCTAGGTGATTCCCTTAGTATTTTGGCACAAATTTGTTATTCTTTTCCTGTCGAATTCTCAAGAGTGTAGAGATAAGTGGAAAACCAAAAGAATCCCAAGGTAAAACTATCCTTGGGGAATTTTGAGGAAAACCATAGAAAAAGACAAATTATGGTCAGCTCATGCCTCAAACATCATATATGAGTGGTGATACCATCATTTTCGGTGAGGAAAGTCATCACATTAAAACTCGACTAAAGAATTACTTTTCCGGTCACCCGTACGGCTAAGTAATGACATCTGGTAGAAGGAATGTTAGGACAAACAATGATTAATGCATAGTGAGAGTACTGAAAGTGACATAACAGTAACCTTTTTTCCACAAAAATATCCTAGTAGTCAAACAAACTAATTTGCTGAGTTCAGCGTGACAAAAGTAGAGAAATCGTACTTGTATCTGCATACTGTCGAAACGACAGAATCTTTTTGTTGTACTTGCAAAACTTTTTCGAAAACAGTTCAAAGTGAGGTGTTGTATGCTTTGCTGACGTAGGTAAAACTCTCGGAGGAGAAAGTGGACCCGATCTAATGGCCAGTCCTTCGGGGACTGGTAGGATTCTGAGGAACCGAACAGTAGCAGGAACCAGCATGCAAGAGGGAGTGACAGACTCGCGACAAGAAAGCGATCGCCGATGCCCACCTGAGGGAGTGACAGACCCGCGGGAGGAATGACAACTGTCAATAAGGAGATCAACCTAGGCCAGGATGATGACCACACTTTCTTAGAGCACGTCGAACCGAGTCAAAGAAGACCCGAGAATATGGTAGATGGACTGACAACATCGGACACTGAAGATGATGAGGAGGTGCTGATAATTCAAGAGGACCGCAGGAGAGCCAAACAACATGCTGAATATCAAAATGCTTTGGACCGAGAGGAGGAAAGGCTCAGACAAATTTGGCTAGGAAAGAGGAGTGGAACTCGAAATCTTCCACCTGCTGCACCACCAGCAGCACCACCTGTTGTACCACCTGCTACACCATAGGTTGCACCGCCTATTGCACCACCTGTCGCATCACCGGTTGCACCAGGAAACCACCTAAATGGTCATTCTAGCCATGAGAGTACAGACCCAACATTGATGGTGATTCTGCAAACCAGAGAAGGCAGGAAGAATTTATGAGAGAGCTACAGAGAAGAAACTTGGCACTCGAGCACGAGAATTATCAACTCCAAAACCAAGGGCCCAGGTCGCGAGGATCTTCAAGCCGAGGAACATCAAGCTATCGAACCCGATCAGGGTATACCCGAACACCACCACCACACCGAGGACGTGTACCCGACCCTAACCGTACAAGAGGTGGGTATGGTCCTCCCGAGAATTCATCAACCGAATAAGAAATACCCGAACAAAGTGGGAGGTCTGATAATGCAACTGAATCTAAGCTCAGACAACTTGAAGAGATGGTTAAAAAACTTGCTGGAGATGGTGAGGATGACAAGTTAGCGGAAGTAATCAGTGAAGATGAAAAGACTCCCTTCACCCGAGAACTAGAGAAAGCACCGTTCCCACCCAAATGTACGCTTCCAACGTTCCCATAAAGATTCAACGACACTGGAGATGCAGTGGAACATGTCAAAATGTACACGATGTCATTACTACAGTGGAAGAGCAATGACGTAGTTATGTGTAAGTTCTTCCCTGCTAGTCTAGAAGGGAAAGCAAGGAACTGGTTCTACACCCTACCAGTAGGATCTATCGGGAACTATGGAGTCTTAGTAGAAACTTTTCTCGAAACCTACATGCACAATAGCATTGCCAGGCCCAGGGTAAACAAGTTGTTCACATTGGCAAGAAGGTTCAGGGAACCTTTGAGATCTCTAACCGACAGGTGGAGGAAGCTATGCACCTGTATCGGGAAAGTACCAGTGGACCAACAAATATTCGAGTTTGAGAATTCCCTCGGGAAATCAGACCCTATCTGGATAGCCATGTTCACCGAAAAACCGCAGACACTAAAATAAATGAGGAAAATGCAAGAACATTACATTGCCTTGGAGGAGATATAAGAAGGAACGCAAGACAGGGGAGTGCAAGAAGCTAGCGCAGCACCCAAAGCCGCACCCAAAGAGATCTCAAAGTGACCCGAGAAGAGATCGGGACCACAACACAAATTTTCAGGGAAGAAGGAGTGGGTCGAAAAAGGAAAGAAGCCTCACCACGAACCAAGAACATATACGCCTTTAAATGCACCACTGGAAGAAATTTTCAAGGAGGTAGAAAAGAGAAATGATATCAGATACCCGAAGACTAGGGGAATACATTTCGACGAAACAAAGAATCATCCCGAGTTCTGTTATTATCATCAGTTCAGGGGTCATTCAACCAATGATTGCCGAGAAGTAAAGGATATAGTTCAGAATTTAATTCGAGACGGGTACTTAAGGCAATTTGTCAAACAAGCAGCACCAGTGCCCGATGCTCCTGTACATCAGGTCCGGATTAATCAGGGCACCCAGTTTCTATATAACACAATTTCGCATTCCGCAACACCAGGGCTAGATTTGGGCGGGAATTACAACAAGGATACATAAGAGAGATGGATCGGGGAACGAGATCTTTAGCGTAGCCAGGACCTTACCCATGGAGGCCTGGATGATGCATCCAATAACATTTTCAGCCAAGGATGTCCCGATGAACGGCCAAGCACATGGAGACCCACTAGTCATCACTTTGCAGATAAAAGAATGGGGCGTAAAGAGGATCTTAATCGATAGTGGGAGTTCCGTGGAGGTCCTTTTTTATGATACGTTCAATTGAATGGAGTTATCCGATGATATCCTAATCCCCTCAACCTACAGAATCTATGGATTTAATGGGATGGTTACTATACCAAAGGGGGAGGTCACCTTAAGAGTATCGGACGGAGAAGGGTACTTGGACACCCTCACTACTTTTTGTGTAATCGATATCGTGTCACCATATGAAGCGATCATCGGGAGACCCTGGATTGCTGGTATCAAGGGGTAGCATCAGCCTACCATCAGAGATTGAGGTTTCCTACCTACAGGGGTGTGGTCGAGGTCCTAGGTCATCCGCAAGCAGCAAGACAATGCATTCAGGTGGACGTCAAATAGAATGAAGACAGGCGAGCTAGATTACGTCGGGAAAAGAATAAGGCCAAAGAGATCAGGGATGCCGAAGAGTTAGAAAAGGTGATTTCACAGGCAGTTCTGTCCTACGAGGCAGGCGAGGATAAAATCTTATAGCAATCAAAGACAGCAACACCGATCGGGGATCCAAAGCCGAATTTCACGGCCCGGGAGGTCAATTTGGGGACGGAAGAGGAGACAAAGATAGTAAAGATCGGATCGTTGTTATCAGAGGAGCAATCAAACCAGTTAATAGCTTTATTATGAGAACATATGGACGCGTTCGCCTGAAAGATGCACGACATGGAAGGGATCGATCCTGAGGTATGCTGCCACCATTTGAGGATATATCCGAAGTTTAGGCCAGTCCGACAGAAAATGCGGAGGATTGCACCCGAGCTACAAGCGGCAGTAGAGGTGGAGTTAAAAAAGTTGCAATCATCGGGAATCATCCGAAAGGCATAATACCCACAATGGATTTCGAATATGGTGATAGTGCCAAAGAAGAACGGAGGGGTAAGAATCTGTATCGACTTCAGCGACTTGAATAAGGCATGTCCAAAGGACAACTTTCCCCTCCTGAACATCGATCAGTTGGTAGAGTCGATAGTGGGACATAAGGCTATAACATTAATGAACGGATACTCGGGATATAACCAGATCCCTCTGGCTCCCGAGGATCAAGAAAACACATCTTTCTTCACACCTAGTGGACTGTACTGCTACACCAAAATGCCATTCGGTCTAAAGAATGCAGGCGCCACATATCAAAGGTTGGTGGAGGACATGTTCGAAGACAAAATCCACAACACCATCGAGGTATATGTCGATGACATGTTAGTTAAAAGTAAAGCGGAAATCAACCACATCAACGACCTTCGAGATATTTTTCAAACCATGAAGAAATACAAAATGAGGGTTAAACCGACCAAATGCACATTTTGGGTAACTTCGGGCAAGTTTTTAGGGTACATAATCACAGATAAAGGAATTGAAGCTAACCCCGATAAAGTCAAGGCCATCTTGGAGATGCCGTCTCCGGTAATGGTAAAAGATGTGCAAAAGTTAAACGGAAGCTTGGTGGCATTAGGACGATTCATCTCGCGATCATCCAACAAATGTAAAGACTTCTTCGGAACACTAAGAAAGGGAGAAAAATTCAAATGGAGCGACGAATGTGAGGAGGCATTCCAAAAAATCAAACAATATCTCGCGATCATACCCGTATTACAAAGACCCGAACCAAAAGAAGTGCTTACCTTGTATCTCGGAGCTACGGCCTGTGCTATTAGTGTAGTACTGGTCAAAAATGATGGGACAGAAGAAAAACCAGTATACTTCATCAGTAAAACCATGAATCCAGCGGAGAAGAACTACACCAGGATTGAACAATTAATACTCGCGTTGGTATTTGCAACACAGAAATTACGGACATACTTCCAGGCCCATCGTATTAGGGTACTAACGAAGTCCTCAATCGAGTCAGTACTTGACAGTGCAGCGAGATCAGGACGAATATCCAAGTGGAGCGCTCAGATTAAGCAGTTTAACATTTTTTATGAAATGAGGACAGCCGTCAAAGCATAGGCGGTAGCGTATTTCCTTGCTGATTTTCCCCTTGGTGAGGAGGAAGAAGTGGAGGATATCCCGGGTATGGAAGAAGATAGGGACGATCCACCCGACCTTCTTGAGACCTGCAGCCCGACGTTGTGGGAAGTATTTACTGATGGGTTATCAAATAAGGAGGGTTCATGGCTAGGGTTGGTCTTCACAACGCCGAAAGGGAAGAAGATAGTCCACTCATTTAGACTCGAGTTCAAAGCAACAAACAACGTCACTGAATATGCAGCAGTGATACATGCTTTACGAATGATTGTAGAACTAGGGATTGAGAAGGTGAGACTAACCAGTGATTCACAACTGGTGATTCGACAACTTAGCAGAGAATATGTTATTCATGACCCGATACTTCAGAAATACTGGGAGTTAGCAAGGTTCTACATCAACCAGATTCCCAACATCAAGTTCTGACACATTTGCAGAAAGGACAACCGACATTCGGGCACCTTGGCTTATATCGCCTCTATGTTAACAGACCCAAGCATTGAGGCCATACGAATTGGGAGAGTACTGATGCCATCTATACCCGAGGAAGGAGATATGGAAGTACAAGTGTTGGTTTCTACAACCGATAGGTACGAAGCAGGATATTGGAGAAAACCCATCCACCTATATTTGGAGTTGGGTGAATTACCAAAAGGATGAGCCGAGGCTAAAAAAATCAAAAGCAAGGAAGTAGGGTATGAACTACGAGAGGGCATCTAGTACAGAAGATCATATTTGGGACCACTCCTAAGGTGCTTAAGCAAAGAAGAAGGGCACTCGATCTTGACTGAGCTACACTATGGTGGCGCAGGAAATCATAGCTCGGGTCGAAGCCTATCGGCCAGAGCCAAGACAATGGGGTATTTCTGGCCCTACATGAATGAGGATGCAAAGCACATGACATCAATTTGTGACGAATGCCAAAAGTTTGGGAAGAAGATACACGCACCATCAGTTTCCTTGAACTCAGTAGTTATCCCATGGCCCTTCGCCAAGTGGGGCATCGATATTTTGGGACCAATACATATCGGGTCAGGACAGAAAAAGTACTTGATAGTAGTAACAGACTATTTCACCAAATGGGTCGAAGCTCCCGCCTTGAAACACATTCGGGATAAAGACGTATTTCGGTTCATCTTCGAGCATATTATTTGTTGCTTTGGTATCCCTGCCGTTATCATCTCGGATAACGGAAAATAGTTGCAAGGGAAGAATATAGACCTATTGTTCAACACCTATAACATCAGAAAGAGCAAAGCTACGCCCATTTACCTACAAAGTAATGGGCAGGCCGAGATCACTAACAAGACAATAACAGATAATCTAAAAAACAAGTTAGATGGGAAGTATGGTGAGTGGTGTGAGGAGCTGCACAACGTATTATGGGCCTATCAAACCACCCGAAGGGAAGCTACAGGTCTTTCACCTTTCATGCTTACATATAGGACCGAGGCAATTCTTCCAACCGAGGCGATGATACCTACCACGAGAACTGAAGCATAGAGACGAAACCTATCGTCATATTTGATTTTGGCCAAGCTTGATGATTTGGAAGAAACTAGAGAGATGGCTCTGCAAAAGATGGAGAACTACCAAAGGCGGTTATAACGCGAGTATAACAAAAGTGTTCACCCGAGGGAATTCCACCCGGGGAAATTAGTGCTGAAAGAACTACCTATCTACGAGCATGACAAGAAGGGCGGAAAATTGGCGGCTAGATGGGGCGGACCTTATACCATTGCGTCAAAAGTAGGAGAAGGAGCGTATAAGATACTAAAACCTGATGATACTCCGGAAGCACAGCCATGGAACGCACAACATTTGAAACTATATCACCCATGAGAGGTGTATAGGCAGGTATGATACTTTGTCATTCGAATCCTTTAAATATCCACGAGAGATAGATAAGGAAAATGACATATACGACTAATGGTCATTAGAACTCGGGCCGATGGCAGTGTGAAAGTGCCAAGGTGACTTACACTCGAATGGTCGTTTCGAACTCGTGGTGATGGAAATGTGCAAGTGCCGAGGCGAATTACACTCGACGGGCTATTCGAACTCGGGGCGATGGCAGTGTGCAAGTGCCGAGGTAGTCTAAGGGTTCTGGTGGTTGGAAACTAGTTACCAAAGGTTGTCAAGGAGCGGGTCCTTGACAGCTAGGCAACCTACCTACATCTGAAAGGTTGCCCCCATCGCAAGTGACCAGATTCATTTGCCCAGGATAGTTGGTTGATAACTAACCCGGGGTAATCGGGACATAGGTCTTAGGCGAGACCTAATACACTTCTGTTGGTTCAAATTACCAATGATGAGATACCTCGATCGGGACATGGCATTGGGCCCGATGACCCTCCCTGTTGAGTGTGTTCGACAGAAATGAAATTTCTACTAACATAAAAATATTGATATGAAATGCAGGAAATTGAAAGGCTACCGGTTATGAACTACCAAGCACAATATGAACAAACGTAAAACATTGTTAAAGAGTAACAAACCTCGGAATAACGAAACCGATTAGTGACACAACACCCCATGAAATAAGTTGTCCAAAAACTATAGGTGTTCAAGCGAAAAGAAAATTAAATCCCGATACAAGAGGAAAAATAGTGGCGCAGCACTACAAAAGGCATGAACTATTCGTTCGGAGGAATTGATCCTGAGCCCTACTTCTTGGAAGTTACTTGGACCTTCCTATTCTCAATAAACTCCTTCATGTCCTCCTTGACCTTCACGGCGAGATCGACCTCATACTTTTCTTTCGCTTCAGCGAGTTGGCGGTTTAGCTCGGTAGTAGCAGCATCAGCATTGGCGATCCTCGTATTCAACAGAGCCTCATTGTTCTTCAGCTGAACAATCTCCTCCTCCAGGGATTTGACCTTTCCTTGCTCGACTGCATGGACAAAAAGAACAACATGGTTAACGCTCTAGCACGCGATACAATGAAGCAAGAAGAAATGATGGAGCATCACAAGACATGTACTAAGACCTGAAAGCGCAGGCAAAATTAATTTTAAGGTGTCTTCAGATTTAAAAAGATCGATCTCAAGCTTGGACATCTTTAGTACCAACTCGTTATATCGCTGTTCATTGAACTCGTTAGAGGGGCAGTATTTCTTATGTTCACCCCAAGAAGATTTTTGCCGATCGTGCGCTGTCTGAAGACCCGACAACTGAGACCGAGTCCATTCCAAGTCCCGAGATACCTGGTCAAACCCGAGAAGTCTCTCCTCTAATGCCCGAACGGACTTTTCGGCATCATCTCTCAACTGCAACAGATGTTTGCGATCAGAGTGAAGGTCTCCATTCTGGAGCCTCAAAGAATTGCATTGACTCTCTAAGTACTCATTCAATAATTTTGTATTGGCAGCAACTCCTTGGATTCGGAATAGCTCAGCCCGAAGGTTATCTATTTCCTCGGGCACATACTCAAACCTATGATAACGAAGTAACTCGGCTTGAAGACTCTCGATCTCGGCAGCGTGGCGGTCAATCTTATCATCCTTGTTGTATATCTTCTGTTGCAGTGTAGCAACATGCTCTTTTTCGATGTTCAACTTCTTAGACAAGCGGCGGTACTCAGAAATGGAGTCTCTGTCTAGACTAGATATCTCGGCTAGGAAGACAATGCTAGACTCAGGATATTAGCACTACATTATCAATCAACAATAACAGAGTTTGACAAAAATACCTTTAGCATCGGATAGTTGCCTCTCGATCCCTCGGGCACGCTCCTGCTTCTCTTGAAGTTGGGTTCGAAGGCTTTCCATGTCTGTTAGCTCCTTTTGGCGAATATCAGCCTCCAGAAGCCTTTGGTTCGTAGCCTGAAAGGACCAACTCGGGTTAGATCATTAACAAGAGCAGAAGCACCGCAACTACACGACTAAAATAAAGCGACTCACCATGACATTGAAGGAATCCCTTATGGCAAGACCGTACAGGGGCACGACCTTTAGCATGTCAGCAACGGACAAAGAGCTAAAGCTAGGGGAAGTAAGGATGCCCAAAGAATCACTCCAGGGCCCGAGAAAGTAAAAATAGAACTCCCAACCGTACCTTCATAGGAGGGATTCTTATTCACATTCTCCACTATCTCATTTCGGGAGAGATTGTTATCTTCGGGGGCAGGAATCTCGGGTTCCTCCTGTTCCTCCCCTCTACCCGATTCTTCAAACTCAGTCTCCAAACCAAAAAAACTCATCATCTGACATCAACACAACCACATTGGAATTCGAGAGGGAAATTCCTTTACCAGAAGAAGATACTTTGGAAGACGGGGGCACATTCTTTCTCAGAGCGGTCTTCTCACCTTTAGCTCATTTTCCACCACCATCGGATTTATCACCTATAACAGTAGACGAAACATCATAAGCCTTCTTGGGAGATCTTTTCAAGAATTGGGACAAGGGAATCCGATCATCAGGGTCCTCACTATACTTCCCCGAAGAGCCTTCAACAACCTCCTCGCCAGTCTTCGACTTCTACAAAAACAACATCGCCAGATCCATTGAAGGCAACAAATAGGGGCAAGTACATGTACTGAGAATAAAGCAATATATTTGTTACCTTCACTGTCTCTTCCTCAGTCCTTGTACTAGAATCTCTTTTCCGAGTGTTTTGAGCTTTAGGCTGATTACTTTGAGACTTGGGCTACAAAGGAATGTAACAGTTAAAAATAATAATTTGGTTCCCCGATATCACCAAAGTAATAGAACCGAGCCGAGCAAGAGGATGAAAGCCTTACCTGATCAGCATTAACCACCCAAAATTGATAGGGCTCGGCAGGAAACTCAGGAGGAGGAAATTTGCCACTCAAGATAGGGCCTCGGACAACCATAGGAACCCGATCCCAGATAGAATCGCTAGTATGTCGGGCATGCTTATTAGTGGTTGTGCTACCCTCGAGATCTTCATCCAGCATCAACTTCTCAAAATTGCCGGTCGGAACCTTGTTGCGATGAGGACTAGCAGCAAAACCGTCCAAAGAACCAAGAGAGGAAGTCCCGCTCCGATAATTCTCGAGAAAGCTAGCCGAGGTGTATTTGCTCGCGTGAGAAAGATCATAGGTCGATCAAGGGGTTTGGGAACACTCACCTTTTCCTCGCCTTTCCCATTCAGCCATGAGACGAAACCTGTCCCCATTCCATTGAGCCAAAGCCCGAGAAGGATGGAGCTGGGACAGAACTTCATAGGCAAAGGGACGGATCGGGTCATACAGTGGGAGGCGCAACCCGAGTTCGAGCCGTCCCTTGGTAATAATGGTCGCCTTGGGAGAATGGGCAAACCCCTCAACCATCTCCCTCCTCAGTTGACCCTTTTGGCCCGACAACAGCTCAAGATCATAATCATGGAGGTTGATTTCATCCTTCAATTGGTCTAGAAACTGAGCATCAGTGAGGTTGGAGTACTTATAGGTCTTCCTCTTAATCCTACAGGCAAAAAGAGAAGAATCACCAGAAAAGATCGAATGCCCGTTGATCGTGAAGAGAAGGACTATCAAGGGAAAACAATGAATCTATGGGGACATTATCTTCATCAGAAAACGTAGTTGAAGAAGCCATTAGAAAACAACCGGAGTTCGAAAATCGGAGACAGGAAAAGTGATGAGAACAGTGAAGAACAAAGTTAGCAGCAAAGAAAAAACGAGGGTGAAACTAAACTAAGGAGTAAAGATGAAAGGAATAAAGAGAGTGAAGGAAAGTTGCAGAGGTAGAGAAGCAAAGAATGTTTGTTCTTAAAAAAAAAAGAAAAAAAGTGAAGAAATAAAAACCCAAGGGCTTACCATTCGCATTTATAGTCCACACGGTTATGACCGGAAAAAGAGGTAACGAGTCATAAAAGGTCGAAGTAATGGAGGAACAACAGAGCGAGAAACGCGGCATGACCAGAGTCGTGGGAGGCGAAGCTGTTTCTTCCCCTCGTGTCGGGCACACGAGCGAAAGAAGGGGGCATAAATGTAGTGGTAAATAAGTGATAGGTACAGGTGGATCAATCCCAAACCGCGACTCACCGAAGAAGGAACAAAGCAAAACATTGAATCATCCTCTATAAAGCCAGCACAAGGAAAAAGTACCCATCGAGCACCCGTGAGGCGAGCACGTGTAAAGAAGAAACTCGGATGTGATGGAGAGATGCCCATCGGGAATCGAGGTAATAAATGCACTGACAAGGCGGGTGAGAAGAGCAAAGGAATCTAGTCAAAGTGGGGGCCAGAGACCAAAAGTAACTAATTCAGGTCGGGGGAAAGGGCGACATCGGGTCCAAGGACGTTAGGCCATTAATATCGGAAGAGGCGTATCGAGAAGACACCACTCATAGGGATAACACGAGATCGGGCCACAGATATCGGGAAGACATCACTCATCACCCGACAAAAGCATCGAGTAAGATAGGCTATGACCCACATTGTAACTTCATTGTATGAGCGTGTTAGTCTATAAATAGAGAGCCTTTCCGAGAGAGAAGGGCAAGCAATCTGTAAGTGAGTGAGAGAATAGAGAGAACATTGTGGAGAGAATTATACCTTGTATCCTTGTGTGAAGTAATAAGATCATCCTTTCACCCCCGTGGACGTAGGTAATCATGCCGAACCACGTATATCTTGTGTTCTTATGAGTCTCTTACTTGCTTATGTTTGCTATGAGTTCATGTGGATTGTTGGATATAGATGTAGGATTTTCTACACCTACAGTTATTATATGTATTCCAAAGATGAAGATAATTTTGTTATAACTACATATCACAGATGAAGGTAAATCAGTTTACGACGATTTGCATTGCAAATTACTACACGATCTGGCTAATGAACAACATATCTCAAAAATACGAAAAACAGATTACAAAAATTACTTTAAAAACGAAAGAAAACTGAATTGAACAATGTAAATCATCGTAAACTGAATTGATAAAGAAATTTAACAATGTACATCATAGAAAATTATTTAACCTAATTGTTCATCATGATTTCAAGAAAAAAAAAAGTGCAGCAGCAGAGAGAGATGGTTTATAGTAAATACCTTGTTCGAATCTGAGATAAACCTACTTCGAATCCGAGGAAAACCTAATTGAAAGACACTAGCAACAGCAGAGAGCGAGAGACACAAAAAACGCAGCAGCAGAGTAGCGAGAGTTTGGATCTGAGATTAAGAAAAAAAGAGGAAAGAAAGCTCGAATTTGATTTCCTGCTTATATACAGTTGCAGAAGGGTACGTTGGGTATATATAAATTACGGGTTCAAACAACTTGCACGTGTGCTGGACGAGAGCATAAAAAATCTGGTCCACCAGCGATGATTTTTTTTTTTTTTGTGCTGGACCACACGTTAACCGGGTTTCCCTATACTGGATTAACCAGTTCGTTATAACTAGTCCTCTTTCTTCCCGAATCACTGAATTCATTTTTCCGCACTAAAAAACTAGAAGCAGAAGAAGAGAAGGAGCCATGTCAAGCATTCCCGAAGAGGTCTACCTTGAAATCCTTGTGCGGGTACCAGTCGAAACTACATATATATGTAAGTGCGTTTGCAAATCTTGGCTTGCCTTAATATCAAACCCTAACTTTGTCAAAATGCACCTTAATCATACTACTCAAAAGAATCACTACAGGCTCATGCTTAGAAATTACTGGAGGAAATCTTACTTACTGCACTCTATAAGTTATGTTTCATTATCATCATTGTTGGAATCGTCAAAAGCCAAAAGAATTGCATATGATCCTGTTGCAATGGATTACCCATTCAAATCTCAAGGTTTTGGAATTGAATTGGGAGGTTCAATTGATGGCTTGGTTTGTTTATGGTGTAACGAGGATGATAGGGAATTCTTATGTCTTTGGAATCCAGCCACAACAGAGTATAAGGAAATTCCTAAATCACCTAATGATTTGTCGAACGATAATACTGATCTTTATGCATTAGGCTATGATTATTTAACTGATGATTACAAGTTGATCAAAGTTGTATTTTTCGAGGATAAGGAGGATAATTCTCCAGTCGATGTATATTCGCTGGCAACAAATTCATGGAGAAGCATTCAGAGTATTCCTTATAGGTTCCCTTTTCCTAGAGAACCTGGGGTGCTTGTTAATAGAGCTCTGCATTGGTTAGGTGTAAAAAGTGCCAAAGACAGTTCCAAGGCTATAGTCTCTTTGGATGTCAGCGAAGAGAGCTTTAAAGAAATTGAACTACCAAGAGTTGGTTTGGAAAATAAGCAGGATTTTAGGAGTGTGGGAGTGTTTGAAGGGTGTCTATGTGTCGTTGCTTTTAATGAAGTTAAGTCTCATTTCGATGTGTGGGTGATGCAGGATTATGGAGTCTGGGAATCTTGGACAGTACATTTTTCTGTGATCCAAAACTTGGTTGAGAATGATAATTTTATGAGGTTGATGTGGTCTTTCAAGAATGGTGAGGTTTTATTAAGAAATTTTGGTGATTTACTGTTATATGACCCGAAGCATGGAAAAACTAGAAAACTACGCAAAATAACAGAACTGAACGAAGTAGAAAATTATGTTGAAAGCCTGGTTCCACTCAACTCGGGTACCTATGTGGGGAGAAAGAAAAATAGAAGTGTCCGTAGAAGCACGAGGAAGAGGCCTTGTCATGGCTGATATGGGTCTGCAACTTTTAGGGAACAATAAACAATGAGAAAGTTAGGAAATATAAAATAAAGTAAGTGTTATTCTGCATTTTTCTATGTTTTTGTCAAATTTTTATGGCAGATACTGTACAATGTAATGGGACTTGTTAGCCATTCTCGGGCAATATAACTCTGATATAGAATTTTGGTTTTCGTCATTGACTCTAGTGATCATCTTTTCTTTTGAAATTCTTTAACTACTAAGAGTCATGTTTATCATTCTCTCCATGTTTGCTATCATTTTAAATGCTCCTCCACACTTGCAAGCAGCAAGGAGAACCCAATATATTCAGAAATGGTTTTTGTCATTGACTCTTATGATCATCTTTTCTTTTGAAATTCTTTACTATTAATAGTCTTGTTTATCATTCTCTCCATGTTTGCTATCATTTTATATGCTCCTCCACACTAGCAAGCAGCAAGGAGAATCCAATATATTCAGAAACGATAACTTTCTTCACTCCGTCGTCTAAATATGGTTTTGATGGTGATGGCGAAGCTTTTGAAAGACGTCAGTCTCCTCTTCTCTGTATTTACTTCATATTCTAATGAACCTCTTTAGTGCAGAAACAGATGTTTACTACCAACCATGCTCCACAAATTGCTTGATTCAAGTTCTGTTGGCATTTCTTTGGGTGAGAGTGGGGTCCCAAGAAAACTGTAAGTAGAGCAATCAAATGTTGGTCTGTCTTTAATTATCTAAAATTTACACAGCCTACATTATATATTAACTGAGCACCAACAATTCTCATAATATCGAAAATTTAACGGCTGAGCGGCATAACGTATAATGCCCCGTTGTTGGAGATTTTGATCTACATGTATATAGGTAGACGTCAATTTCTTATATTAGCTATTAGGAGTTGTTTGCGTCAAAATTGGTGTATAGGTCGAGCTCTGATTATTGACTATTGCTTAATGTTTCACACAATTATCACCTCGATTAGCAGATTGCGAGTCGTTTCCCCAGCTTAATATTTTCCTATCTCTTCTTTGATGGTTTTTCAGTCTGGTTTCCAAACATCATGAACATACCTTCTCGTTTCATGCTACTGGAGGAAGAAGAGAAAAGAAAAGGTAGAAATGTTAAGCTTTCCAGTAGCAGAATATATTCTCTGAGGGTAACCAGTGATGTCTCTCTTACCCATTAAGGTGTGCATGCAATTCTTCCAGCATATAAAACCTCTGGTACTTCTGGTAACTGTATTAATGCTGGTCTACATAATTAGAACAAGTGCCAAAGTATGTGAACCGGCTATGTATTATTATATTACTGGTAATTTTTGAAGAATAGGGTGGTAATTCAAATGGGTCATCTTTTGTCGAGAGAATGATTAAAAGGGTTTGTGTCGATGTTTCAGAATGGAAACAAATGATGACAAACCATCAAAGGAAGGTTTCAGAAAAAGATGATACTTCAATTAGACCCAAAGTTCATTTGGTGTGCCCCAGGGTAGAAACTTCTATTGCAAAAGTTCGCTAGCTTTGAACTGCGCAAGGGCCGAGCAATCTTTAGAAAAGGAACCACCGTGTTCACAAATGGTACAAAGCTTTTGAAAAGGTACATATTTAAACGCTTTGCTTAGGATGTTCTTGCATTTCACATTTAGGATGTTCTTACTTTTAGGCTTACAGAGTTGTGGACAAAAGATTGACTAGCATGAAAACATTCACTTTCTCTTACCAGTTAGAATTTTTTCTCAGAGGTGCACTGGACAAGAATTATGCTTAGTATCCTTATCTCCCGAGCTTTTTGGTGGAGATCCATGTCTAAACATTGTGAAATATCTACTAGTTGATCCATCGCATAGTATCCTAGTTACAATTTCAAAAAAAATCAGTAGTTTGTTGGAGTTATGTCACAACATTTGTGATGTATGAACTTGCAGCTAGCAGAGACTGGTCTATTTATACAACATAAAGACGACTAGTCTACATAGATGTTTCATAGCATTGACTTTTTTCTTAGGTATTCCAGCGAAATAGATATTACCGAGTCTTTGATTACCATGGATATATGAAAATATCTGACTATTGGTGTGTTCCAAAATTGTTACTTTGTCAGATATGATGGTTCATTTCCTTGTTATTGTTATAGAAATTATAATTTCTGGCCAAGGTCATTTATTAGGGTTTATCATTGTTTGGCAACTGAGTTTTTGTCCAAAAACAGCCTTTGATCTATGGTTTGTCCAGCTTTGAAGTGCCAATATGCCAGCAACGACAAGAAGAAAAGGCCTTCATATGTTGGATGAAATTAAACATTTTGTTGTGAATATTGTGTAGGCTTCATTAAGTCTTAGTATCCATATAAACTAAGCTAGAGTATCTGGCATTTACTTTGAAGCTCAGGTCGACGGTGTGCTCATATCATTACTGACTCTTATAATAACCCTAAGTCAACTAAGACTATTCTCAGCATTATGTAAACCTTGTCTGGCAAGGCGTAGACATCGTCCTTGTATAATTGGTGTTTTCTTGCCTAACTTAGCTCATCAACCGATGTAGATCCATTAGGATAGGTCTTAACTGGTAACAGATTATGCATGATTGTTTTAATTACGTATCAGCATGGTCTCTATCCAATCTGTCAGCATATCGTCAAATAGGTGACATTAACAATTGCCTTGGGTATACCTTGTCTCACAGAAAGATATGTCGTAGACACGGCTGAGTCTTGCTCTATTACATCATAAGAAAATTATAGTGTACGAGTTTCAATTTCAGATCATGGGTATCACCATGAATCTAATGGCTACTCTACTATAGAGAGGAAGGTACAGTAATAAAACTAGTCTTGATTGTCTAGCACTTACTTTGCAGGTTGCCTAGACCTGGATCAGCGATTGATATCTTTTTTCTTTTAAAGTTGGCCAAGGAACTTGATTAGTTAGTTAAGTTGCGGATGCTAGCTGCAAAACTAAAACAAGATGTTCGAAATAAATTTAGCGTATTGAGTAAAGTACTTGAGCATATCCTAGATTCTGCTATATGCTTTGGAAAGCAGTAGTTAATTGTCTAATGAAGCAGATGCAAGTTTATTCCTCTAGGTAGCTGTCAACTGTTGCCCACTGCATATTGAACCTTAGCTTGCTCGAAGACATGTGATAACACAAAGGAAGTTTTAAACAAAGCAAGGGAAAAACTAATCAAGGGATCCGCTATTTGGGTTACTGCTGCAAAACTTGAAGAAGCAAATGGGAATCCAGGTATGGTTGGAAAGATTATCAAGATGGGAACTCGTATTTTACAAAACGAAAGATTGGATACTGATAACGAAGTTTGGACGAGCAGGGGCTGTTTTCTGTCTAAAGAGGGTCTGTTCTTATTTGCAAGGCTATTATTCGGAACAATATTGGGGTTGAAGAAGATCAGAAAAGGACTTGGGTTGCTGACGCAGAGGGATGCAAGAAGAGGTGTTCAGTTGAAACTAAAGGTTCATGGTGATTTAGCATTCCATGGCGGAGTATGTTATGATGAGTAGCCTAGTTTCACTCAATTCTGGCACTCTTGTGGAGCCAACAAGCTAAAGATTTATGGACTTTGTATTCTGCATTTGAAACTTCCATTTCTTCATTTTGGGAGGCATTTCGACTGTGTTTTCCATTAGCAACTTCCATTTCTCGATTTCGACTTTATTGTCATGTCTTATGTCAGATCATACATGGACTTTCAAAGAAGGATGAAAAAAAAAATAGTATCAGCATTTTGCAACTGATTCTTGTCATTACCACCAATTTATTATTTTTTACTGCACTCGAGTTGCAAGCATAATGAACATTGATCTTCAACATATCCACCCCACAAATGGGCTCTTGAGGGGATGCTCCCCTAAAATTCTCTGGTAACTTGTTAACTGGCTAATCACTGTAATTCCTTTTGAACCAGCCATGAATCAGAATTTAAAACAAGGCCTAACTCAGATTCAGAGAAATCCATATGGGAAAATCTCATTTATTTTTTGGTTTTAACGAATTATAGAGAAAATGGCAGTTGCAGAGCTCTTTTGAACCCTTTAAATTACAAATGCCGTGACTTGATAAAACAAAAAAAAAACAAATCCACATAACGTAACTGCCTCTTGAAATTAGAACATCAGAATTTCAGAAGCGGTGAATTAAGCAGCCACAGTGCAGCTTACGTGACTTTTCTCATTGAGAGTAAAAGTGAAGACATGTATGCAATTAAATACAGTCTCATTCACTTTTTTGCCCCCTCGAACTGATCCCGTAGACGCTCATACTTCTTAAGCTCAGCTTCTGACAGGGAAGGAGACAGCTCTCCTAAAACCTGCGAAGCAGATAAAGTCACTTTTGTTAATTTTTTATTGCATGACTTAATATGATAATACACCAAAAGTATAGCTTTTGCCTGCACCATCTCCTCAATAAGATGATCCGCACATGTATCCATATATATTTACATGAACCAAGTAGGGTAGTGCCTTTAGTAAGGTGATATGACTCTGTTTCACAGTAAATTAAAGATAGAATACGGAATACTAAACGTGTAATCATGTATACACAGAATAATATGATTTTCTAACAAAACATCACTGAAAACCTTGCAGTGGTTGCTGATCAAATAAACTTCGTCCTAGTAACGAGGTGCCAGCAAATATAAAAAATAGTGTTTGTAATTATTTCAAGTTAAACCAGATTGGCAAAAGGTGATACATACCTACAGATAGTCATACTATAGTTTTTCTTTTTTAACTGGTAGGCATTGGATTTAACTATTCTTAAACAACGCCTCTTTTCTTTTTACTTATCTCGTGATAGACTGGTATATACCTTGATAAAATCATCCAATTCAACAGTAACAGAGTCACTTTGATCATTCTCCTCCAAGCATGAAACCTACATGGACAAAAGGATATGGGCTGTCAGGCATCAGTTCAGAGAGTTGAGTAAATGCTGAAAGAAATATCAATTGCAAGCATAACAATGGTATATGGCATTTTTTTAATAAGAACAAAAGCACCCTTGCTACATCATTGACACTTCTACAGAGGTGCCTTGCTCAGTCAGGAAAGTCTTGCATGAAATTTGAAAATGTCTGCCCTATTTCCTTATATTATGACTTCATAATACAAATGAATATAACTTTTCGTAAAAATACATTAACACACCTTACGCTTTGCTGCATGAAACCAAGCATCTGCACATAAAGCGTACATGTCGGCGCCAGTGAAACTTGACGGGCATTTTTTCGCTATGAAGTACAAATCCACATTTTCATGCAGGTTAAACTTCCGAGTAAGGGCTGCAAGCACACTGCATAAGAGGGAAAGATGTCAGGGAGGAGATAATTAATAAGGTCAGTCATTAACAAACATGAAAGTGTGAAGTCTAGAAGCTAACTTCTCCCGGTAAGATGCGTCTGAATTTACTCCAACATATAGAAGCTTATCAAACCGTCCAGGACGCAGCAGTGCCGGATCAATAAGATCCGGCCTGTTGCTTGCCCCTATAATGAATAAATCCTGAAAACACAGGGTTGAAAAGGACATAAAGATATTAGACACCACATAACCAAATAAAAAAAGGTATGAATGTGTGAATACAAGTAAATAACCTGAGAGGAGTCATTTAGGCCGTCGATCTCCGCAAGCATCTAAGAGACAAGAGGCATCAATCAAACTCTGATACTCCAATGGTGACATAAAACTCCCAGAAACTCAATCAAAAGAGTAGCACAGTGATCAGAAACTGTACCTGAGAAACCACTCTATCCATAACACCACCGGAATCTCCCGAAGCTCCTCGAGCAGGAGCAAGAGAATCAAGTTCGTCAAAAAAGATAACGCAAGGACGTGCCGATCTAGCCTATGGAAGATGTTAGCGCATGATCTTAGAATTTTATTTGTAGACCAAGATTATCCATTCCTTCAATACAAATAATAAACTAATAATACCTTCTGAAAAATGTCCCGAATATTTTTCTCTGATTCCCCTATGTACATATTAATCAACTCAGGTCCCTTTACACTGAGAAAATTCAAGGAACATTCCGTTGCAACAGCTTTTGCTAACAGTGTCTGTAGATGTTACAACCGAGATCAGGGAAAGGATACATGCAATTAAAGTAAAAAATGAATCTCATAGTTCTGATGCACAATGGGGATATAGAGAAACTTACTTTTCCAGTCCCAGGAGGACCATAGAGAAGCACGCCTGAACGCTTGCGCAAACCAGATGAAAATAAATCCTTATGCAAGAGAGGTAACTGCAGATATTGATGCAAATACAAACACCTTAGCGTTCAAGTTTCAAGACCACCACTGTTGCTGCCCTAGGTGGAATAAATACAAAACAATTACTTAGCATAAGTCGACGGAAAATAGAAGCTACAGCAGTGAATCTGTGAAAGAGAGCTGCCTTCAATAAATTCCAAAGCTTGGTCTAGCATTTAAAGGCAGAGCATCTTATATAGCCTTCAATAATAGACCATGTGATATTTCCCTGAATCATGCCCTAGATATCTTCATTCTTGTGGAGGACAAATCTACTAGAAGTGAAGAGATCATCTACTTCTTACACAGAATAATAGGAAACATCACACAGGTCTCACTCCTTGCTATTTCTTGAATAACAAAAGTGTAAACAGAGTAAGCTTAGCCTTCTATTGTTGGCGAGGAATAAGAACATGTGCCATGGCACAATGCTCCGCTCCTAAAACTTATGCAAGAGAGTGTCATTCAGCTAAGCCAATCAGAAAAAGAGCCTTCCCTGGCGTCATCTTTGTTACAAACCACACAAACATTATTCCTCTTTCTCTAGAGAGCCTTCAATATGGAGTTTTTTAAGACTTTCTGAAAGTAAAGGGGCACAATATCCTACTGGCTTCCAATTCATCAACAAACACGAAGTCCAGGTTAGTTACTCAAGGATAACGTATTTTTCCTTTTTTTTATTTTTTCTTTTTGCAGATCTCTTTTGAGAGTTTTCTAGTATGACTAAGCATCGTCGAATACTTGGCTATAAAGACGAGATAAGTATTATGCCAATGTTAGAGTGAGCTTTTCGTTATTTTACAGGTCGTAGGAGTCGTCTCACACAGAATATGAATAAGAAATGTAAGGGAAGTGCAATAATTGATAACAATTTTTTGTTATATGCCTTGGTCCGTTGTGGTAGCAGAATCACTAATTACAGATAACGAGTAAAAAACAGCCAGTTTCTAGACAATGCTGTCCCTTTGAACTGGCAAAATAAGACTACATATTCTGATAGCAGTGAGTCAAAATTCGATTTACGCATAAGTATACTTTCCATAAAGAAGTAACATACCTGAACGGTATCTAGTATTGAGTTCTTCACATCCTCCAGTCCACCAACATCCTCCCATTTGACATTAGGCACCTATAGCATAGCGTTTAAAACTCAAACGTCTGCTTATGTGTATGATATCAAGCAAAATTCTGCACAAAAACCAACTTGTCTACTGATACAGAATCTATATCCTCCACAATATATTAACACAGGCAAAAAAAAAAAAACAAATAAACAAGCAAACAAACAAAAAAATAGCACAAATCCCTTTGAGTAGGCTCAAGTAATCTCACCTTCGGAGTACCCAAGGCTGATGCGTTTCTTTTCTTTGATCTGTCTAAAGCTTTTGTTATGTCTTCTCTACCTAGATTGTTAGATGCATCTTTGGATGGGTCATTATCCTGTGCCAGATCAAACTTAACTGATTTTTTGTCATTTGATTCTCTTTGCTTAATTGATTCATCAGTGAGCCTAGGTATTAAATTTGCACCCGCATCAGCAACTAAAGCCTTTATATCCCTAGGCATGAAACCAGAAGTCTGGCCAACCATATCTTTTACAATGTCTGCCATATTGACCTGCAAGGAACAGCCACAAAGCTTGTTAGAGTCATCAAAATGCATGGCAGAAAAAGCTTTCTAATATTCACCACTAGATTTATCGGAAATATGGTTTGCTGTACAACAGTTTCCGCCTAAAAGATCTTTATGTCACCATTATCTTTGCTTTTTGGAATGGTAATAGAGCCAATTTAAGATAGGATGACACCAACCAAAGTATTATTGACCTAAATTCCAAATGAATGTTGCAGGGAAATCTTCGCAAAATTTCTCCATTGTTCCAAATAAAAGTTGTACGTTAACCAGAAAACACTTGATTCAGCTGTTGGATGTCCATAATCAGATGTCTGTCTCATTTTTGTATTGGAACAAACATAAAATCCCATCATAAAATAATCAAATATTTATATAAAAAACAAAAAATAAAAATAAATTCATACTTTAGATACGCTTTGCAATGACTGAGTCAGCATTTCAACTCTCTGTTCTTCACTCAAAGGGCCCATATTTAATTCATGGCTGAAGCAACGCCTAATGGATGCCGGTAGACCTTCAGAGGTGTCAGCAATTGCAACAAGCAGCACCCGACGTCCACTTATCTTCACAGCATCCCCCGCAGACTGATTTGACAGATTGAAAACAATAAGAATACATGTAATCAACTCATATTTAAAATCGGCTGTTATATCAGTATTAACTCTCTACAGCTACTATTTTCTTTGCTATACTATTGACACCGTTAGAGGTCAAAAATTGCTATTATGGAGTGGAACACAAAATTGTATTTACTCCTTTTTGCCCATTTTTGGCGTGTCCCTTGCCGTAACTCACTATAACAGTTGTTTCTAATAGTATCAATCTGATTTCTGACTATTAGTTCATGAATGGTAGCAGGCAGCCAGAAGGAACTGACAAGTTTAGCAATTAACATTTCCAACAAAATAAAATAATAATAATAATAAAAAAACGTAAACCTACAGAAGCAGGGAAAAATTAAGTAACCAGGAATTATCTTACAAAACCACCATTTGTTCGTTCTCCCCAATCAAAATCCTCATCAGGAACTGGCTCAGTAAATTCCCGAATAACAGAAGCAACTTCAGCTGTAGCACCAAGTTGATCAGTAGATGAACCCTCATGAGAGGATAAGTTTTGGAAAACCTCAAAATGGCGTAGAAGAAGTATTGTTGGAGCGTACCTGTACTAAATTCATACTTCAGCATCAAAACAGTAGTGGGAAAGAAACAACAACAACAAATCAAGCTAATTATGAGCCTATCACAAATATGGAAGCAGCTACTCATGCAGTAATGGAAGTGGTTACTCAAACTCAAACAATTCCGAGAGGGCTTATTCAAACAATTGTGAGGCGCTAAACATTTTTATAGTGATTACTGATTACTCACTGTGTCACACATTCACAATAAATATCATTGCAGTGGCAGCTGTTGTTGACACAGCATCTTCAAAACGATAACCTCCACCAACATAGTTTGTCAGGAAACCAAGTTAAAAGTGCATATCTCATGTTCCAGTTTGATTATAACACCCGAACTGACTTATTTTATTTTTTTAGTCCTTAAATGGTCAAGTTAATCTAAGTGCTCAGATGCACCTAAAGTGGTCCCATAGCACTTGGCTACAGATGCGCATGGAGGCATATGACACCCAGAGAGGTTAGTGCACACAGTGAGCAGAACTGGAATGTTTACACTTTACACTAGCCCTGAGTATCAATTTATGGAGTCTGAGATTTCAGCAAGGATTCAAGGAGACTGAACATTCCCAATATTTATTCGCCAACTCATGATTGGTGGCCAACCAGAAATCAATATCAGACCATTTGTAAGTGGATAAGATTGTAACATCATTGCTATTCCGGAAGCCTATTATAAGCTCCGTAATAGATCATGTAACCAAATGACAAAAAGTAAAGTTAACAGGGTGGTAACCAAGCCACATGTTATATTACTTGTCGAAGCACATATGGAGATAATCAGAGGGTGATTAGAAGTGAGTACTTTTACTATCACATAGACCATAACAGCAAAAATTAACTTCTTCTAAAGCTTCCAAGGTCACCAACAAAGACCACAACTATCTTAGTTTCTTTTCTGCCTACTGAATCTGATAACAAATCTAGTGTCTTATATTTGTATTCCAATATAGAACTTCTGCTGTGGTCAAAAGTTTTAGGACAACCAAAGAAATTAGTTTTCTACATGTATTCTACTCAACTTGCCAATTCTCCTCAGCCAAACTTACTCCTCAGTTCTTCATCAAATGACTCCCACAGGTCTCCAGTCATCAGCTGCTCTCTATCTCTTTTCTCTAATGACCTACTTATCTATTAACAATCAAATCAACAATAATATCAAAATGTCACAGGTTGCTGATCTAATTCATCAAAGACCTAGAGTATCGCACCTGTTGTTTTTAAGAAGTCGAAACTTTTTGATGGTAAAAAGGGGACACAACGAGGTAAGATTTAGAACAGAAGGTTGTGTAAAATAGATTTTTTTCTTCTTTTCCATCACAGTTGACCCAAAAGAAAAAGTTTGAATACGTATGCGACCTGTCAGCAACTTAAATGAATTGGGAACCAGCATGTACAAAGCAAATATGGCGCAGCAACTTAAGATAATTTATTTGCACAAAAGTTTGATTACATATTCGAAGTCCAGATGCTTTAGATTACCTGTCAGCAGTGTTGAAAGCTTGAACTAGCGCAGCAGATGCCCTTTTTTCTGAGACCATTAGATCGTGGCAGGTATACTCTACTACATGTAGGCCCAGAAAACGAGCAACATACCTAACAACGGTCCGTTTTCCACAACCTACAAGAAATCCCGGATAAAATGAATTTACCAGGGGCCATAGTTCTTAACAGACGTAAACATTTAGCTGAAGAGAACAGCGGACTACTAGCCTATTTGGTCCTCATATAAAATGTTCTCATACATAATTTTAGATAGGTAGACAAGCTCAAGATTCCACAAATTATTTAAAAAGTACTTGCATTTTATTACATTATAAAAGAGTTGGTAAGACTCATGCAGTTCAGTTTTTGCTGTTGTTTATGTTTTTCGAGCCGGACACGTATTCAACTCAATGCACATGAATCTGACTCATGGAACGCTTACCTTCTCTTGTCAAGAATTTCAAGCTCTCAGATTATTAGATACATTCCTTTAAATCATATATCTGGTCAGACCTTTATCCAAATTTCAGATCAAAAGTTTAAGGCTTTAGCTCACTTTGACTTTTTAAGAGGTAGACGAACAGAAGAACTATGAATCTTAAACCCAGACAAAATAACTGGTTCACTTGATGAACTTTAATTTAGAGCTAGGACTCTACCACAAATTTTATGAAACAAAGAATTCACCTGCCAATCCGCATAGTAGTACACCAACTCTGAATTTTGAAGAAAGTGCCGAAGGGCATAAAGCTGGTGTAAGAATAGAAGCCAAACTCCTCACTGTATCCCCATGTAATGGTGCAAAACCCTTCTGATCACCAATAAGTGAAACAGGGGGCAGAGCAGATGGCACACTTCCTCCAAGCACGAGTGCTGTTTTTTCACGGTTGACACGCAAAACTGGTTCATCTTGGGGCTCCATAGCCAGGACCTAAAAGGATAATATTGAAGATTCTGTTAACATGATTCCTCACGTATGAGCTAAAATAAGATAAGTTGGAAAAGTCACCTTGAAGTAGATTATATTGTTCTTGGAATTCTCATGGGACCTTTGACTGCAAGAAGTGCACATTTCCGACTTGCAATTCCAATTTATGTTTATTCGAAAAATGTCACCTCTACCGAGATACCTATCGACTTTGAAGTAATCATGCAGTTCTGAATCAATCATTCGTTGACGATACTCAGATTCAATAGACGAAGTTCCCTTTAACGTTTCAATGGTGCCACATTCCGGTACTTTTACGAACGAAGCCCTCAAGTGTGAGGCATACTTTGGCAGAAAAGAGCAAGGTGACAAATCTACATCTACTATTGGTGACTCACTCTTCTTCTCATTCTTATCTTTCTTTTTCTCTTCAAACAAAGATGTTAACGTCTCTTGTCCTCCATGAACAAGGCATTTTAAACATGATACATGCAATTCAAGGTTAAATGCCAAGAGAGGAGAGATGTAAGTGGCTTCAACTAAGGGAAGTGAGTTACTCAAAGAGAACATATAAGTGGGAAAAACAACCATTGTCTGTGGTATATGGTCTGAATCATCTCTTCCAAAGACTGCATTCGGAGAATCTAGAACAATAACTCTAGCAATTCTCTGTACCTTAGTCCCAATATTACTGATAAACACCTAAACAATCAAATAAAGCAAAAATTCAGATGATTTCTCAAAATGCAAAAATAAATAAATGATTCTACAAAGATTTTAAAGGTAGCTAATGAGATTAGTTTTAAGCTACCAAGGAGATGGAAAGTATACCAGTGAGCCTGAAGTTATTGATAGTCTTTTCAAGACAGATGAAGAAAGTCCTACAACAGCAGAATCATCAAATGAAGCAATCCCCAGTTTCTCCTCTTCTTCTTCCTTGGATTTTGAATCATTCAATCGGAGAATACCAGCAGGTAATCTCAAGCTTAATTTAGCTTCATTCTCTCTAGTTCCTGAGTTGTTGAGTACAGAATCTACAAGACATCTTGTTGAAGAAAGTATCAATGGTTTTCTTCTTTGTACCATTTAATCCTGTAATTGAATATAGGGGAGGATAGTAGTATCAATTTTAGGGTTTTTATCAACAAGGGACGCTGAATTAGAATGTCTGAGATGAAGAAGAGCTAAAGTTGATATCCTTTCTGAGATTTCTAGGGTTTCTCACCATGGTGAGAGCTACTTAGTAATTCTGGTTGGTTGGATTATCTGATTCTGTAACTGTGTCAGTCTGAAAGGTGATTGAAGTATGAACAACTAATTTGTCAGCTGGTGCATCATTACTGACTAGTCTCTACTTCGAGACGGTTGAGATATTATTAATCTCAGAATTTTCTACAAATATCTAACGGTTTAGATTTGGTGAAGAGAGTACATAGGGGATTAACCCACCTCTCCCGTGATACATAGGCTCCGGCCGGATCGCCTGTGGCCTATTTAGGTCTCCATATCTGTCCCACTTTTTTTTTTTTAATTGCTCAAGGAGGTGGAGCCAGAAAGTTGTTGAGACATTCTAGTGGTGATGTTGATTCCCTAATAGATTTAGCAACAACATCAGCTACTTGATTGTCATCTTTAAGAATGTTTTCGTTCTCCCACTGGATTAGAAGAGAATTCTCAATTATTGATTAAATCACTAGTTTAGCATCCACTTCAATATGAATCTCAGTTAGTTGTAATTTTTTTGCCCATAATAAAGCTTCACGTATCGCCATGCATTCACCAGTTTCTGGACTTAGAACTCCATCTGCATAGTGTCTTTTGATGCCTTCACTAAAACTCCATCATGTATTTTTATCATGTACATAGGAAAAGAATATTCTTGGACTAGCAACAATATAGGCACTGGAGGAAGAAAAAAAAGAAAGAATTGATATGGCTTTGGGCAATAGTGATTGGAATATTAATTTCCGTAACTCTAGATTGTATCATTTAAACCAAGTAGGCAGTGATCATAGTCCAATTATGCTTGTTACTGATGCCACAGTCCCTACCTGCTGGGACCTTTTAAATTCTTTTTCTCTTGGCTTAATGATGATTCTTGTCCCACAATAATAACTAATGCTTGGAACATTGAGGTAAACGGATCTCCTGGTTATCAATTAATTAAGAAACAACATGTCATCAGGAAAGAATTATCTAGATGGAACAGAGACCATTTTGGTAATGTTAATAAACAGGTGGATGATCTTCAACAAAAGTTGAGTACTCTCCAAGCTCAACCTGATAGCTCCTCTATTCAAGATCGGGTTATATCCATCACCAATGACTTGAACAAATGGCACAAAGTTCAGTGTGACTTCTACCAATAAAAGTCAAGAGATCATTTTGTTCAGGATATGGACAATAACACAAATTATTTTCATGCAAAGTGCAACAGAAAAAGATCCATAAACAACATAGATTCTCTTCAAGATCATAATGGCTTGTGGTTACAGTCTAGAGAAGATATAGCTGCTCATCTCACTTTTCATTTCAAGAACATTAGTACTTCTATTAATCATGTTCTTGATAAAGGCCTTTACTTAATACTTCCTACATGTATCACTGAAGAGGATAATTCCATGCTAACCAGAACTCCTTCTTCAGAAGATATTCATTCTACTTTAAAAAGTATGGAGAGCAAGAGTGCACCAGGTCCTGAGGATTTTCAAGCTGGATTCTATAAAAGTCAGTGAAATACTGTGGGTGAAGATGTTTGTCTTATGGTTAAAATATTCTTTGAGATTAAACACATTCTCAAGCAGATTAACAAGAGATTATATCTCTCATTCCTAAGAAGAAGAAGTCCATTTGTGCTGCTGATTTCAGGCTAATTGGCTTATGTAATACATCTTATAAAGTTATTTCTAAAATACTTGTTAGCAGGATGAAGCCATTGACGAAGAAAATTATTTCTCCTTATCAAGCTGCATATGTCTCAGGTAGACTTATTAGTGATAACACCATGATTGCACAAGAAATCATTCATTCCATGAAGAATAAAAGAGTTCAATGGTTGGATGACACTCAAGTTAGACATGTCCAAAGCTTTTGATAGGCTTGAATTGAGTTTCCTTATCAAAGTTCTTCAATATTTTGGATTTTGTGATGACTTCTGCCAACTGATTAATCAATGTATAAGTGCCACTGCTCTCTCAGTTATTCTCAATGGTCCTCCTTGTGAAGAGCTTCAACCCACAAGAGGAATTAGACAAGGTGACCTTTTGTCACCTTACTTGTTTATCCTTGCTATGGAGTTTCTCTTTAAACAGCTCATTGCAGCTTAGCAAGATAAAACTATCAAAGGTATAAAAGTGGCTGGTAATGCTCCTGCCATCAATCATTTGCTTTTTTGTACTCAAGCAAATCTTTCTTTTGTCAATAATCTTCTAGTCATTCTCAATAACTTAAGCACTCAATCTGGGAAGGTTATTAACTTTGAGAAGTCTTCAGTTCATTTCAGTAAATACACCAAGCCAGAAGTGGCTGAAACTCTAAGTCAAATTCTTGATGTTAAAGTTATGAATTCTAAAAGAGAAATATTTGGGTTCTCCACTTATTCTTGGACATTCTAAGCAGGAAGCATTCAAGAGAGTTTTGAGCATAAATTATCTACATATAATGCTCTTAATATTTCTCAAATAGGAAGATCCACTATGATAAAGCATGTTCTCAGTTCAGTACCAGCATACCAAATAGGTATTTTCAAGTTACCAAATCAGATCATCACCAAGTTAACTTCGATTGAAAGAAGATTTTTCTGGGGACATCATTCAAATAGAGATTCTAATCCTGTGGCATAGACTAAAGTTTTTAAACCAAAAGACATTGGTGGCCTTGCATTCAGAGACCTTGAAGAGATCAACCTTGCACTTCTTACCAAATTAGCTTGGAAAATATGCAATGATTATAATAATCTTAGTAAACTCCTTCTCGTTGGACTAAAATAGAGGTCTGATTTGAATGACCAGGTACAACATCACATTTCACACCTAACGAAGGAACAACCCAACTATGGTTCAACTTCTCAGCAGCAAATACTTCAAAAATGGTGATATTCTTCACAGGAAAATTGATGCCAAAAATTGCTCTTACACCTAGAATGGAATCACCAAGGCTTACTTATTGTTCAACATCATTACTTCATGGAGGTTAATAATGGTAAAAAGACCAAGATTTGGTTAGATAAGTGGATTACTGGCTTACTTCATCCTCCAGTTCCAGTCAATGATATGTTCATATTCTATGAAGATGTTGTTGGATTGATCAATCCTGACAGTAACTCTTGGAACATAAATCTCTTAAATCAGCAGTTTGATTCAGATACAGCTTCAAAAAGTCAGAATATGTTCCTAAATACCTCTAAGGAAGATGTTATGGTTTGGATGCCTGCCAAGGATGGTAAGTTTTTTGTTAAAAGTACCTACAAGATGCTTACTGAATGTAGCAGAGAGGTTGTGGTTAATGGTAAAGTTATTGATACTGCAATATGGAAGGCCTTATAAAAAACTGCAGTTGCTTATAGAATTAAGCTCTTTATGTGGAAGTGTATTAGAGATATTAACTCGAAAAGAGTTAGACTTGCCACTTATAACAGTAACATAGAAACTCAATGTGGTAGTTGTGGAATGGGTGAAGAAACAATGGAGCATTTACTTTTAGAATGCAGGCATGCAAAAGCTTTTTGGAGCAGTGTTAACATCAATATTGACACTGTGAAAAGTAATTGTTCTAATGTTTCTGAATGGGTTACTAGCTGGTTCATGTCCTCTACTAACAACGCTGATGAGAAGTGGTTATTTACTCTCATGATTGGTGCTTGGATCTTATGGAAAGACATATGTGAATCAGTCTTTCAGGGAGTTTCACTTAACCCTCATAACTCCATTCATAAAATAAATTTTCACTTAGGGTCACATTTGCATGAAGCTAATGGTTCTCATTTTCCTGCAAGTAACACTAGCATTTCACAGTGGCAACCTCCTCCACAGGGTATTATTAAAATTAATGTGGATGCATCTTTTGATCATTTAACAAATAAACTAGGTGCGGGACTAATTATTCGTGATTGTACAGGGGCTTGTGGAGGGATCAAATGGAGCTACGTAAATGGAGTCTTAAATCCAGAAGAAGGAGAATGTACGGCGATTCGTGAAGCACTAGCATGGGCTAAGAGAAGATTGTTAAACAAAATTCACATTGAAGTAGATGCCAAAGTGGTCATTCAGTCTATCATTAGCAACTGTCTTTTAATCCAATGAGAGAATAAGAACATTTTAAAAGAGATTAGGAGTTTAATTTCCAGTTTTGATTATTGCAGTTTTTCTTTTGTTAGCCATGATGACAATCAAGTTGCGGATGCAGTTGCAAAATCAGTTAAAGTTACTGCATTAGGAGTAGAAGCTTATAACAACTTTAATGTCGATATTTGTAGTCTTCTGGCAAAAGACCACAATTTCCTGCAACCTACGCAATAAAATTTTCTGTTTATACAAAATTTATTAAGAAGGCACGCTGAATTAGAACATCTGAGATGAAGAAGAGCTAAAACTGATATCCCTTTTTGTGATTTCTAGGGTTCCTCAACATGGTGAGAGCTATTTAGTAATTCTGGTTGGATTATCCGATTCTGTAAATGTGTCAGTCTGAAAGTTGATTGAAGTATGAACAACTAATTTATCAGTTAGTGCATCATTACTGTTTAGTCTCTACTTCGAGACAGTTGAGATATTATTAATCTCAAAATTTTGTACAAATATTGAACGGTTTGGATTTGGTGAAGAGAGTACATATATGATAAACCCACCTGTCCCGTGGATACATAGGCTCCGTTCTGGATCACATGTGACCTATTTAGGTTTCCATATCTGTCCCATTATTATATTATTTTTTTGATTTTATTGTTGAAGGAGGTGGGCTTTTTTGGTCCCTTGCCAAGAGACTACATAGATCAGACGGAAAGTTGTTGAGACATTCTAGTGGTGATGCAAATTCTCTAATAGATTTAGCAACACCATCAGCTACTTGATTGTCATCTCTACTCACAAAAGAAAACTTACAATAATTAAAACTTATACTTAAATGTTTGATCTCTTTAAGAATGTTTCTGTTCTCCCACTAGATTAGAAGAGAATTCTCAATTATTGATTGAATCACCAGTTTAGCATCCGTTTCAATATGAATCTTAGTTAGTTGTAACTTTTTTGCCCATAGTAAAGCTTCACGTATCACCATGCATTCACCAATTTCTGGACTTAGAACTCCATCCTCATAGTGTCCTTCGATGCCTTCACTAAAACTCCATCATGTATCTATATTAGCTTACCCTAATTGCGATAAGATTTCACGTTTATACATATAAAATAACCAAGGAAGAAAAATTTAGATTTACCAAATTCGATTGATATTTTCATACCGAAGTAACCAAACCTACTTCCAAAAACGAGAACAATATATTTTGTTCTTTTGGCTTTACTTTATTCCATCCGTTTTCGTCTCCCACTAAACGTTAGACAAACAAAGACGGAGCAATAGGTAAGCTCCGTATCATCCTCACATTGATTCTGATTTTACTTTTTTAAATCTTTATAACTGTTAAACGAATTAATGAAAGTTAATTTAACTTTCGGTAGGAACAATATGTTTAATCTTTATATGCACTTAGAGCACGAAGCAAGTTCGAATTCGGTAAGGGCGTCGACTTGAGATTTTCTTTAAATAGTGATTGTAACAATGATCGTTCAGTTACTTTATTACAGATATTCTAGAAATTATATGCCACTTCTTCTGTTTCAAACTCGACTCGAAATAGTGGAATAATTTCTTTAGACATTCTATAATGAATTACAGTCACCGTTTAAGTGTTCAAGTCGACGTCCTTTCCAAAATTATCTCCCGTGTTTGAAGTTCATCCATACAAGTAGTCTTTTCATCTTCTTTTCGGTCAAAAATTAAATTAACTTTCACTAATTTATTTAACACTCATAGAGATTTAAAAAAAAATGAATTTTAGGATGATAAATCCATATATGTTGTCTAACATTTAATGGGTAATGAAAACGATTTGAAGAGAAGATGAACAAGAAAGCGTACAAAAGAATAAAATATATTGTTCTAGTTTGGAAGTATGTTCAACATGAAAATATGAACAAAATTTGGTAAGTCTAAAGTATACTCTCTAATCTGCAGCCCTAGTAGAGAGATTATTTCATTACAGAAAAATGAAAATCAAGAGAAATAAAAATAAAACTCCTTAACTATAATTATTGCTCGGACTAACTCAAAATTTGAACACCCCTTTAATCTCTGGTTCCACCACTATTTATACAGCCTCTTCTGTTGGATATCTTTTCCTCTCATAAATGAAATTATTCTCTATATCACCACCAAAAGAAAGAAGATCATACTAACAAATGTACTATTTTCCAAATGGTAAAAATCATGATCTTTATTTGATTTTATCCCCTTGTGTATGTTGTCTACATAATTAACCAGCTTCTCCTCTTATATTCAAGATTTTCTCATTTAATTCTCATTATATTAATATATTACATAATAAATATAGGATAATTTTGTTTTGAAATTTGAGTTATATGGTAACAACATAGATCTGCAGCTTATTTGTAAATAAATATGTCTCCACATGTTCCACACACATTGTGGCATTTTTACCACATTCCAAATCCAATAATTGTTCCAATGATATAATTTTCTATGTTTTTATTTTCGGGCATAACCCATTCAATCGTAAATCACTTCATTTCCTCTATTTTATGAGCATTATGATAGACGCATTTATGTGTCTATTTTCATCTCTTTTATGTATAGTGTTAGTACCCATTTTTGTACTAATTTTGGTATTTTATCCCTTGTAGGTGTATTTTGGAGAAATAGGCTTTTGCGGCAAAAATTGGCTCGAAAAGTTGTTAAAGGCTCCTGGGAGGACATTTGCTATTCGGACTCTCATTTTGGATAAGGGGTAACCCATTTCCAAGCAGCTGCTAAGCACAGACCGAGACTGGATAGGGGGAGGACAAATTTCTTCACGTTTTCAAACACAGAAATTTGGCGGGAAAATTTTCAGAAAACAGACGATTTTGTGGATGAATTTTTGATCGATTTTTAGGGAGATTAAAGGGCTGAATTTGATTGGGTTTGTTCCTATGGACCTAACAGGCGAGGTAAGGGTGTTGGAATGGATCCAAAGTGGCTAGAACTCGAATTGGAAGCGAAAAATGGTTAAAATATCACGTTCTATTTTTGGGAAGTTTCTTGGTTTATTTTTTAGAAATTTACGTAAAGAAGAGGAAGGAAACTCTTATTAAGGACTTGTTTCTATGAAGGGAGGAGTTTGGACAATCGAATGCACGTGAAACAGAAGAAAAAAAAGAAATAACTTAACGTGCTGTGGAGGAAAAAACCAAGTTTATTCTCGAATTTTCTTTGCTCTACTATGTATAAAAGGGTTGGTTAGGGTCCTAGGAAGGGAAGGAAGAAGTTAGGGGAAGTTTAGAGCCTTAGAGAAGCTAGAAAAATCATTGGAAGAAAACACGTTTCTGCTGGTGCAAACTGTGCCGGAGAAGACGAAGAACACAGAACAGCGGAAAAAGAAAGTTGCAGAGGCAGACTTATTTTCAGTGACAACGAATTATGGTCGCATCATCCAGCAGTCACCAAAGCTCTTCAGCAACGATTCCGTCCGCTGTATTAGACTTTCAGCGACTCCAGTATACCCTTTTCTCTCTTGTAATCAACTTTTGAACACCGAACATGTATTTTGAGAACACGATTAATATGAGGAGCTAAACCCCTTAGCCGAGGCGACGGAGGAAGCCATTGTTCCATGAAAAGTGGTATAATTCTATTTTAATTATTTATTGCAATTATTTTACATGATTTTTTTGCATAGAACTTAAAAGAAAAATTGGTTTTTATTGAGTGGTTGTGAATTGTTTTGATGGAACATGCTAGGTTTTGACACTTTTGATGTTTCATGCTTTGTGATTACAACTTCTACTTCAAAAATCTATTAGAGGAAAATATTAGAATCACTTTAAAGAAGAATATTGCATGAATATTGATTAGATTTTATCAATTAATTGGTCAATGGTGGAATCCAGAGTCTTGGTACTTTCTTATTATTATTGAAACAATTTTATTTAATTTTCAAAAATCCTTCACAAGCCCGAGTTGAACGAACTTTTCTCACCACTTTCACTACAACTTAAAATTCACATCACATTAGCGCATCAAGCTTTATTTTTTTTAAACCGGAAAACTAAACAAAAACCATCAAATTTGTACAATTTAAAGAACTAAATAAATATAAATTTAAGATATAAAAGCGATGTTTTTACACACTTATCAGCCGATGGCCTTGAAAGTCGATTTTATAGGAACATGACTATATTAGACCGGCTGTTCCAGAGGTTCACACCCCCTTTGCAAAAGCAAAAAAACGCAAAAAAGAATAACTCTTACAGTTGATTTTTTGTTGTTGGTAAGTTCATGACGCGAAGGAAGTAAAGGGTTAATGCTAGTTGAAGCCAATAATAGTTATGCGTTGTAAAAATGACTTTAGCATAACTAGTATGCCACTTCTCCCTTTAGTTTGTTGTTTAGCTCTTCCAATTAAGCCAGCAAAGACAGAATGGGACCGAGTGATAAAAATTGGAAACACGTAGTAGTAACGCGTTGGAGAGCATAACCGTTACATGCTTTGGCCAACTGTGAGTGAACCCTGCACCTAGTCTCTTCGCAGGGCTGAGGTGGCTTCAAGATTCCACAAGAGCTAGCCTTACAACCAATTGGAAGCCACCTCTATGCAATATTTTCTTTCTGTTGCTGTTGTCAATTTTATTCTGTTTTGTAGGTGTAAAAGTTTATTTCAACTATCAGGTCATTTATTATTTTGAAAAAATATTGCAAATAATCCACTAGGAGAACAAAATAAACAATAGTATAATATTTTATTAATATTAAGAATTTCATGGAAAGATATCCAATATTGTGTAAGTTGAAAACATAATAACATTCATTAAGCTATAGATGCTTAAAAAAATATATATATAAATATTGATAAACATGATAATCATAGAGACACACGATTTTAACTTGCTCATCCTTTTTCAATTAGTTATCACTTCTGTCTGTTCTTTTTGCTCGACCACTTGATTTTGTTTAGAGAGGATATGCTCATCTTGCTCGACCACTTCATTTTGTTTAGAGAGGACATGCTCATCCAAAATGAGTAAAGTCTTAAAGATCATGGCCTTAACCATGTTAGGTTCAGGAACCATCTCATTCACTTTCTCATACTTCACCGACCACTTTACAGTACCTCCTCCCACTATTTCATCCTTTTCTTCAACTTTATCATCAACAACATCACCTTCATTTTTAGCACTAGTGCTAGTACTAATCTTGGGAATAAGTGTGAAATTAGGCTCATAACTTTTGTAAAGCTTAAGTAAATCACCACCAACAACACTGTAAGTTATTGTCTTGGTTACTTCGTCCACACTTCCTAATTTCTTCTTCTCTTCCATCATAACAGGAGCCCCTTCAATCAGTGTACCTACACATAAACAAAAAAAAAAAAACAAAAAAAAACCCTTATTAGTGACGAAATGTATGTGCCATGCAGATCTGACCACAACATCACCAAGACCCTTACCAAAGTAGCTAGTTGTTTGTTGCAAGCTATCAGTAAATTTGGAAGGAAAAAAAAAGTTGTGCGTAAAATGCGGTCTTACTTGGATTCATTTTCCAAAGGGTAACAGATCCATTCTTTTCTCCATTCACATCTTCAACTACTTCAATACTTCTATAAGTCTCTGGTAAAACCTCAGGAAGAATAGAAGACCAAGTTTTCAGAGCTTCCCAAAACTTGTCTGCCGGGCTTTTGAATTCTACTGCTAACTCAAGCGTATCTACAACACTAGAAACAACCATCGTTATGGATGATGATTTGTGTTAATACTTAAGAGAATAGCTAAGGGGTTGTGTGTTGAACTGCAAGAGGTCTAAGTGTGTGTATAAATAAGCAAAAAAAAAAAAGTTGCTATCATTTAAGGCCTTCACCAACATATACAACGCTCTAGTTAATATTATAATCTCTCGGTTATCTGCCCAGATTAATGAACTGATTATGAATGTGGGTGGGATAGGAAAAAAACAAAACAAAACAACAACCAGTACTATGTACTTGCGTAAACTCTTAAATTCAACATTGATAATCCCAGCGGCTTCAATGGAAACTCATAGACAAGGATGGTCAAAATTGAAGGGAATGTCACCTTTTTTTCTTCTTTTGTCTTTCAATGCAATACTACCACAAGGCAGCTGTTACACATGGCCGGTTTTGCAGGAACTAATACTACCATGGTGACCCAGATTTTTTTCACATGGGAGCTACACATAATATTTTTTTTCCTAAATGCAGATCAGTACAATTACAAAAGATATTGAAAATCAGGCAATGGACATTTTTTTGTTAAAGCAAGTCCATAACAAAAGAAACATTTTGAGAAGGATGCTATTAACAAACAAACAAACATGTAAAAACAAGTTTGGACTTGCAGGAAGATGAAAACATCCATTTTGAGCAAAGCAGTAACTAGTACGCGTTAAATTATTTTTGCGAAATTAGCTGGATCCAATTGTGTTTATTGGTTTCAAAGAATTTTCAAAAGCAAAACCCTCACTCCCACTCGATTTTGTTAAAGCAACATGTACCAAAAATAGAAGAGAGGGAATCTACATTTTCGACCAGCATTGTAACAAAGGATATATTGCAATTGAAGCTAACTTGATTATTACCTAGTAGTAGTAGCAGTAAGTTTTTCTTTTTCGATATCCTCAGGAGCACGAAACCAGGCTATTAACGTGAGAAGTTGCTCGAGTGGTGGTAAATACCACTTTATAAAAATCATCCCTGAGTTTCTTCAAAACTTCATCTGGCTTTCTCAAAGTATTAGTTTTAGTGTAATAACAAGAAAGAATCACATTATACCACAACAAACCTTTTTCGCTATTTGTTAGTGCAAATGGCTCAAACATGCAGCCGTAGTCTTCCCATGCTATACTAAATTTCTTAAGCCAATCCGAATCGTCCCCGTGCTGTTTCTGTGTACATTTGACAGTCTTCCTATACGTGGACTCCCAAATAGCGATATGTTTACTCGGAATAACTTCTAGGACACACAAATTCCCTCTCAATTCCATGAGCCTGACACAGCTACTGTCACATAAAAGAAAAGGTATTGATGGGTGCAATTCAAACGTCTCCTGTTCCAAATCAAAAGCAAGAATCTTTTTTGGTTGTAGTACATTGGATTGTTCCATCCAGTAAAGAGCTCCATCCACAAAAACACCCACTGATGGTAAAAAAACCCAAGTAAGCTGGCATATCGCCTTCTTTAATCATAATACTTTTGTTTCTCCACCCAGTACCACCACCCCCGAGGGTATACACCTGAACATTTGCACAAATACTAACAACCTTGTACTCGTTACTAGAACGAACGTAACCGAATCCAATCGTCTTTTGCCTCCACCAACTACTGACGTTCCATTTAATAGTAGTCTGAAGTTGAATGTGCTCTCCAGAGACAGGATTGCAAACGTAGACTTTTGTTTCATCGTAGTAGTTGTCGAACATCTGGTGGTAAGCATAACAAACCAAACCGTTGCAAGATCCAACCATGAAATTTTTGAAGGGAAACTTGGGAATATGCCCCAAAATGGACTGTCATTTTGGGGATATGCCCCAGGATTCCAGTTTTCGGGAATATGCCCCAAAGTAACGGTTCGGTTTCCGTCAAGGAACCGTTAAATAGTCAATTTATCGTAAATGTGTCCGAACTTTCTCTCCAATTTCTTTGAGATTTTTTCTGTCTGAATATGTTCCTGAACCTTGTAAAGGTGTTAGTATATCTGTCTTTTAATTCGCATATGTAATCCTAAATGTGTGCGAATGTTGACTACTTAACGGTTTTGGATGGAATTTTGGATGGCTAGGACATATTCCCGAAAACTGGAATCTTAGGGCATATCCCCAAAAGATGACAGTTGATTTTGGGGCATATCCCCAATGTTCCCATTTCTAAAAGCAGATGGTGGGATGATTAAGCCGTGGTCTAGCTTCGTTCCGAAGTAGTCATCATCATCGACATGTTTAGCACTAACCTTATCACTACTTTGTTTTGAAAAGTAGAATCGTGCTTCTATTTCACCCGCCTTATTACGGGCTGAAACCGCATAAAGTAAACCCATTTTGGGTTTAGGCATCAAAGTACGCCATGTTCCGCATACTTCTCTGCAGTGCAATTGCAAGGCTATTGGTAACCTAAAAAGTATGTTTTCTGCAATTTCCAAAGGTAATTTCTCCATTGAATTGAAACTTTTTCCCCCTTAATTCTAGCCTTTCCACTAGTGTCATATATAGATTTGTTATTACCTTAGTTACTTTTGTTGTTGTTGTTTTCGATTTTTATTTATTTTTACCTTAGTTACTTTGTTTTAGGTTCGGGTCAACGATAAGCCCTTGACCATCTATGACCGGCGGCCGCCTTTGACCTAAACCCATACAATATAGGCATGTTTGTATTACATTCTTTTCCGAAAAAGTTAGCGTGAGACTCTGATTTACAGACTACTTATTTCTGCTCGAACATTTTTGATCTAGCACCATCATAAATACTATTTATTTCTGCTCGAACATTTTTGATCTAGCACCATCATAAATACTAGTAACAATTAGAGTATATGGACGGTTACTAGGGACCAACTAATTTAGACAAGTTTTTAATTTTTAAGTGTTTTTGCAAATATCGGTCATATGTTTCCTTTGTTGGTGGTGATGCTGGTAGATAAAAATGCTCAACCAGCATGCGATCAGAATATATTTTTTTTAGAGATTAAAATTACCATGGATTTGCTTGAACATATAACAATCTGGATTATTGATTTGAAAATAAACTTGAAAAATTGGACATAATTAAACACTACATAATTAGTGTTTTAGGTTAACACTACATATCAATAATGATTAAAGTTGCCCCATGATTTTTTTTACCAAAACACATCTTTGAGCAAAAGTTTTTGTTACAAAGTGCTTCACATTAAAAGAAAGAAAAGAAAAAGCAATCTCAAACTTATTCAATACACTAGTCCAGGGACGTTCCTGGATGCTTCCTTGGTTACCAATGTTACCAAGTTTGGCCGTGAGCCACATTTTTAACATTTGCTACTTCTTTTCAATGTAGTCAATTTCGGCCGAGATGGCCGAAATATCGCCGATAATATTGGTATCGGTGTTATCTGAGATGCCGATATTATCGATATATCACCGATATTCCCTGATATGCGCTGCCCTGACCGATATTCACCGAAATCCGATATTGACTACATTGCTTCTTTTCATGGTGATGCAAACTAGTAGGCATGAAATGGCAAACTTTGTTAAAGCAAGTCCATTTTGAGAAGGATGCTATTAACCAACAAACCTAAAAGCAAGTTTGGGACTTGAAGGAAGGTGAAAACATCCATTTTCAGCAAAGTAGTAACTAGTACGCGTTAAATTGTGCTTGGGAAATTAGCTGGATCCAACCGTGTTTATTGGTTTACAAAGAATTTTCAAAAGCAAAACGCCAACACCCACTCAATTTTGTTAAATCAACATGTAACAAAAAAGAAGAGAGGAAATTTACATTTTTCGGGCAGCATTGTGACTAAGGATATACTATCAAGAACATTTGTGATCGGTGGTCTGCCTGTCCTTCTTGTTTTGCTCCACTTGTCAGTGGTTAGCTTCTTTTCGTCTCTTATATATCTAAAACCTTGAATTCAGAAATTAACCAACAACCATGGCTAATTTCTTCATTTCTTCTTCTTCATTTGTAATTTTTTTGGTTTTAGCCTCCATAACCCTCACTTGCTCTCATGATGACAGAAAGGTGTAGAAAATATTTCTCTAATCTGTATTACAAATTCTTTCATACACTTTTGATTGTGTTTTTTTCTTACAGTTTTGATTATGGATGCAGGTTTACATTGTTTACATGGGTAGTCTTCCAAGTGAAACTGAATACGTTCCAACATCTCATCACCATAGCATTTTACAAGAGATTCTTGAAGAAAACAGGTTGGTATCATAAAAAGTTGTGCACAAGTATGTACATGGATTTGCTTGTAGAAAAGAAAAAGTGCATTATATTGATTTCTGATGAGGCTTGAATGTTTTTGATTGTTGCACATGTACGTAGCTTGGCGACGGATGTAATTGCTCATAGTTATAAGAGAAGTTTCAATGGATTTGCAGCGAAACTCACTGAACAGGAAGCTCAAAAGCTTTCTGGTAACTCATTAACTAGTAGTAGCTCCACTTGTATATATAACTCACTTTTGTATAACAAATCTAAGAAACATGACCGCTTGAATGTTTGCAGAAATGGAGGGTATAGTGTCTGTATTTCCAAGTGAGAGACATCAACTTCAAACCACGAGATCATGGAACTTTGTTGGGTTCTCAGAGACAGCGAAGCGAGTTCATACAGTAGAGAGTAATATTATCGTTGGAATGATTGATACTGGAATTTGGCCAGAGTCCGCGAGTTTCTCAGATGAAGGATTTGGTCCTCCTCCTAAGAAATGGAAAGGTGTCTGTGCAGGAGGCCAAAACTTCACCTGCAACAAGTAATTATTTCCCATACTTTTTTGGCACTGAACCTTCTTTAACTCTCCAAATGTTTCTGATTTTTGCGTATTTGAATATGCAGCAAGATAATTGGGGCTAGAATTTATTCTACAGAAGTTGGGGACCCGTCTCCTAGTGCTAGGGATATTATTGGTCACGGGACTCATACCGCATCAATTGCCGCTGGAAATGCAATCAAAGATGCTAGCTTCTATGATGTGGCCAGGGGGACTGCGAGGGGAGCAGTGCCCTCTGCAAGAATTGCTGTATACAAAGTCTGCTCAGGGTCAGATGATGACTGCTATTCCCATGACATTTTGGCAGGATTTGATGATGCAATAGCAGATGGAATTGATATAATCTCCCTATCCATGGGTGATCGGGCTACTGTATTTTACAACGATCCATATGCTATCGGTGCGTTTCACGCAATCGAAAAAGATATCTTAACTTCACAGGGAGCTGGCAACGCTGGCCCGTCTCAGCAAACTATACTTAGTACCGCACCTTGGTTGTTTACTGTGGGTGCGACCATCACTGACCGCCACCTTGTTACCAAAATTGTGCTGGGAAACGGAAAGACCCTTGTGGTATGCGCTTAACTCTAATTCATTAAATGTCAAATGCAAATAAGCATCCCATATCTATGAACACATACTCTGAGCAAAAGTCTCTAAGCCTCTGCGCCTTTTTTATTCTTTTATCTGACAGGGAAATGGAGTTAATGCTTTCAACTTGAGTGGAACTAAATTCCCTCTTGTATATGGTGACAATGTTTCAAATGGTAAATGTGTAAATGCATCAGTTCGGTAAGTTAATACTGAATCCTACGTACCTAGCTAATTAGTAGTAGAAATTGAGCTCCCCTCCTTCTAGATTCTTAAAAATGTGCTCCATAACATTTTCAGACGCTGTGGTCAACTATGTTTAGACAGGAAGTTGGTGAAGGGGAAAATACTTATATGTGATCAGGTTTACGGGGTGGAAGAAGCTTTGAATTTTGGTGCTATCGGAACAGTCTTGATAGACGACGAATTTTCTGACGATGATGATTCTATGGTTTATCCTATGAGTGCTACAAAATTAAGCGGCAAAGCTGGCGAATATGTCAAATCTTATTTCAACAGCACCAGGTAAGTAATTACTTACATAGAAGGAAGATTGTGACGGAATCGGTAATTTTGCGTTTACGGGTTTATTTCATTTCATTGAACAGAAACCCTGTGGCAACCATTTTGAAAACTGAGTCCATAAGAGATCACCGAGCTCCGATGGTCGCGTCCTTCTCATCTCGTGGACCTAACAAAATCATGCCAGACATTATTAAGGCAAGTTATGAGTTAAGAAAATTACTCTTTCTTTTGTATATATCTTCTCATGTTTGCATTTTGGGGATCTGATCTTTCTTTTTCAATATTTTGAAAATTATTTGCGAATAACAGCCAGATATAATGGCCCCAGGAGTTGATATATTGGCTGCGTTCTCCCCGGTGGTCAATCCAGCAGATTTTTCAAATGCTGCGTGGTCTGTAAATTATACTTTTATCTCCGGAACATCCATGTCATGTCCTCACGCAGCAGGAGCAGCGGCTTATGTTAAATCATTCCATCCAGATTGGCCTGCTTCCTTCATCAAATCTGCCTTAATGACCACTGCATTTGGCAGGATTCATACTGGGGATCCTGGACGTGAATTTTCCTACGGGTCTGGCCAGATCGATCCATTGAAGGCCATAAATCCTGGTCTTGTTTACCACACATCTACAGAAGACTACATCAGTATGCTTTGCAATGTAGGTTTAGATGCAAAGAAAATTCGACTTATCACCAACCGCAGTTGTCCCAGGAAAATTCGACCAGGAAATGCAAGGAATCTCAATTACCCTTCACTGGGTGCACATATTGTAGCTCATAAGCCTTTCAAGTTGACATTTAGAAGGACAGTGACAAATGTTGGGAATCCACATTCCACATATCATGCGACAATCAGGGTAGACAGTGATAGGATCAATATAACTGTAAACCCCAACGTCTTATCCTTTAAGTCACTAACTCAAAGAAAGTCATTCGTCGTAACCGTTGTAGGAGATGCATTCGACTATTCTGAAACCGCTACTGGGTCACTGGTCTGGTCAGATGGAAACCACACTGTGAGAAGTCCTCTTGTTGTGTATACACATGATTTTGAACACCATCATAATGAGGAAGCTGTGAAACATCACTAATGCTTATGTACTGTTCCGCATTCTGTTTGAGATCTCATAGAATGTAATTTTGCTCTTTCCATGACGGGCATATAATAAAACAGGGCTTTTTATTTCAAGTGTAGCTAATTTTTAACTTGGCCCGGCTCGGCAAACGGTACTTAGTACCGCACTTTGGTTGTGAATCAAGAAACTATAAATAAAGCCTCCCCATCCTGCGTCCTTTTCCTTCCCCCTTCTCCGCGATAACTATTAGGTTTTCCTTTTCTTCTTCTTCAACGAAAAGATACGAGTCAAAGATTTTTTGTTTGCAGATCAGTCTTAAGAGTTAGAAACCGATCTACAAGATGGAGTTAGTCTTAAGATTTTCTGCTATACAAAATAGAAAAGGATTTTCTTTTTTTGACAGGCTCATTGCGGAGACTTTAACTTCTAACTTCAAGAATGAGGATTCCTTCTCTGGCTAGTTGTACTATTCCCCGAAGCTGCTACAAATCTACCACCTTTTTCCCCCACCTTTTTATACTCCTATGTGTCAGCTATATTCACCATAGATTTCATCCTCACCCTACCACACCAAGGAAAAACAAGAGGTCCACTTTAAAAGTGAGCCAATACAAAGTTGACACATAGGGGTGTAAAATTTTTGTGCTAAAAGATTTTTAGCATTTTCGACTATTCCCCGTGACATTATCGCTTGCAGTGCCATAGTTGATTGATATACTCATCAGCCACCTGTTTTTGGTCCCAGCTAGCTATGTAAAAAATATCAAATAAAATTCCATTTCTATGTGGGAATGGAGTTTTGGATTCTGATATCTCGCTCATGCGTCCACCATAGGGCATCAAAACCATACCAGTTTTCTCATCATTTTGTAATCGTCCCCATAATAAATCTAGACCAATTTGCGGGATAGGTTGTCTGACATAATCAGATTTTCCCTTGAACAATGACTTCTGTTTTGGCATGTTCTATAAAACATCAATTGAGTTGTTAGTAGGAAGTCCACCAAAAAAGAGTACAGATTGAATCCAACTCATTTCGATGAAATCGTTACCATTGAGACCCAACTCGGGAAATTTCTCATCCATCACAATTTTAAGCTTCTTACCATCCCCAAGAAACAAAGATCTGAAAGTTGTTACCATTGGACGTCCTTCTCCTTTTGGAGTAGCATGATATATGGCGCCTAGCAAGACAAATAAAAAGAGCTCTTGAGGTAGTACGTGCGCAACTTCTTGCCACTTATGCACAAGTGAAGTTGCTCCTTCTCATAACGTTTTTTCTACTGAAAAAACAGTTATAGAAGGAGGAACTGATACTAATCTGATCTTCCATGAAAGAACAATTCCAAAGCTACCTCCACCACCTCCCCTTATAGCCCAAAACAAGTCTTTTCCCATGGATGTCCTGTTAAGTATTATACCGTGAACGTCCACAAAATTGTCCTGTTAAGATTTATTTAGATTCTACATATATCCTAGGTATTCAATTCATTTAAGATTTTTTAGGATAGTTAAGGGCCAAGATATATATGGATTCTTATGGACATTTTTAGTCAAAATATGTGTTTTATTATCTCATATCAATCTCAACCAAACCACATGAGTTTCATGGATTGTTATGGACAATTTTTTTTATTTTTTTTCACAACATGTTATGTTTTTCCATCACCGTTACCCACCACCACCACTACCGACCACCACCACCACCACAAACCGCCAGCCAGAACCACCACCACCACAAACCGCCAGCCAGCACCACCACCACCCACAACAACCACCATTGACCACCAGCACCACCAACAGCCACCATCGTGCACCACTACCACCAAAAACCACCACTGACCGCGATCACCCACCACAAACAACCACCACCAACCAGCACCACCTCCGACAATAACCACCATTGACCACCAACAATCACCACCGCTGCCACCACCTCCACCACCCACCACCACTACCAACAATCACCACCGCCACCACCACCTCCGCCCACCACCACCAACAACACCACCGTCACCACATGCACCACCCACCACCAACACCAACACCAACACTTATTGGTGGTTTTTTTATTAAAAAAAGGAAGCATGATAATCTTTGTTTTTTTAACTATATTACGATTTGGTAGTCCACTTTAAATTTTATTAATCCTAATTCAAATTTTATTACGATTTGGTAGTCCACTTTAAATTTTATTAATCTGAATTAATCCTAATTCAATCCATTGAAATTCAAATTATATATCTTTAAGAATCTTTCAGATTCTTTTAAGAAACATTATAAATCCACTAGATTCAGGTAAACTAGTATCCATTTTTATCCATATAAATCTTGATCCAATACACCCCTGTAAAAAAAGGAAATTTATGTTGACAAGAAAAATTTCTTTTGTTTCTATATAAAAATCTACATTAAGCTGCCGAAAAATAAATATAAATATCTAGATTAACAAACTATAAATTAAGTTGCCAAAAAATAAATATAATTATCCAGAATTAACAAAGTATAACGAGGAATTTAAAATCAAAATTATATACGTTCACCAAATATATAATAAGTGGATTTGAATTATATATATGAACGGGCTAAAACTGATATTTTTCTACGCTAAACAACACTGGGCAAGAAAATAGAAGACTGTTTTGAGGCATAATCAAAATTACTATGTAGAAAACCAATAATCTCTTATCCACCATATTTTAAAATGACAATAACGCCCTTATCTTTTATTTTATTTTTTAAAATAATTAGTAAAAAAGTTTAACTTTTTTAACTTTTTCGTTATTTACAAAACCTAGGCTCAGCTGACAAGTTATCAGCCGAACCTATTTCTTTTTTAAAAACATACTTAAGTTCAGCTAATAGTTATTAGCCGAACTTCATTCTTTAATTGCCGAACCTAACAGGGAGTAGTCAATTGAGATTTGTGGAGATACTTAAAGAATTTTAAAGACTTTTGAAATCTCTTGTTAGTCAATAGAGAGTTTTTCAAACTCTCTGTTATTGGATCGTGATTCTAAAAGTATTCAGAATTCTCTGTTATTGGATTTGGAATTCATGACTTGTGGTTTTGAGAGACTTGTAGAGACTTTTATTAAAAAACATACCATAAAACGCTAAAAAAAAGTCTCTCCTAAGTAGATAATATTTTGAGAGACTTTTTTCTTTCTTTTTTCTTTGAGGATTAAATATCAAAATATTAAAAAAAAAAAAAAAAACCAAATAAGCTATGTGAAGAAAAAAAAAATGTTGTCTTCCAAAACCCAATAAGTTTATTAGAGATTCAAATCCCTTATATTCGTCTCATTTTGATTTTATTGGCAAAGTGGTTATAATTTCTATTAGCCATGCATGGACTTATACATTTTCATTGAATTATTCATATATTAATTCATTATGTAAAAAATAAATATACAGTTTGTCTCACGTGTGTAAGGTGAAATTCATATATATTTTGTTGTCTCTATTAATCACCATAATTCCATGAAAATCATTCTGAGAGTCTCCCAAAATCTCTTGCATTAAAAAGATCTCAATGTTTCTACTAATCCCAGTTGACTAAGTTCGGCTCACTCGAGCAAAAAATAGGACAACCAAACTTAGTGTTGTTCTTCATAAAGGAAAGTTCGACTATCATTTTCGTGTTCAATTATCAGCCGAACCGTTTATCATCACTTTCAGAATGGAGAACAATGAGTAGTTCGACTGGTAATTTGTTTCAATTGTAAGCCGAACTTCACTCTGTAACTGTCATAAAACCCTAGTTTTTACGATTTAAACCTAATCTATCAATCAAACAAAAGAAAATAAGACATCGGTTTGTGGGAAATACTTTTTATTGTACATTTCCTTGCAATGAGGATTTGGTTTTTGTTCTCCAACTTCACTCAATTCGATTTCTGCTTCAACTCCTTCTTCTTCCCCTTCTTCTTCACTAATTTGCAAATTGAAAAAACCGTTAGAGCCTCTACTTTTAGTCGAAGACCATGAAAATTAAAGACGGGATATAGCTTAGGTTAGCTCCTTGCTAGGCCCGTCACTGCTCTATTGTTTCTTTCGCCTCCCATGTATCTTAATGAGATTCAAGTATGTTTATGTACATTGGAGATCCATAATCAAACAAGACAGATGCCTAATGAAATCGCACGAAGCATATCGATGTAAAGGCCTCTATTTCATTTCTTTACTTTCGAACATGGCCTTATCATCCTCTAGACACAAACCCACAAATTCTTATTCCTGTAAGAGTAGAGATCAAGAATATTTGTTCTTCTAGGAGGATGATCACATTCCGACAACATTGATGTCGCTTTATGTCACAACATCTCGTGATTCTGAATGCTGAATGCATTATACTCCAACCCGTAAACGGGTTGTTTTGTTTTGTAAATTGGGATAAGCTTGGTTCTTTTCTCGTTTAAAATCCTTGCCTAGGGATAAAACATCGTGGATTTGAACTAGTGCAAGTGAAGTATCCGTTAACAACTTTGGCCAACAAGAAATAATTGATTCTGCTGAAAATTTAAGGCTCAGCTATGCACATGTGCTTTGATTCGGATATGACCCGACTACTAAGCAACACAAAGTGTCTTCCGTATATTAGATGATTGTATGTAAGAGTATAATTTTATGGGTCGCAAAACCTATGTCGTTGCTAGGTCTTCACAGTAGGTGAGAATAAATGGAGAAAGACTGATAATCCCCAAGTTCCACTCAGCATTCCAAGTGAGAGCAAAACGGTTTATGTGAATGGTTTTATGTGTTGGATCTATTACCGTATACTCATTAAAGGAGACCAAAGTGACTGTGTTTGATACATGAAAAGAGACACTTAAGGTGATCATTATTCTTGATTGCATCCCTAAAGACATTACATTGGAAAACTAATCAACGAATTAGTAGAAGTCGATAGGCACTTAACTATTTTAGTGTAAGAAGGAGATGACTGGCTCAACTTGTAGATATATAATGATAATAACAGTAATGCTGGTGGTCATTAGATTAAAGAAACAATCCAAATACCTTGTCCATTGAGTGAATTAAATAATTTTGATGAAAGTCATTACTGGCACAGACCTGGTAGTCATAAAATTTATAAGATTTTCGGTTTTTCTATCCGAATCTTAGGAATTTTATGAGTACTAGGTTTGTGCCGGTAAAAACTTTAAAATCTAAATTATTTAATGGACGCCATGGACAAGGCATTTGGATTGTTTCTTTAATCCAATGACCACTAGCATTATCGTTATTATCATTAAATCCACAAGTTGAGCCAGTCATCTCCTTCTTGGACTAAAACAGCTAAATGCCCACTGACTTCTACTAATTGATTAATTTCTCAGTGTAGCGCCAAATGTCTTTAGGAATGCAATCAAGGATAATGATCACCCCAAATGTTTCTCTTTCGGCATCAAACATAGTGATTTTAGTCTTCCTTCATAGTATTCGGTAGTGAATCCAACATATAAAACATTCACATAAACTGTTTTGGTATCACTTAGAATTCCGGGTGGAGCTTGGTGATAATCAATCTTTCTCCATTTATTCCCACCTACCATGAAGACCCCGCATGTAAATCTACGCCTAACAACGATAGAGGTTTTGCGACCCCACGGAATTACACTCTTGCATATAGTCATCGAATAATCGCACAACACTTTATGTTGCTTAGTAGTTGGGTCATATCCGAACCCCAAACACATGTCCGTAGCCGAGCCTCAAATTTTCAGCAGATAAAGTACTTTTTGCTGGCCAAAGTTGCTAACAAATACTTCACTTGTACATGTTTGGATCTACCATGTTTTCTCAAGGATTGTAAATGAGAACAGAAAAAGGCTCATCACAGTTTACAAAACAAACCAACCCGCTTATGGGTTGGAGTACGTTGCATTCAGAATCACGATATGATACACACTGCGATTTAAATCAACATCAGTATTGTCTGAATGTGATTTAGGGTCCTCCTTCATGGTCATCAAATCCTAAAACCTCCTGGAAAAGGAACTTTCGGTTTTGCACCTAGAGACGATAAGACCATGTTGGAAAGATAAGAAATGAAGTAATGTGTTTACATCGATGTGCTTCATGCAATTTGAGTAAGCATCTGTCTTGTTTGATTATGGATCTCCAATGTTTAGAAACACACTTGAATCTCATCAAGTTATTTGCAGTTCGAAATATTCTTTGCATTGTCTGCTTAAACCTAAACGCGGCTATGCTTACTCATAGGTCTTAATCTGTGTTACAAATTTACTGAAATTTATCTTATTTTCTTGATACTCCATATTGCTTGATCGATTTTATCCTCCACTTAACTCTTAATCCGTGTTACGAAATTACTGAAATTTATCTTAGTACCTCTGTGTCTTCTCTGTGCTGTCAAGGAATGTGCAAGGGCTAGGCCCCTCTATAACTCAAAATCACCTAAACATCTAATAGAGCAATTAATCCAGCTGATCCGATCTTTCTTGCTGAGACTATGGAAATAATTACTAAGCGATTATTGGTCTCTCTCTGGTGGAATGCTCATTGCCTGGCTCATTATGATGTATGCTGCATTGTCTGCATCAGAAAAATATGACCAGTGGATCAAGATTAACCCTTTTGGACTGAGCAATATATCAAATTTGCATTAATGACCAATTTGGACGCTAATTTTCCTAGGGGTCTGGCAAGATCGATCGGCCATAAATCCTGGTCTTGTTTACCACACATCTATAGAAGACTACATCAGTATGCTTTGTTTAGATGCAAAGAAAATTAGACTTGTCACCAACCGAAGTTGTCCCGCTAAAATTCGATCAGTAAATGCAAGGGATCTCAATTACCCTTCACTGGGTGCACATGTTGTAGCTCACAAGCCTTTCAATTTGACTTTTAGAAGGAAAGTGACAAATGTTGGGACTCCATATTTCACATATTAAGTGGCAATCAGGACATTGTTCCGTCGTCTGTTTGAGATCTCTTAGAATGTAATTTTGCTCTTTCCATGACAATGCATATAATAAAACAGAGCTTTTTAACTTCATAAGGAGCTCGCAACTCTGGCCCGTCTCAGCAAACTGTACTTAGTACCGCACCATGGTTGTGTGGTGTGTAGTGTTGGTGTCAGCAGCACTGACGGCCACCTTGTTGCCTAAAGTTTCTTGGGAAATGGAAAGACCCTTGTGGTTAGCTCTACATTCCTCCTCTGGGTAGCTATTAGGTTTTCCTTTCTTCTTTTTCAAGGAAAAAAAATGAATCAAAGATTTTCTGTTATATCAGTCTTAAGAAGAAACCCATTTACAAGATGGTCATCAAAACCCATATCTTCTTCATTAGTCTCGCATGATCCAACTTCTTCAAACCTCATAACAGCACTTATTACAAAATTCCACCACACTTTTAATTATCTTCCACAAATCTTTTCAACTCCTGGAAACTATTTCCAGAAATGCAGTGGAGAAGCAGCAGCAACACATTGTAACTTAGATGTTGATGTTGATTATGTTCAAAATTAAATTTATGAAGTTCATGGAGGCTGGAGCAATTGTGGACGCTCGGGATCACATAGAATTAGGTACTCTACATCCTTTTGATGCTGTCGTGATTCCGGCGAGAAAATTTGATGCCTTAATGGATAAATTGGGCGTTTATCCATCCTATGAAAAACCTGGGGTGTATCCGCATCACCTGCAGAGATTTACTGAACAAATTGAATCCTTAGAAGAATGCGTTGATGAAACCATGGCTTTTGGGGAGGTACTAATTTCTGAAATTTTTATTTATTTTGGTATTACAACATTCCAGTAAGATTACTGGATCATGAGAGTCCCTTTCTACGTAGTATGTTGCAGCTGGCAAAACACCTTATTGGGATGAGTTCGTGGATTGGTATAATTCTGTTGGTAGGTTCAGCAAGGGAGAGATTTTCAAACCAGAAAATGAAAGTGACACTTTACCAACTGCTCGGGACCAGATTGCTATGCCTGTGGGTGATGTTTCTGCAGTTGTTGCTGAAAACCTGGCAGACAATACCAATAAGGTTAGTTCTTCTACTATATTGACCACTATATATTGTTTCTTTCGCTTCATGTGCATCTTCTGTTTCATTTATATGCCGTATAAGCTTAATCAAGTTATTTACAGTGTGAAATATTCTTCACATTATATTAGTCATACAACTAAGTCTCTCTTTTCTTCTTATTGCACTCTCTGCTTAAAACTAAGTTTGGCTATGCTTTGCTTGATCGATTTTAGCCTCTACTTAACTCCAAATCCCTGTTACAAATTTACTGAGATTTATCTTATTTTTACCACTGTGTTTTCTGTGCTTACTTGCCATATCTATTTTTCTGGTTAACCTTAGGCATGAAGCTTCCGTCAAGGAATATGCAAGGGCTAGGCCCCTCTAAAACTCAGAATCACCTAAAACATCTAATAGAGCAATTCAATCCAGATCTTAGCTTTCTTGCTGAGACTAAAGCATCTTAGAAACTATGTGAAAAATTACTAGGTTAAGATTTGCAGAATGGTCTTTTGCACCTAGGATTGATCTCTCTGGTGGAATGCTCTTTGCATGGCACAGCAGCATTAAGATTTCTTTTCAGCATAACTTGTGTCTTTTAAAAATAGTAGATAACTATGATAACCACTGGAATATTGTATGGATATATGGTGCATTGGCTGCACCAGAAAAATATGACCAGTGAGTGGACCATGATTAATTCTTTCGATCTGAACACAGTATCCCATGGATTATTATTGGACACCAAACCTCATTCTGCATTTAGATGATAAATAGGGAGGAAATCAATGTACTTATAGATTTTTAGGTACCAAGGTATTCCCTTCACTTGGTCCAATAATAAAGATGGAGAAGAAAATATGAAGGAAAGAATTGATAGTGTCCACAGAATGGTCAAGAAAATTTTCCTGAGGCTATAGTAAACAATCTGATGAGAGTGGGTTCGGATCATACCTCTATTCTGCTCATTTCTAAACCATTAAATCAAAAAAGCTCTAGATCCTTCAAGAAAGGTCATGGTTAGAACACGAAAGTCTTAGAGAACTAATCCAGGAAATTGGATTTTGCAGAACTCGATTTCGACATACAGTCTTGAGCCGAGCTGAACGCAGGAGTGAAAATGGTTCATTGATTCCCGGAATCTGTGACAATACTTGGCATCCTTTCAGCGATATTTTCGTGCAATGATCAAGGCTAAGCATCATTTTTACATTTATATTCAGTTCAATTTGCAATTCATGTAATGACGGCAACATAAACCACCTGACAGACCTACAGCAACTAGAGCCCAATCAAGGTGAGTGGTGCACAATATCATGGAAGCCGCATTACCATACTCAGCACCATATTTCCACTTACAAATGAAGTGTGTGCTTCCCATTAGTTCCCACATAATCTTCCTTAGACATATGCACTTATTAGAGTCTCCCATTTCTGAATGTGTTGGAGTAAAAAAGACACAAACTGGCAATGGAGAACCGTGACAGAAAACAAGTGCAGACTGAAGCGCGCTTGAAATTTCCTTGGCGGCAGACTAAAATTCGGGTTTTTATATTTCTCCTGATTCGAATTTAATTTTGTGGTTATCTTAAAGGGGAACATATTTCTTATTACTTGACTTTGAAGCAAGAAAATGTTGGTGTCTTTTAAAGAACACAATCTCTGTTTTGGGTCTATTATTTTTTGGATAAACTCCTAGGACTATGTTTTTTTTTTTAGAATTATATAATCAACTCTAAAGGTAACCAATGAAGAAAATGAAATTTGTGTCCAGTGGTTTGGGTCCGGTGCTCAAGTGCTCCATTACTCAAATATAGAATGTTTACCCATCACTTTCCTTTTATTAGAAGGTTCCCCTTTAGATATGTTAGTTCTTTACTATTCATCTTTCCAAAATCTCAGCCTGTAAAAATCTAGAAACCAGGAAAAGGAGGAAAAGGTAACCCATTCTTAAAAGATAATGTTTTTTCATTTCTTTATGCATGATTTGATCTGAACTGCTCTTTTTTTCAATTTTGAATTTGTATGGAGAAAAAAGTGGTGCCTGCGTAAAGGATTCTATTGATTTACACATATACATGAGCCAGAATGTATCAATTTTTCAATTTTTACTCATAAATGCAAGTCAAATTCATCTCAGGGTTATATTCTTAATTTTGCAGATATCTTCGTAATAGAGCAGTAATCTTTTTGGCTGACCAGTGGCCCCAGTTCAAAAGCCGTCAGCACCGTAATCCTACTTACTGATACAAAAATAAAAGAAAACTTAAATGTGTATTCAGTCATAGCAAAGCAAGCAACATCATCAACAGACAACAACGAAGGAAAAAAGAGAGAATTTGATGAAAAGAATTGGTATGAAATTGTTACACCTAGTCAAGTACAAACCCCCAACATTACATTTAGCTGATAAAAAAAATTTATTTTTTTATTTTTTTTTGGTATCAATAGCTGACAATTTCTGATATGGCAAACATGTCAACTGAGTCAGCATCTTACTGACCTACTACTACTACTCTCTTCATCATCTTCTTTATTTGACCTTACAAGGTGGCAATGGTTTACCACATAAGCATTGGTTATGAGCATAAGCAACTGCTGGAAAAATATTAAATGGTCTACCTTGTGGGATCTGTCCACACAATCTATTAGCTCTAAAATTTGCATGTTTCAGGTTCTCTATCCTTAACAGACTATCTGGAATTTTCCCAGTGAGTCTATTAATAGATAAATCCAGCCATTTCAAACTCACTAATTCCCCTAAACTTGGAGGAATAATTCCCATAATCTGATTCCTTGATACATCCAACTTCTCAAGTTCAATAAGAGCTGAAATTGAACTTGGTATTCTACCTGAAATTTTATTTCTTGATACACTCAATGATTTCAGTCTCAAACCTGACCTGAACTCAAGAAACTGCCCTGTTATCTGATTACCAGAAACATCCAACACTTCAAGATATCTGTTTGTATTCTTTAAAATATCTGAGACATTGAATTTCAACAAGTTGTTTGAGAGGTTTAGCTTTTGCAAACCAGACATTTTTATCAAGAAACTTGACACTCCACCATTGAAATGATTATGTGAGAAATCTATAGAATTTAAGGAACTTGGAGTTGAAAACTTAGGAAGAGCTCCTTTGAGATTACAACCAGCCAGATGAATGTCAGTAAATTTTCTTTTCAGAATCCAGTCAGGAATTTTTCCTAAATGAAGATTGTTATAAGAAAGGTCTAAAGATAGCAAAGAAGGAATTCCTTTAGTTTTAAGACTAACTGGTAAAGGATCAGAGAAGTTATTGCTAGAAACATTAAAATACCAAAGATTTTGTAGTTTTGATATTGCTTCAGGAATTTCACCATGAAAATGATTAAAGCTCAATGAAAGACTGCTCACTGATTTCAAATTACCAATCTGAGTTGGCAAATTTCCTGTCAACTTGTTATGACTCAGAGACATATCCAAAAGATTAGGTAAAGAACACAGTGAACTTGGGAATTCTCCTGAAAATTGATTATTTGAAAAATCAAGAAAAGTTAGATTTTTAAATCCTCCTATAAATCCTGGAACTAATCCAGACAAAAGATTGTGACTGACATCAAAAGACTGGAGATTTTTCAGTGTTTTGAAAGTAGGTGGAATTGAACCAGTTAGAGAATTCTTAGCTAAATTCAATTGAATTAAATTCTGAAGAGTTCCTATACTTGGAGGGATATTACCTTTAAGATGATTACCACTTAATGAGAGTGTATTAAGCAAAGATAACTGACCAAGACTTGAAGGAATTCCACCTCCAAGTATATTATCATCAAGAACAAGCTGATTAAGATGTTTCAATTTTGAAAAACTTTCAGGAATGGTTCCACTTATCTCTTTCATTCCAGTGATAACCATGATTTCCAAGAATTGAAGATTACTCAAAGAAGAAGATAAAGTTCCTTTCATATACATTGCAATGTCTTCATTTCTTGTACCTTGTAATACTAATCCCACAACTCTCCATGTTGTTGGGTTACACTGAATTCCATCCCATTCTCCATTACAACAATCTTTACCAACCCATGTTGAGAGACTACCTGTTGTATCTACTATGATTTTTGATTTGAAACTAAGCAATGCTGCTCTGTCTATATCTGAACAAACCAGAGTGCTTGAAGAAGCTAAAGTGAAGAAGAATGTGAAAATCAATAAAACAATGAAAACCCATCTCTGGTTCTGCATTTTTGAGAAGTGTGGTTTGATTTGTTTTCGAAGTCAAGGAATTTTATAAAGAGAAAAAAATGTATTTCACCATTAAAAGTAGGAACAGGAAAACATTAGATATGGAGGTGTTGTGTTGTGCAATGTAAAGTGGATGATGAAAGAATAATTGTGGTTTGTATAATTCACTTGGTATTTATAGAAGAAAAATAAGTTATTTACTGTGAGAATTTTTTGGATTTATTTTTTATTATGCCCGTTAGATGGATTCACGAGGGATCTAATTACTTTCGAACGTTGGAGCGCCTCAGGTTCAAAAATTATTATCCTATGCCTTTGATGTTAAAACTCAACAGCTCTCGAGTAATAAAATCTAGTGCAAACTTTTTTACTTTTGCAATTATTTTACTTGAAGCATGTGATGACAAAGACTAGTTGTTACTGTTGTTTTTATATGAATGTCGATCAGAAAAATGTTTCCTGAATACGTACACGGCAATCTATATTTTGGAGTTACGCTCTAGTGCGGCTGCTGCACATTGTTGATGGTGATTTTTTTGATAATGTGGCAAAGGCCTTTCTGTAAAGAGAATTGGCTATATAAAGATGCAGATGTGATCAACAGTGCGCTATAAATTGCCGGAAAAAGTATAATGTATTATTGGGCACAAATGCGCATGTAACATTTGTGTGCCTTTTGGTATATTGTTTGCATCCAAAATATTATTCTCTCTGCTTTTATGCTGCCTGGAATAGACAATAATAGTATGGGCGTGTCATTCATTCTTTCCCATATGAGATACGTATGCAGAGCACTGGTGTAATCTAAGATCCACCAAACCTCCGATTTTCTTTGGAGTACAGACTGATATGGATTACGGCCAATACTTTTGGACTTGTGTGTGCCATGTTTTCCTTTTCTCTTGTTCTTTCAATAATTTTAGCTTGACTGTAGGAAAATTTGTGGAAAATTTTATAGGCGAATTAAAGAATTAAAAATTAAAATCCGGGGTCCATGGTTCCATCATTTTCATGTGAGATTAATCTACTTGCTTCAGTAGTATCCACGAGATTTTTCAGAGTTTTCCGTAGACCTAAAACAATTTCTATTTTCTTAATACTTCTTTTTGAAGTCATTTATGATATTAGATTCGACAATATTCAATGTCCCTATTTTAATGATGCCTAACTTATGAGCTTATTTTTTACTCGCCAAATATTTTATTATAACTTAGGGTTTACATGTAATAATGAATATATTAGTTTGAAAATGATCCATGCACAAATGAAGATGGATATTGCTATAAGCTGACGAAAAATCTAAAATATATAAATCGTATCAACGGGAATGCAGTAATATTATGTGACTGTTGGTAATTACTATCGGCTTCCAAAAGATTATTGGGAGGTTATCAAGGACGGAGTTAGGATTTTCCGTCTGGGGGACAAATATGCACAATGGAAGATAGTATCATTGTGAAAAATGGTGTCTAAAAGCCGCAAAAAGAAATAAGGCGTTTATTTATGTTGTTTTTGCTTCAAAAGGGGTAACTAATATACTAGATAAGTTATAAGACGTTTTCATTTTTTTTTAAATAGATACTTTTTTCATTTCGCCCGACATACTTTTTTCATTTTTACTTTTTTCACTAATATACTAATATACTTTTTTCATTTTTTTTAATGACCGGGCTTAGTAATTTTTGATACTTTTCATTTCGCCCGACATAATTTCGATATTTAAATAGAGTTTTATACGATACAAGCCTATTGCTAGTAGTTTTCAAAGCAAATCGTGAAATTTACGTAAATACTCAATATAATTCAAGTCTATTTAAGTAATATTCAATACTAGGGGGATAATTATGTGAAATTTTGAATCTTTCAAGCGTAATCGTACTATATGAAATTCCTAGAGCCATTATTAGGTCAATCCCAATGGAATGAAAAAATAAGCATGTTTATGGATTAGTTAAGTATAAGCAAACATGATTGGAAAAAATCTAAAATATAGAAATCATACCAACGGGAATGCAGTAATATTATGTGTCTATTGGTAATTACTATCGGCTTCCAAAAGATTATTGGGAGGCTATCAAGGACGGAGTTATGATTTTCTGTCTGGGAGAAAAATATGTACAATGGAAGATAGTATCATTGTGATAAATGGTGGCTAAAGGCCGCAAAAAGAAATTAGGCGTTTAATTATGTTGTTTTTGCTTCAAATGGGTCGCTATATACTAGATAAGTTGTAAGATGTTTTCATTAATGACCGGGCTTAGTAATTTTCGATACTTTTCATTCGCCAGACATAATTTCGATATTTAAATAAAGTTTTATACGATACAAGCCTATTGCTAGTAGTTTTCAAAGCAAATCGTGAAATTTACGTAAATACTCATATAATTCAAATCTATTTAAGTAATATTTAATACTAGGGGAATAATTATGTGAAATTTTGAATCTTTCAAGCCTAATTGTACTATAGGAAACTCCTAGAGCCATTATTATAGGTCAATCCCAGTGGAATGAAAAAATAAGCATGTCTATGGATTAGTTAAGTATAAGCAAACATGATTGGCAAAATAGTTAAAATTGAGAGCTCGCTTGTATTTGTCGGACAATACCCATTCGACCATGTTATGACTGCTGAGCGGCCTTAGCTTTGGTCATTTAGGCGTAATATGGTTGTTAGCCTATTTAATCCAACAACATATCTTGCTCAACCCAACAACCAGGGTCGTCTTACAGTATTGAGGTGTGTTAGAGCACTGCTTGGTCAAACGAGGTATGTGAAGACTAAACCATTCTATTTACTCACGACATTATCATTTTATCTATATGAGACTATGTCGTATGACTTCTAGTAGATTTAATATTGCAAAGAATAATTTTTAAGTCAAGCTTGTCTTGTTAAACATCTCGAAATATGATTCAAGCAATGGATGTTCATAGATCCTTATCAATCTTAGTTCAAAACAACTTATTGTTCAAGAACTATCTTTGTTTCAAATGGATCATTTGAAAATTTCCCAAGCAATGATATTTTATATCTATGGCAATTAGGAATGTTTCAAAGCATGATATTTTGGTTCAAGGTTTATATATTCAATTTATCACACAATATCTAGTTAAACTAGAAATTAGAGATTAAACTTATATAGATTATACAACATTTATACAACATAATATAAGTTATTGTCGAGGATACCACCCATAGTTATTAATGCAAATGAGCAAGCTATGGTCTATTTAAAGGTTAAAAACCCGAGTGTCGTAATTTAGCTCAAGACGGGTCTATTTTTATGGAAATGGGCCAACGATCAAGACATGCGACTTTTTCGCATGGTTTTCGGAATTTAGCCAAATTCCATCATTTAGGGCTTGAAAAGGCCGTTTTTGTAGGAAAGTTTCGTTTTGCTAATAACTTCTTCGTTAGTAGTCCGTTTGAGTTGTGGTCCGTAGTCTCTTTTCATAAATTCTTTCATTATTTAGGAAAATCTCAAGTTTGCCAAAAACAACAAATTTCGAGTTTGAGTCGGTTTTAGGTTGTGTTCATCCTCTCTTGTCGCTCAAGTTAGGGTTTTTTTCCAAGTCTATTTGAGAATCTTTTAGTTATTATTGTGAGACAATTGATTGATTAATAAAATTTATTTTTAAGTTCAAGTTTATTTCTAATTTTTATTTATAGTTGAGAAACTGAGGTCTAAATAATCATCTCTTTTCATAGTCATTATTCCAAGGAGTAATTCCAAATCTGAACAAACGACCCTTTTTTTTCCTTCAATTCATCCGTTTCACTAGTTATATATAATTGTCCTGTAATAGATTTCCAATTAAAACCTTTATTATTTTAAAAACCTTGAGTAGCAGGTTGTGAGTATTATCCCGCCTGTCACCTTGATGGAGCTCAATTTGGATGATCATACCTAAATATGATCAGATAAGAATTCTTCTGGCGCTCCAAAAGATTTGGTGTACCAACACGAAAATAGGTATATCACAAATACTGAAAGTAAAGCCACATGCGTTAATATATGATTATTATATTTGAAATTAGGATGCAAAAAAGATGAGTTGTAATATTTACCTAAATTAAACAACGCCCCATAAATTACTGAAGGTTGGGCCACATGGTGCAAATTAGGTCAATAAACGTATCTGTCATCATAATTGAAGACCTTTTCTATAGAACTGCTTGAGTTGGGGAAAAAACAAGAATTTTTTACTTATAGGATGTGTTAGAGCACTGCTCGGTCGAACTCGCAAACGTTGTTATCTCAAGCTTGTTGTCAATTTGGGTTTCCAAAACTATAAGTCTTGATTTCTAGTCTACTTATAGCTAAGTCTCGGATTAGGATAGAAAGTGTAGTTGAAAATTAGACTTCACGGCGTTCATCGATTGAAGACGAAGAACTACTAAGGGGAGCTTGTGGAACTTCATCAACAAAAGGTATGTGGATACTTGAACTCATCTATCACTCAAAAGTCCATCTACTCTATCTCCTATTTGATACAAAAGTCGTATAGCTATATAGACTTCGATTATACACATTTGATATTTGGAGCTGAGTTTAACTCGTTTACATATTTCTCGAAATATGTGTTGGTAAGCTTTCGCTTTAACCAAGTTCATCTTATATTATTGACAAAAGTCAAAAGATGATCATGTAAAAATCGCCTTGTAACATCTTACATGATTTGTGTGAGACAGTCATTTGATGTAGACTCGGAATGTTTCGTATTGATCATTCGATCACTTGAAAATTGCTTCGAAGCTAATAGTTTTTGTGAGACAACTATTGCCGTCTTCTAAGAATGTTTCAATGATTGAAATGGGAGTTTAGAACAAATAACCGTGATTGAATATAACACAGTATGCGTACTTGTATGCTAATTGTTGCAAGATTTTCAAAGTTCGGGAACCATAGTATGCATACCCGTATGCGTACTGGTTGGTTTATGAAGTCCGGGAACTTAGTATGCATACCGGTATGCGTACTGGCGTGAGTTTCAAGTTCCGGAATTTAACTGAGGTTGGATGGTATGCGTACCCGTTCGCATACTTGAGAAGGTTATGTTCTAAAATCGGTTTGTTCATGAAATAATACATTTATATAATAAGGAATGCAATCTTTTGCAAACCGTGGCTATAATGTTAATGAATTCATTCGAGTGAATCAAAATCGATTTTTCTTCAATTGTGTCTTGTATACTTCTATGAGAATATAAACAATTGAACAACTCTAGAACTAGTTTCACTTGAGTCATTTGAACTAGTTAATGGTTAAGATGAATAAGGTTGATATGAAAGTGTTCATATGGCTAACTTCGGTTAACTATTGTTGAGCCAACAAGATGCACACGTTTAGGTACGGTTACTCATATCTAAATGAAGTCACTTTCATTTGTGTGTAACAATCTAAGTTTGATCTAACGGTCGAAAGATATTAGCTTGAGTCTAATCAGTTTTTCATCTAACGGTGAATATTGAATGCTTTGTTACCCAGGAAACATTGATTACAAACCCTGATTTGAAGACTATATAAAGGAGAACTCTAGCAACTGGGAAACCTAATCCCCACACCTCATGTGTCATACTAGTTGCGACTAGAGTCGATTCTCCTTTAACCTTAGGTTTTCTCCAAAACCCTGTAGGTTAACGACTTAAAGACTTCATTGGGATTGTGAAGCCAGGCCCAACTATTTCTCTGTAGTTGCGTGTTTTGATCTTGTTGTTTCCTATCGTGATTGAGTACTTTCTTCTCTAAGATTTGCTCGAGATTTATTTTCCGATATGAAAGATAAAAAGTAGTCACAAACATCTTCATCTCATCGTTTGTGATTCCACAATATCTTGTTTTGCTACTATACGATTAATATTATTGTGAGGTGATTGGTATTACTAGGTTGTTCTTCGGGAATATAAGACCGGTGTATCAATTGGTTCCTGTTCACCTTGATTTATCAAAATACGGAACAAAAACTCTTAGGTATTTCTATGGGAGACATATTTATTTATTCAATAGACTTTTCTGTGTGAGACAGATAAGTTTATCAAGTCTTCGACTTTGGGTCGTAGCAACTCTTAATTGTGGGTGAGATCAGCTAAGGGAATCAAGTTCGTAGAGTCCTGTTGGGATTAAGAGGCGTAAGGAACACGACTGTACCTTGATCAGTGTGAGATTGGTTAGGGCTCAACTACATTCCAATCCGAAGTTAACTTGTAGTAGGCTAGTGTCTGTAGCGGCTTAATACAGTATGGTGTTCAAATATGGACTAGGTCCCGGGGTTTTTCTACATTTGCGGTTTCCTCGTTAACAAAATTTCTGGTGTCTGTGTTATTTCTTTTCCGCATTATATTTTCTATATAATTAAAATATCACAGGTTGTGTGTAAGTTTAATCAGTTTGTGAATCCAACCTTTGGGTTGTTGGTTAAATTGATTGAAACTTGGATATTGGTTTTTGATACCGTCCAAGTTATTTCTTATATTCAATCGGGCTCACAAATTCCTATTTGTTTGATTGCAAATTTAATTAAGAAATTTAGATACAACTCTTGGATATATTTCCCTTGATTGAGTCTGACTGTCTAGTTGATTCTCTTGGAATTATATTGGAGTTTTTCCATACAGATTGCTAAGCGAAATATTGGGTGTGGTTGTTAGACCCCCCCGCTTTTTCAATTGGTATCAGAGCAGGCAAACACGTTTAAGACCTTATAAGTCTATGTTTGTAGCGATCTGAGTCTATGGACAGTAGTACCTTCTCTGACAAACGCATCACCAGAGACAAAAGTTCTGTTTCGATAAAATCTATTAAAGAGAAAGACTTGTCAATCCCACATATAGATAAACATTCTGTTCCTACGAAACAGACAAGTATTGATATGTGTTGCCCTGATTTTCTTACTGACGAATCTGATTCTGAAGTAGAAAAGGAAGCAGCCCGACAGAGTGCAGCGATTCTAAAACTTTTTAGAATCCGGGCTGTTGAATTCAATAGGCTGAAACACAAGGTTAATGCAATGGTTGGTATGATAAAAGATCGTGATTCCCAACTAAGGGATCTTCGTGAGGAAAATGTTGTGGTTTGTTCATCATGAACCCTACCAGAGGATAAACTCAATGAAGATGCCTGTAAAATTGACGACTATTGAGTAATCTCTCTGTTCAAGATAAAAGTCATTCTGGGAGTCTGTCATACCAAATACTTCTGACTCTGTTGTGATATTTGAAAACGTGACTAATTCTAATCATGTTTCTCAAATGAAAGCAACTTCAGAAGCTAAACTGCAAACCCTTCCTATTGATAAAGATGTGCTTGTTCCTACCACATCTCATGGAGGTAAGAAATCTTCTAACGATGATTCTAATGCTACACACTCTAATCACTCCGTTGATCAGAAAGTATGTCTTTTTTGTGATTCAAAAGGACATGTTCAACGGAAGAGGAAACTGAAGATGGATGACAATTACTTTGGTCTACTTCAGCATACCTTAGATTTAATACTCAAAGGTGTAACTGGCATTCGGATGTCTGAACCTGTTGGTTTTAGTACCCACCTTGTGAATTCTTCCAGGAAAGTCAGTTTAATATGCTCATCGAACGTTCGAACCAATCGTATCATTAATACAAATCGTTCAAGGAGATTTCAGAGAGGTGCTTTTCAACCTAATGTGAAGAATGATGTTCAAGATGTGAAAAAGGTACCTGTAGATGGAAGCAACAATGGAGATATGAAGGACAACCTTAATCTGATAATTGAAGGATACAAGGATTTTATCAATAGGCTGTCAAATTCCTCCGTACAAACGTCTTCTGGTAAGGATTCAAACTTAGTGTCGTATTTTGATGACAACAAGTTTTATGATAAATTTTCACATCAAAAAGGGTTTCTTCCAAAAATTAGAAGAAAAAAGAGGATTAACCATGAACAATATTCATTTGATGAGCATAAGGCTCATACTTGTGTTAATTAATCACAAGGATTGAATTCTTACTCATGAGAAAATCCTGTTGAGTAAGATTTCATAATAATCGGGTATACTTGTGGCTAAATGCTTTGTGATTAGTTGAGCTATTCTCTTATCGTTCATAGCTAAACTATCGTATTCGGTTAGCTTTGCCTAAGTATTGTTTTGTTTCTAGAATCACTTCGATTGTTTGTATTTTTTTGTTTGTTGTCTGCTACTTTTGTGCTCTAAATTTTTCTCCTGTGATATTATAAAATTTATCAAGCCAAAAATTGTGAAAGAAAATTTTCACGTATCAAAATTTTACTGTATTCCTTTTACCTTATAAGGAGGTTTGTTAAAGTTTTTAAGTTCTGTTCTGGGGACCATATTGGTTTTCGTACGGGTATCCATATTGACTTGTCACAAACCAATTTTTAGAAACCCTAAAATCCTTCCCTAAGAAGCCATTTAAATACCAATCTTATTGAGTCACGTACACGTACTCTAGGCTATATTCTTCTGGTCAGGAATGTCATCACCTTCTCGCACTTGTGATTTTGCAAGAGGTTTTCTTGATAAAGGTATTAGTTTCGGATCCAAAGAGAAGAAGAAAAGAACCCAAGTAGATGTTGATGATATCAAATATCAAAATCCTGAAGATTATGATGATGTCTCATGCTACTATGCATATACTCATCAAGATGTTGAACATGAGGATATGGTTTATGCCGAAGTGGTTCACGATTTTCTTAAATACTTTGAGGAAGCAAAACTGCAGCTCGTTGATACTATGAAAGGTCTCGATGTGTTAAGAACTGAGTTGAAAAAGGTTAACTCTGACCTTGTTCTCATGAAGACACATGTTAAAGATATTCTCAATGAGGATATCTTCTCTGAAAAAGCAGTGGATGTTGTCAATCACAAGCTCAAAGGTCTCAAGACTCGTGAGGGTTCCGGAAAAGCTCTTTGATTTTAGTTCATGATCGGTTTTGATGGTTTGGGAGTTTTTTCTTTGGCTTGTTGATTTTTATTTTATCTAGGAAACTTCTTATAAGAATTTATTCTTGTGTTTTAAAAAGGATAACTAAGGTTTGGAATAGCAATTATTGTGAGTACACATAGCTATTGCCAACGTTTTTCATCTTGCAATGGTTTTAGATTTATTTATTTAAATTCTAAAGTTTATTTGGAAGATGATTTTGCGGTATTAATCTTTATTGGTTTTATATATTGCAAAAATTGTTATGGGATATTTGTGTTTGCGTCCGTGAACTATGATTGTCCCATATATGTCAAAAGTTAAGCCTATTATGTCATTATGCAAATATTGATGGAAGATAAGATGAACTTTTGATTGCAAAGATTAAATCTATTATACGTCTTTATGCAAATATTGATGAAAAATAGAATGAATCTTTGAATATTCCGCAGTATTGATCTTTCCCTGATTCACTTCTATGTGAAAGTACTGTGTGGCTCCATAAGTTCTCTTATGTTGAGCATTTCCGATTAAATTAATCATGGGTTCTCTTATGGTTAATTTAATTGATTTTTATGGATACAAATTCATGTCTCATGTAATTTGTTAATGTCCAAAGAAATCCTTCTTTTTTTTGTAAAAGTAAGGTCGCTCTTGTTGTTCTTCCGGGAATGACATTTTATAGGGGAGGGTTCTTAATTGAACTTGTGCTTAATTGCCAAATCTTTAAGGAGAGTGCGGTTGTGGAATATTGTAGGAGTTTTCTTGTATCTTTATAAACTCCTTGATGAATACACTAAGTTTCGACTATGTGAAATCATCGAAACAAAGCTGATATGTTCTCTTTTAGTCATGAAGTATCTCTATGAGAATTTCATTATGATCCCACTAGTTTCGTACCTTTGCCAATTTATATTGACAAAAAGGAGGAGAATTAATGTGTAGTTCACACTATAAATACATATGGTTTACATATCATTATGTAAGGGGGAGTGGTTATCATGTGAGATGAAGTATTGACCAAGGGGGAGTGATACATATCACCATAGTATTGTTGTCAAAGTTGTGATACAATTAGACTTTGATGATGTGTAATAATACTATGACATTGTATAACAATGATTGAGAACTACTGTTTTCTCATTGTTATAGCTACGGGATCTTCAACAACTATGATGCTGAGTTGAACACGTTCAGAATCACTGGAGTACTTGGAAGTGACCATGATTTCGAGTAATGTTGAAGAACCAAGGAAATCAAGCATTTGGATGAGAAGCTACAAAGTTTATTTATTTTGTAATCCATTTGTATTGATAGTTTTGTCACTAAAATTGAAAAAGGGGGAGATTGTTAGAGCACTGCTCAGTCGAACTCGCAATCGTTGCTATCTCAAGCTTGTTGTCAAGTTTAGTTGCCAAAAATATAAGTCTTGATTTCTAGTCTACTTATAGCTATGTCTCGGATTATGATAGAAAGTGTAGTTGAGCATTAGACTTCACGGCGTTCATCGATTGAAGACGAATAACTACTAAGGGGAGCTTGTGGAGCTTCATCAATAAAAGGTATGTGGAGACTTGAACTCATCTATCACTCAAAAGTCTATCTACTCTATCTCTTATTTGAGACAAAACTCGTATAGCTATATAGACTTCGATTATACACATTTGATATTTGGAGCTGAGTTTAACTCGCTTACATATTTCTCGAAATATGTGTTGGTAAGTTTTCTCTTTAACCAAGTTCATTTATATTCTTGACGAAAGTCAAAAGATGATCATGTGAAAATCGCCTTGTAACATCTTACATGATTTGTGTGAGACAGTCATTTGATGTAGACTCAAAATATTTCGTATTGATCATTCGATCACTTGAAAATTGCTTCGAAGCTAATAGTTTGTGTGAGAAAGCTATTGTCGTCTTCTAAGAATGTTTCAATGATTGAAATGAGAGTTTAGAACAAATAACCGTGATTAGATATAGCACATTATGCATACTTGTATGCTAATTGTTGCAAGATATTCCAAGTCCGGGAACCATAGTATGCATACCCGCATGCGTACTGGTTGGTTTATGAAGTCCAAGAACTCAGTATGCATACCGGTATGCGTACTGTCGTGAGTTTCAAGTTCTGGAATTTAACTGAGGTTGGATGGTATGCGTACCCGTTTACATACTGGCAAACCCAAACTTGGTCCGGCCACTTAGGTATGCGTACCCGTTCGCATACTTGAGAAGATTATGTTCTAAAATCGGTTTGTTCATGAACTAATACATTTATATAATAAGGAATGCAATCTTTTGAAAACCGTGGCTATAATGTTCATGAATTGATTCGAGTGAATCAAAATCGATTTTGCTTCAATTGTGTCTTGTGTACTTCTATGAGAATATAAACAATTGAACAACTGTAGAACTAGTTTCATTTGATTCATTTGAACTAGTTATGGTTAAGATGAATAAGGTTGATATGAAAGTGTTCATATGGCTAACTTCGGTTAACTATTGTTGAGCCAACAAGGTGCACACGTTTAGGTACGGTTACTCATATCTAAATGAAGTCACTTTTCATTTGTGTGTAACAAGCTAAGTTTGATCTAACGATTGAAAGATATTAGCTTGAGTCTAATCAGTTTTTCATCTAACGGTGAATATTGAATGCTTTGTTACCCAGGAAACATTGATTACAAACCCTGATTTGAAGACTATATAAAGGAGAACTCTAGCAACTGGGAAACCTAATCCCCACACCTCATGTGTCATACTAGTTGCGACTAGAGTCGATTCTCCTTTAACCTTAGGTTTTCTCCAAAACCCTGTAGGTTAACGACTTAAAGACTTCATTGGGATTGTGAAGCCAGGCCCAACTATTTCTCTGTAGTTGCGTGTTCTGATCTTGTTGTTTCCTATCGTGATTGAGTACTGTCTTCTCTAAGATCTGCTACATATTTATTCTCCGATAGGCAAGATAAAAAGTAGTCACAAACATCTTCATCTCATCGTTTGTGATTCCACAATATCTTGTTTCGCTACTATACGATTAAGATTATTGTGAGGTGATTGGTATTTCTAGGTTGTTCTTCGGGAATATAAGACCGGTGTATCAATTGGTTCCTGTTCACCTTGATTTATCAAAATACGGAACAAAAACTCTTAGGTATTTCTATAGGAGACATATTTATTTATTCAATAGACTTTTCTGTGTGAGACAGATTGGTTTATCAAGTCTTCGACTTTGGGTTGTAGCAACTCTTAGTTGTGGGTGAGATCAGCTAAGGGAATCAAGTTCGCAGAGTCCTGTTGGGATTAAGAGGCGTAAGGAACACGACTGTACCTTGATCAGTGTGAGATTGGTTAGGGCTCAACTACATTCCAATCCGAAGTTAACTTGTAGTAGGCTAGTGTCTGTAGCGGCTTAATACAGTATGGTGTTCAAATCTGGACTAGGTCCCGGGGGTTTTCTGCATTTGCGGTTTCCTCGTTAACAAAATTTCTGGTGTCTTTGTTGTTTCTTTTCCGCATTATATTTTCTATATAATTGAAATATCACAGGTTGTGCGTAAGTTTAATCAGTTTGGGAATCCGACCTTTGGGTTGTTGATTAAATTGATTGACACTTGGATATTGGTTTTTGACACCGTTCAAGTTATTTCTTATATTCAATCGGGCTTGTAAATTCCTATTTGTTTGATTGCAGATTAAATTGAGAAATTGGGATACAACTCTTGGATATATTTCCCTTGATTGGGTCTGACCGTCTAGTTGATTCTCTAGGAATTATATTGGAGTTTGTCCATACAGATTGCTAAGCGAAACATTGGGTGTGGTTGTTAGACCCCCGCTTTTTAAGGATGAACACTAAAGCAAATTCATAATGCGCTTCTTCATCTGCGACGTAATATTGCTTAATAAAGTAGTATGTAAGAGCCTTCTTTTATCCGTATTTTTTTAACCAACGTTGTTGGTTAAATGAAACCTGATCTCCCACACCAGTGTTATACCACTAAGGAACAACAAATCTAATGTTGTGTTATTCCTGTGAGAATAAAAAAATTATGAAGTTATCTGACATCTTGAGATTGAATATATATGAAAATAAAATAAAATCAATATACTGACAAACATATCTATTTCGAAGTTTTAGAATTGTTTTGTGTGTAGTAACTCATTAATGTTCAACTAACACTAACAATTATTGGTTCTTGTACATGTTTCTTATCACAAAGTAAATACTCACCATGAAAATCCATGGGCATGTTCTGGACGGGCATAGGTAGAATGTCGTATTCCCATTTAATTTATATCTAACCACTTCTTAACTTTTTATAATGATTTCGTTTCTGAATTTGAGATATGTGACCTTCAGTTGTATCTAGACTTTACAGAATCGCCATCCTCACTAATATTTTGAATTGGTGAAGGCAGGTTTTGATTAGATGTTTGCTTATTTCTTATTCTCCGAGTATTGGGTTGAGACAACATAGTGATTTTTAGTGGAGTGAAAAAAAAAAACTAATAGTAGGTGTGAGTCAATGGTGAGTGGTAAATGGAGTATATATATAATAATAAAAAAAAATTAGTCATTTTCTTCGAGCCATTGTAATTACCGTTGGCGATAGCCACGCGTCATCCTATTAATTGTTTACTTGTTCTCCCATGGTGTAATATCACATTTTCCTATCCACTATGCCCTTTAAATTCAGATTTTTACCCACCGCCATTGGAGTTTCCCTCAGATGATTTTAAGCACTGGTCCGTAATAATAAAAATGAAGAACATAAGAAACAAGTGATTTTTTTCTCAACGAATAATGGAAATAAATTAGCAAGGAAGGCAGTCTTATAATACAAGTTTCTTAGATTGATTTTTTCTATTTCTTTTTTTACTTATTTTGTTATTTTATTCAATTTTTGGCGCTCCAATCGAAAATGATAGTGCTTCTAACACCAATTTACTTGAGATGGCTGTAGGTTTTGTTTTTTCATTTTTTATTTGTTTGGTTGGAAAATTTAAGATTTTTATAAAAGATTACCATAGGTAAGCAAACGGGGACTCGAAAGAGCTTATAGACCCAAGAAAAACGTAGAAAGAAAGCAGAAAAAACAAATAAACCCAATGAAACCATTAACTAATCAAACTGAAAAACTAAGGGGGAAAAGACCCAGTTTGTCATGATATAGTTTAAACATGAAACCGAGTTTTTGCACCAAAAATACTCTTGGAACTTTACTTTTGTTAATGACTGAATCTAAAGAGATTGTTGATTTATCAAATATTACGACATTCCTAGATTTCCCGATCCAGATTAAAGGCCATAGTTTTTTACCAATAAGATGCACCAAGATTAAGAAGATATTGCTCCTTAGCTAACTTAGCATAGCAGGATTTGAGCGATTATTTTCCAGACTTGTCGATGCACCATTTAAATTGATCTTGGTCCATATAAAGGCACACAAGCTCCAAAATGGTTGTCAGGATGCATACTTCATATATTTTAGCTTGTGTAAGTCTTCTTTCAAGATCCAAGTTCCATGTGCCACCACCACTATAGTTTCAGCATCCTTTCGAACAATCCACTGTTTGGAGAAGTAATTTCATCAAGACAAGGAAAAGTTAAAGAAACAAGAGATTCACTCAATTGATCCTTCAAATAAAACATTGATGATTCAACCCTTACTTGCATCAAAGAATTGGCTTTAAAGAAGCTCATCTGATTTTTAATGCTTTTCCAAAAACTAAATACTTGAGTCTTATTAGGGATTTTACTTTCTTTATCCAGACATGAAGAACTATTTTTAGATATCATGGTGTTCCTCCATAATGGTTCCTTTTTGGTATTAAATATCCACAAATGCTGCATCCCCAGCTTGTATCAAAAAATTGACTTTGAAGAAGTCTAGTTATTTGTAGATGCTCCTCAAAAAACTAAATCCTTGAGTCTTGTTAGGGTTTTGGTTGTTTTGTCTAGAACTGAAGAAGAATATTCATATATTATGACTTTCCTCTATAATGCTTCGTTTTCTGTATTAAATGTCCACCACTGCTTCGAAAGGAGAGCTTTGTTCATACATCTCATGGTCCTAGACTTCCATATTTAATTAGAGTGCAATTTTTTCCGAAGTAACTGCATAGTGACTTTTTTGGAGCTCACTAGCATCCCATAAGAAATATATGATCAGAGTGTATGACCTTTATAAGGGTAATGAACAGAGAAAACAAGTAAAATCAGCACTAACAGAAACACTCTTGACAAGAACCCACTTCCTTGCCTTATAGAGAGTAGTTCTTTTTCAAGAGAAAAGCCTAGCTAGCTTGGGATCTCCATGATAGAGTCATACTTCTTGGAATTCATATTCTTATTATCAAAAGGGAGTCCAAGTTGAAAAGAAACAAAACTACCAGATTTGTATTCTATCATTGCCACAAAGCTTTCAATATCTTCAACATCACCCACTCCAAACATACTCCTTTTTGGGAAATTGACTCTCAGACCATAGACTAGTTTAGAAAGTAGTAATAAGAATCTGTGATTGTCGAACTTCTCTCTAGAATCATCTAAGAAAACCAATGTGTCATCTGCAAATTGTAGATGACCCACCTTAAACCATTAGGTTTCAACTGAAAACCACCTATCCACCAATCCACCAAAGAGTTAGAGATAGAGCTACACGTGGATAGGGCGGGGCGGGTTTCATCTAATACAAACTACCAACCCAACTATAGCGGGTTTTTATTTTCATAACCAACCCCGCCCCCTCAATTTACGGGTCGATCGGTTTCGGGTTTAAACCCGCTTTAACCCGATTCAGGAGACGAAAACCATGTGGTTCTTTTTATTAAGAAATGCCAATCTCATTCTCAGTTGATATAATGAAGATCTTGTGTATTCAGGATTCACGCAGACGTATCTTGGTGCCTTCTGAACTGGGATTTGCATAGAGATGGTCGTAATGGGTGTCAAATAACTCAGGTACTGTAACTGGTCATGATTTTTAAAATCATCAACACAAATGATTTTTAGTACTTAGTTCTTGGAAGATTATAGCAACAAGATTGACTAAATACACTTAAACATCTATCTCTCTCTCTTTTTGCTGCAGGGAAGTAGTTATTGAAAAAACGTTTAAAAACAAAATAGATCACCAAATCCGTTGGTCAAATTCTAGCTATACATCTTCTTTCCCTTCCCAGATCAGGTGACAAAACTCCCTTACTAGAGAAACAGTGAACTACTACTAGGGCTTCAATTAATGGAGGGTTAAGATTGGTTTGTATCAATGGCCTATATTTACTGGGTTCTTCTAGTGGGTTCGGGCGGGTTTCATCTAATAACTAACTACCAACTCATCTATATCAGGTTTTTATATTCATAACCAACTACCAACCCGCTACGGGCGGGTTTGGTTTAAAAACTCACGGGTTCATCAGGTACGGACGGGTTCGGGTAAGTCGGGCGGGTCTTTTACGGCTCTAGTTAGAGAAGTTTGAAACATGTTGTTCAAAACTTCAGAAATAATAAAAATAAATAAAAGGAGAGATGTGATCTCCCTGCCTTAAACCTTTTCCAGTTGAAGATAAGGTATGAGCAGAACCGTTGATAAGAACCTAGATTGGAACGTTTGTTATGCAACTTTGAATCTAGTTCCTCTATTTTGAACCTTTTACTTAAAACTTCGTCCACAAACTTCTAATTAAAAACATGGTTAAAAGCTTTTTTGAGTCAATTTTGCATATAATACTTGGAATCCTACTCTTTATTCTGGAATTTACACATTCATTTGCAGTAAGAGCGCAATCCATAATTTTTATGTCTTTGATGAAAGCAGATTGATGATCTGATATAAGGTTTGGAAGGTAGACTTTAAGATGCTCAACCAACACCTTAAAGATCATTTAATAGATACTACCCCCGTAAAGTCAATGGTTTCAAATTCTTTGGTTTCCCCGATAATTTTTTTTCTATAGATGAGAGCCAAGGAAATGGTTTTGAGCTGGCCTCCAATCTGATGTTGTGCTGAGGAATTTTGAACTTGGATCATCCAAATCTTTTATTATTGTACTACAACGATTTTAATGATATTAACTCTTTCATTTTGGTTACTCCCTCCGTTTCAAAAAGACTGTCCGCTTTGACTTTGTCAAAATATTAAGGAGTCCATAGTATTTTACTTGACTATCCTTAGTTACTTACCTAATTTATTTTAATAAAAATGCTAGCAGTAAAAACTACCTAAAGTTGTTAGGAGGATTATAAATACGAAATATAAAAGGAAAATTAAAAGATATCAAATTTATGGAGCATAAACTTTATATGAAATTTAATTGTTGAAGCCAAATATATATTCTTTTAAAAGGAACGGAGGATATACTTGTTTCCTTAATTATATAGATTTCTTTAATATTTTAGATTGGGTCCCGTTAAAAATGAGTTTATGAATATAAAAATTTAAGAGTACATTAGAGAGTTCATTGGAAAAATATGACTATAAACAGAAGTTAGACACAATTTTAAAACAGACGAAAATAACATAGAGGACAATCTTTTTGAAACAGAGAGAATATTATATATGTTGTTTGTTCGGAATAGTTTGGTATTTCTGGATATTACCAATTAATAGCCTATATGCTAAAAAAAAAGGTCCAGCCGAGACTGTTTTTTTTTTTTTTTAAAATATTTAAGAGGCTTTTAAGGAAATTGCTAATAGTCCCATACATCCAACCCACCAGCAATTGGCTGTTTCCCCTTTATAAAATTGTATCCCGCAGCCATTTCTTAAGTTTTCTTGAAACATGCAATTTTCAACTAAGCCATCCATTAGTATTAAAATCAACTTACGAAGCATTGTTATATCCTTGCCAAATGACGTCATAGCATTTTCTTATAAACACATACTAATATATATTCACTTAAAGAAAACATTAGGTAGCTGCAAGTATTTAACTAACAAAATTAACTGGAAATATTAGTAGGTAGTTGTAAAGAAAGATTCTCGTAGCAGGCTAGGAAAACAAAGAAACGGAAAAGAAGAGAAAAATAAAACAAAAACGGAAAAGAAAAAAAGATACAGATTCTCAATAGCTTTACCATTATTTCTCATATCACTTTAAATCATTTCAAGTATTTTAGACTGTTTTTTTTTTATTATCATTTGTAGTCTAGGTTGCATGCAATAACGCGTAATGCAAATGACATTTATGTGTGAATACGTCCGAAAGATGATCTTTTATCTTTTGGAACCATAAGTTAAGACTACTATTAAAGCTAAAGGGACTTTTAAGGGATAATAATCAGAGTATAATGAACTGTACTGTAGTATCATACCATTCATTATGTTTTCATATGCGGATAACATGCAATTATACATAGCCCTAAGTAATCACCAAAAAGAGGAACAGTATACGCGTTAACTACATGTGAGCAAAGTTCCATTTTACGCTTTAGAATGCCTGGATCAACATACAGGGTTCTGATGATGACGAAGCCAAACTGTAGGAAGAATTTTTGTTAGTGCTTTCTAAAAGTCAAAACCGGAGGAAAAGAGGGATAAATTCTACAGGCAAATTGTGTTATAAAAGGGGTCATCTATGGCGCTTATGGCGGAATTAAACTTTGATGAGCCTAAGGGCAAAGGAGGACACACACTCTATTTGACTAACAAGATCGCTAGTTGACTTCACATGACTAATGTTTTCCTCACTTTTGTCTCCACCTCCTTATTAAGGTTTTGACCACAGCTAATTAATAATTAAAGTGGTATAAAATGTTTTTGAGTGCAAATAAATAAAGAAAGAAAGAAAATTTGGCAAAAGATAAGTACGATATAGACTTTTCTGTTTTCCCAAAGATTTTCCAAAAAGGAGGCAAAATAGTGAATGTATTATTTGTGAATATATCTTTATGTTTTTGTTTTCTTCTTTTGGGACGTTTATGCCAATCCGGTTGTGCCTTGCCCTGCTTCCTTCGTAATGGAACTAAATCTCGTACATCTCTCGAATAATTCTTTTTTCATTTTTGGTTCCGGGTCTTTCAAATTTAAAAAAAAAATCATTGTTAATTTTGATATTATTATTCGCCATATTGCAGTCTATCTTGAACACATCAAGATAACCCCCCGCTATATAGATCGCATCCACTACATAGTGTTCGCACTTGGCAGCCTTTTAAAGCATCTCTAAGAGAAGGTGCAAAAAATTCCTATGTGAATTTTTTGTTTAGTCATTTTATTTATGAGGTCTACACATAGAGTAAATTAGGACCTCATATCTAAAAATCATCTCCAACAGTAAGAATTTCAACCCTTAGAATTAAAAGAAAATTAGTTAAAAATCCTTTCTTGAACACCTTCATATTTAGTAATTGATCCCTCCTAACTTGTAGGACCCTATTGTTGGAGATGGATTTATGCCAAACGGGGGTCTAAAATCCTATGTGTCACTAAAAATAAATAAATTTATCCTCTGTTGGAGATGCTCTTATCAATAATAGAGGAATTATGTCTTTAGTCTTACGCATCTGTTTGTATCTGGATCACACACTCGATCGGCCTTTCTATCCACTCCACGGATATGATCTTTGGCTTTCGGGTTAGGAGCGTGAGTCCTTGACCACATTTCTTGCAATCGACAACACAGAACCTAGTTAGCAATTCAGCGTATAATTCGCGAATTATACGCCGAACTCAGCGAATTATGAATACGCGACTTTTCAACGAACTACTGAAACTCCGTCCCTAAGTCGCGGCTTTTCTGGAATTACCGAATAATCCGCGGATTAAACGGAAACTCGAATAATTCGCTGGAGCAATTCGTCTAGCCAACTTACCTATACATATGAAATTAATTAAATCACGAATTTTATTTTCAGTGAAATCTTATTCTCCCCATCTTGTGCCTCCAGAATCAAATTCACAAGGAACAAGGAACAATCTAGGGTGTGATTTTCAATTTGATTTTCATCATCTTCATCAACAGATTTAACAGATCAAGTAACAATGAAAACAAGTTCTAATTTTTTTAGTTCAGAAATAATCTAGAGTTTGATGAATCAATCAAAAGAATAAACTTACACGAGAGAAAGAATGAACCATAATTGATCATAGTTTGTGATTCAAACATAAGAGAAATAAGTTGATTAGGTTTGAAAGTTTCTTATTCATGGCAGAGATTTTCAGAAGAAGGGAGAAAACGAAAAAGGAAAGAGAAAGTGAAAGGTATGGGCGGAAAAGAATGATGGAATTAGAATTCCCATGGGATAGGTGTCGACTTCTTTTCCACTTGTTGGGGGAAAATAAGTTGATTGGAAAACAAATTCCATCCTAAAAAGCTTGTGCCAAACACGTGCAAATTAAACTACCTCCCCCAACTCCACTCCACCCTCAAATCCACCGGTGCCAAACGCACTGTAAGTTAACTAATAAACTGACTCTCTAGCTATGTAAAGAGAGAAGCAAATCAAGTAGCTGACTCTCTAGCTACAAAGTCAAGATCAAACAGTATTTCTTGCTGTTATAATGATCCACCAGATTTCCTTATAAGGAAACTAGAAATGGATAGAAACCATGTAACAATTTAAAAGTGTAATCAATTCATTTTCCAATAATAATTTAAAAAAAAAAAAAAAAAAATGGGCCTGGCTCAACGGATTTTATCATTTTCCAAGCTTTTTCTTTTTCCAAAAATCTGTACGAGAAGGGGTTCGATTATAGGCCATCGTGCACATTAACCATGCAACTAACCACTGGACCACATACCTGTGGACGACAACTTCGTCCATATTATGGTTTATATACTAATTTAAGTCATAAAACGTTAAACTCCCACTCACACTATGTCAAATATGTTTTTCTTTATATATTATGCCGAATTTTGTGCGCTGAATCCATATCTCTAAAACAAATTATACACGTACGTATGCTGTTCCGTATTACTTCTGAATCACGAATCGTTGACCGGATTTTTGACCGAATTTAACATTTACGTATCCGTATAATACTCATACGTATAAAACCGGATTCCGAATTGCTAACTTGGCAAAGAACACAACAGTAGAAAGAGAAAAAGGTGGCCAAAAGATTATTGCAAAATCCAAACATAACGTTCAAACAGTACTATTTGGGGACAATCGTACACAACGGTTTTTTATTTTCCACAGGGGAAACAGTTTATTTAGTTGGTAGAATACAAACAAAATAACATGAGAAGATATTTGTCGGACAAAACCCGTGAGCATATTCTGGTCTGCCAGAGCTGATTTGCACCCGAATAAGCCAAAGCTCGTGAATTAGGGTCGTCGGAGTCCAATTTAAAGCGCAATATTTCAAGGTTTCTTATCCCATGTGACATTATTTGTTTCCAAAATTTAAATCAAGTGAAGAACTACATAACCCTTAATTTTTATAATATCAAATTCAAAAAATAATATTCCCTCCAAGTAATTTTTAAAAAAAAAAAAAAAATCCAAATGGATTCTAATTCTTTTCTCATTATTCTCGTAGTTTTCCCAAGTCAAAACCCTGTAATCTTGCCATGTCTTTCAAGAAATCTTGATAACTAGTATTTCTTTTCTAAAAACGGAGGGAATATTATTTTTTACAAATTGTAATAACAATATTTATACAAAAAATTATCTTAAAGTATTGTTCTTTTCTCAGTCATGATTGCATTGAAATCGATCAGAATATTTTGTTGGAGAAAATGAGTTTTTAATAAAAGAAGTATTAGTTTTGGTGTGGTTTGATCTAGTGACCTAAGGGTCCAAGGATACTTACTCATTCTATGAGTGAATGAAATGATCCTTTAGTCGCACATTGTGGAAAACTAAAGAAGAGTTCCACTACATAACCATTTGCTTATGGATATATTGACAAACGAGGGTGAAAGGGGTGGGGGAAAATATACATGTTTCGACCCATGCACATGCGCGTATACCATGCACCAAGTCCCGTATCTAGTAGAATTTATTTTTGCAAGTTTTTCTTTAGGAAATTAATCCAAAAATATTTCTTAAGAGTTTTATTTATGGGAAATTCCTTTTAATTGTTTTACAAGAAACAAAACTTGTTTTTGAAGGAAACCAAAAACCTAACTTGATTTGCAAGTATTTTCTTATTTAAATATAAATCGAAAATCTGTTTTCTAAAAATATCAGAAGCAATTCGTTTTATCATCTTCTTTCTTCGTTTTCACGGCGCGTCTTCACTTCTTATCCATGTTGCTAAGTTTAAGAGTGGGTAACTTGCGTTGTGCTAACTCAAGTTATATCGGGAAGTCTTATCCTGGACACATCTTCGCTGTGAGGGGTTTAGCATTGCTCATCTCGAGTATACCCGCGAACTAATGTGTTAAGGACAACTTGTTGAACCTGTGATTCTGCCCTCGTCAAGTTGTTTCGGTTTAGTTCTTTACATATTATTTTTGATACATCTAACGTGATGTTTATTGTTGCAAGATTCCAACATATTTATTATTCTTCGAGCAGTGTTACAGTTACTATGAATTTAAGTATGAAATTTAGGTATCGGCTTTTTATGATTTTAAGTATTTAATAGTTTGAAAATGCTACTTCATATGTTTCGAGGATATGTACAACATGAGGTGCCGATGATATGAGTATCTGCTAAAAGTGGCGGATCAAGCATGCAATGGAGTAAATATAAAGTCACATAAAGGCTAATGTTAAGTCTTTATGAGATTCTATTATGGAGAAATGTGACAATAAGCTCTCCAAATGGACTAAATGTTCTGTCTCCGAGATGGTAAGCCCACTATGCTTAAATGTATTTTTTTTTCTTCACTTCCTATGTATTATTTTTCACTTTTTAGAGCTCCTTTTTCTATCATTCTTCAACTAGAGAAGAAAATGATAAATTTTCTACGGGAAAAGAAATTAGGGTAAAGCTTCACATTTAGTCAATTGGAAAACGGTTGGAGCTTCAAAGTGAAGAGGTGGTTTAGGGGTCCTAAAATTGGAAAAGATGCACATTGTTTTACTTGCTAAGTTGGGTTGGAGATCTGGGGTTGAAAAACCTTCTCCGGTATAAAATTATAGTTGAAAAGTATGGTTTACCTATTTCTAGTTGGTTTCCTAGTAAAGTAAGTTCAACAAGTGGTATCTCATCTTGGAAATCTATTGTTGAAGTGAGTAACATCGTCAATACCCCTTATATCGTTACAATATACTCTCGTAAAAAGGTTACTTTCTGATTTGACAAATGGTCTGGATGAGAGTCTTTAAATGTGGCTTTTCCTGAGTTATTCAAACTACCAAAGATAAATACACTTTTGTAGCTTCTCACATTTCAGATAAAAGCTAGCGTTTTGATTTTAGAAGAAAATTACTCAACTCTGAAGTCGATTTGTTTGAATTACTTCTCTTACGTATTGGTGTTACTCCTCCTATACTTGATGGCCATCTTGATACAAAAAGATGGTCTCTTGGAAATAACAGTATGCTAATTGAAAAGAAAAGGGTACCAAGTACACCACCAAAGTTTTCGTTTCGAAACTTGCATGGAAAAAACCTAATACAATTACTAAATAAGTAAACAGTAAAGACCCTAGTATGCAATTGTATGTAGAGTTTCTATCTTTCCCTTGTACAATCAATATGTATAAACCAATGTTCTGTGTCCCTGATTGTATAAAATAGTTCTTGGACAATCTCAAAAATCAATATCCAAGATCAACCTAGTATGTACCCGAATTGCACTAGATTCGAAATCCAACAAATACGAGATTTGTAATCTATATTTCAAGATATATATTCAACAAGAACAAGTCTTGTGAGATCTCAACCAATAAGGGCTCTAGAACTATCTCGGTTAATTACGTACTATTTTTGATATTCTTATTATAAACAATATAATGGGGGAAGAAAAATAATACAAGACACCAAAATTTTGTTAACGAGAAAACTGCTGATGCAGAAAAAACCCGGGACTTAGTTCAGTTTGAGTATTGTACTGTATTAAATCATTACAAAAACTAGCCTACTATCAGGCTTCGTACTAGAATGCAGTTGAAATATAATTCACACTCTAAGGAACTCAGCTGCAGTCGTGCACATGTGCATCTCTAAATCTACCATGATTCTACGCACTCCCTTAGCTGATGTTCAGGTACAGCCTAAGAGTTGCTTCAGCCTCAGTGAAGAATTTTCATACTTGTCTGCCTCTAACAGAAAGCCTATTGATTTCCCTTCAAATATATTTCAGTCAAAGTTTGGATATATGATTGCAATAGAACAAGTCTAACAAACCTCAAGGATCCAAAACACTTACACTCTTATCAAAGAGAAGCCTAAAGACCACTAACATCTCACAAGAAAAATCCAAACAAATAAAAGAAGAGTTCGGATATCTATCATGTGGAATCACAAAGTCTAAGACGAAGATAAATTTATGATTTCAATCTATCTTGTTCCTAATCTATAATTCAAAAACTACAATAACCGGTAGAACAAGATCTGAATTCAAAAACTATCAGGTAAAAGATAGTCTGACCGGGTTTCAAGAATCCCTATGTGTAGTTTTCAAAGTGGTAACCTAATAAGGTATTACTAGAGGAAACCTAGATTTTAGAGGATGACTCTAGCTTAACAACTACGACACCAGGGTGCCAGAGAGGGATTGAGAATGATAGTTGCATATAGTCCTCTATTTATATAGATTATCAAAGCATATAGGTTACCAAAGTTTAAGTTAGCTTTGAATTCAAGATAAGATTACTTACGGTTTAAGCGAAATAACTTATCTAATTAGTTGAAATTCCAAGTGAGGAATAATGTAAGCATGTGAGGAGTTTGGTGCTGCGAAACGACACTCGAGTTTTGGGTGGTTTTAGTATTCTGAATCATCACCTTGGTCCCAGAGTGCCGCGCCTTTATCCATAGCGCCTCTTCGGGCCCGGCTCTTCCATATCACCTCTTCAGGACCGGTGATGATTCGTCTTTCCATAGATGAACAATGGTGATTGTCTCGTCATAGACTCACGGCCTTGCATCCGCTCTTCATTCGATATACTGCCACGCTATATATAACCTCAACCTATGCCCTGCTCCTAAGGATGGACGATGACTCTCATAGCTCATATGATTGGACGATAAGTCTCACCTTGCTCTTACGGTTAGATAAGGGCTTGACTTTCTCATATGAGTGGACAAGTAACATTATATCTAAGTCTTTTGCTTTATAGAAATGACCATACCCCATGTCATTTATCAATGAAAGGTCTTCTTAGGTTAACATTTAACTACTATCAAGTCATAGTACCTCTTCACGATCGACCTTGACCTAAGCCTCTTCACAGAGCCGGCGCATAAAAGAAAACATCCATAACTAGGTCACACTCGACCTCATCCACGTTTGTGCTCTTCTCATGACATACACCACTACAACTTCCCAGAACATGACTCTGGGTGGATTCCACATGCAAACATGTGTAGTCCATCATCCAAAGTTACGAAAACTCCGGAGAATACTAACAAGTCATATGATACCTCACACATACAGGATGATTATGTCACAAGTGTGGGGATAAACTTAGGGTTTTGGTCTGGAAGTCTAGCTACGACACATGTGAGTATCATCCTACCTACACAGAAAAGGGAATAATCGGCCACAAGGGATTAACTACTAAGAAAGACTCTATCCTTGATCCATCCTTCGTTATTTCTTAGATCAAGGAGGTGATTATTCTTACTCCTCATCCTTATCTCACCGACTATAAATTAGGGTTTTGCAGAGCAATAAACTGACCAACTCTCAGTCGTTTAAACATAACAGGCACGCGTAATAAATTTCTACAAAATCTCTACCAGAGCCTCTTCGTCTGCAGCTCTCTATATCTAAGAACTATGATCTCATATCTTTCGGCTTCCCTCCCTAGACCAACCTTACATATACATATGCGACTGAAACGATCCTTGAACGACTATTTTATTGGTTTAGGAAAGGATTGTTTGTAATCAACCTCCCTCCCTCGAAATTAATCTCAATGGGTATTACCTACCTAAATCTATCCCATTTTTCTAATCTGCAATTCCATATTCCCAGAATTGGGATTCACCATGCCCACATCTATCTCAAACAAATAAAAATCTTAAGAAACAAAGTGAATGCTAAGTTGGAGTGCATCTGGATGGATCAATCCAATTTTAAAAATAAAATTCAAATAATATAGAATAAGATTGATGGCGATACCTTGCAGAAATTAAGAGATGTAACTGGAAAACTCAAGAATTGAGGCAAACAAAATTTTGGAAATGTCACCACTCAGGTGGAAGTTACAAAGAAAAAACTTTAACAATTTAAAGTGAAGGCTCGCTTGAGATATACCAGAGCTGAAGAAGAAAATTTTCTAAAGAAAATCGATGAGCAAAATAATGTTGTCCACAAATTCTAGAAATAAAAAAATAAGAATCGATAGGTGTATAACACTGAGAAGAATGCTCAAGTATTTCATATGAGTGTTAATAAAAAATTAAAAAGGAATGCTATTGAAGCTTTCTAGCTTCCAAATAACAAATGGATCTCGGATAATAATAGCATTGCTGCTCATCTTATAAAAAAATTATCTACTATTTTCAGCAAAGATCTAGAAGATAGAATTGAACCTGTACCTTTCAATTCCTCTGCTTAATAATCATATTAATGTTACCCAAATTAATGAAGAGATATGAAATATCATTAAGAAGATGTGTTCTCTCAAATATCCAAGTATGGATGGTCTTCCTCTTATCTTCTATAATAGGTGTTGGGGGTGATGATGTGGCCAAAGATATCAAACTTTCCCTTTGCTTTTGATAATAATTCCTAAAGATATAAACCATAATAATATTGTTGTTATTACCAGTACCAAGAGTCCTACTAAGCTGTGGGGTAGCTTTATGCAATATTGTTTACAAGTTCTAGCCAAAGAATCGAGCCACATATGGATGATCTTGTTGATCATACTCAATCTTCATTCATCCTTGGAAGATTAATTCTTGATAACATTATTCCTGCTAAGAAACTAATTCATTCTAAGAATATGTCTACCTCTGGCATTAGGTATTTTTCACTTAAGATAGACATGAAAACTTAAGATAGATTCTGGAATTTTGTTCATTTTCTTAGAATATTTGAAATTATAGGAAGGAGTACATGATATAATAATGCATGGTTCCCCTTTTTTTTTTTCTTTTTTTTTTCTATCATTCTGAATGATAGTGTAGAAGGTTATTTTCTAATTCAAAGAGGCTTGAGATAAGGCTACTCTTCATCTCAATATATGTTCGTTCTATGTTCTCAAGGTATATCTTGGTTAATCATAGCTATGGAGAGAAGAAATCTTTATAATAGTTGTAAATTGAATTTATGGGCTCGTGTTGTTTTCCATTTTGTGTTTGCAGATGATTTACTTATGTTTAGGATCTTAAACGAGAGAACTCTTCATTCTCTTCAAGTCATCCTTAGTACTTATGCTAGATGGAGTAGTCAACAATTAAACCTGCAAGAATCTCCAGTCTTCTTTAGAAGGTGTGTGCCTGATCAAAGATAAGCAGAAGTTTTTCAATTACTTGGGGTCCATGAGATGAAAGCAAATGACAAATAACTTAGAAATCAGTTGTTAAAACCAGCTTATAGAGTAAATTCCTACGACTTCTTAATTGAGAAGTTTGAATGCAAGATGGCAGAGTGGAAAATGAATTTTATGAACCTTACTGGGAGAAGAATTCTCGTCCATCATGTTCTGGGCTTAGTCCCTCCATACTATATGGCTAACTCTCTTGTGCTAAAAGTTGTTGTCAATAATCTCCCTAAAGCAATGCACAGTTTCTGGTGGGTATTCAAGAGATACTAGGAAAATGCATTTAATAAATGGAAAAGGTTTGAACAAGAAAAGGCTTTGGGTGGTCTAGGTATTAGAAGCCTGTAAGACCTGATTTGTTCTTTTATGGCAAAAATATCTGGAGATTTTTATATACCCCTGAATGTTTGTGGAGCCAACTGATGAGGGGGTAAATATTTGCTAAACAACATATTTTGGGATTGTACCAAACCTGATAAATGCCCATCTACTTGGAATGGAATGTTATTTTATAGAGAGAAGGTAAGGAAAGGTTGTTGCTGAATGGTAGGAGATGAGTCTAATATTTAAGTTTGAAAAGATCGTCAAAATAGAAATCACTCCATTCGAAATGAAGACTCTTCAAGGTCTGATATTAAGTAGGGAAACTTATTTAAGTACCCCTCATTTTTCATTTCTTTGTAAAAATACACTTAAGGGGTATATTTTAAGTGGATAATAAAACTGAACTAGTATATTGTTGACTCGTGGAAACGTCAACACAACCTTTTTCGGAGGTTAAATTAACCTAATACTATTAAAGGTGCCAAAAACTAGACCATGAAAACTTAAAATACACCCCTTAGGGTTATTTATGAAGAACCTTGAAAATTGGGGGTTATTATTTAATTTCACTATTAAGTATGTTAAAGATATGTTTGTACAAAATTCAAGAGTTATTATATATATATATATATATATATATATTTGAAGATGAATAGCAGATCAATGATAAACTTACATGGATCAAACACCCTAATGGGGATTTCTTTAACAAATCTTTCCAGAAAATATTGAAAGATAACAATGCTTCTACTTCACATTCTCTAGATGAAGACATTCAATGGAATAAATTGTGGAGTATTAAAGATGTTTCCCCACAGATAATGAATTTTAAGTGGATAATCCTTCAAAGTATCTTATGCATTTCTTCCATAAATCAATAATGCAGCCTCTACAACAGTGCAATTGAAATAACTGGGCATCTTTTCCCATTCTTCTTAATGGCCAGGTTAGATCCAAACCTAAATTTCACTCTAAGAGATTTCATCACTAAACCTAAATTTCACTTTAAGATATTTCATCATTATGTAGTTGAATGATGGTAATGGTTAAACTCTTTCAAATGGGGTGCTTGTTTACTATGGGCCATACGAAAGACCAGGAATGACTCTTTCTTAAATAACACCAAACCTGATGTGACGAAGGCTTTGAGAATTACTAACTATTTGCATAGTTTTTATAATCAGACCATTCGGAGATGATTTTCCTAATGGGGTTGAAAGTAATCTCTCAAGTCATCTTCATACTAGCAACAAACTAGTGCTTGGTCCCCTCCCGATAGAGAATATCATCAAAATTAATGTAGATTGTTCTTTTAATGTGGAAGAGTGTACTTGTGTTATCGTTTCCTTAGACCGAAAACCGAAAACAAATCCTTTTGTCCCGAGCAAGTTAGGGTAGGATAGATATGAATGAAATCTATCTCATAAGTGTATGGTAGATTTTACGTCGGCTTGCCATATTCGACACAACCCACCCTTTTATCCTTGCTAAGGTACATGTTTTGTATGGATACATAGGCGGAGCGGAGATCCTTGGCACTTTCCGCACACGGGTTCATTTTGGTACATGGAGTGAAGTCACCGTTATAATAGCATTACATGACCACGACCACTAAAGTGTGTACATCTACTTTATCCCTGCCCGGCCTGCAGGGCTATGGGGATAGGTGTCCCCCACCCACCCACCCATTCATAATCCTGCTAGTTGCAGAGCTACGGTATGATATTACACATTCATTAGTTGTAGAGTGAGTCCTCTATCCAAGTTCAAATCACATTCCTCTTTCACGTGGATAGCTGTTTTCCACATGTGTCTGTCCAACGCCAGTTCTTCCGATAAGTTTCACCGGTTTAGATCCCATTTGTTTACTTTATCCCATGTCAGTTTCTGTCGACCTCTACGCTTCATCCTTTCGTCCGCCCGCTTGATGAATCCTGTCCGAACAGGTGCATCTGGCGGTCTTCGTTGGTACAAGGAGTGAAGTCGCCGATATAATTACATTACGTGACCACGACCACTACAATGCATACATCTACTTTATCCCCTCCCGGCATGCAGGGTTATGAGGAGAGGTTCCACCTCCTCATAATCTTGCTGCCTGCGGAGCTACTGTATGATTTTACACATTCACTAGTTGTAGAGTGAGTCCTCTGTCCAAGTTAAGATCACATTCCTCTTTCACGTGGATCGATGAATTCCACGTACGTTTGTCCAATGCCAGTTCTTTCGATAAGTTTCGCCGGTTCAGATCTCATTTGAAAAGATGTTTAGTTATTTATAAACTCCCCCGGTGGGTGGGTAGCACCCGGAATAACTATGTATGATACTATGCAATTTGTACAACCAGATGTACATACAATTAATATGCATGGGATTAGCCGCTTCAATGGGGTCTTTCGACCTGGTCCCATGTCAGTTTTGGTCAACCTCTACGCTTTATCCTTCCTTCAGCCCGCTTGATGAATCCTGTCCGAACAGGTGCATCTGACGGTCTTCGCTGGAGATGCCCAAACTAGCGTAGCCGATACTAGGTGGGCATCTCCCCGGTTGGTGTTATCCCAAGTTTCTTGCGTATATATTCATTCCTGGTTCGTCCGTACCTCGTGTTCCCATAGATCCACCTTAGCATACGCATCTTTGTTGCTTATAGCTCTCTAGTGTCATTTCCTTAGACCATGAGTTCAAATTATCGGGGGTTGTTCAAACACCATCTCTAATCACCTGCCTATTAAAGCTGAAGTGATAATGTGTATCTTCCTCTCTCCGGGAACCAATAAACCTCAAGATAAGTTGAGGGAAGAATCCTATATTAGGAAGGAATCCTTATTTGGACAGAATTCCTAGTTGGGAAAAGGTATTGTTTTGAGCAGTATTCTTAGTTTATGAAATAGATTCCTAAGGGGTTTGGGAAACAACCAAAGTAAGGAAGTATACCTAGATAAGGAAATACTTCTTAGACAAGGTAATATTCCTAGAAAGGGAAATATACCTAGAAAAGGAAATAGTTCCTAGATGGTTTGAGAAACCAAACCGAAAGCTATAAATAGAGATGTTTATCTCATAGCTAAGACAATCTAGAGTGTGTGGTTTTACCCCTAGAAAAGGAGCTTTAACACGCACACCTAGAGATAAGTTTGTGAGGCAATTAATTATTGTAAAAGCAAGCTTAGCAAAACAGTTTAAGGTTGATCCACTGTTTAGAGAGATTGTGAGCGTAACAAAGAGAGAATTGTAATAGTTTTCTTGTTCATAATCTAGAGAATATATTTTCTTCGAAACTGGTTTCTAGTGTGTTCTGTTTTCTAGTTTTCGTCTATTATTATTCTGAATTCCGTCTCTATAATAATAGTCACCAAGGTACAGAGATCAAAACATATCAAGTTGGTATCAGAGAAAGGTTCGTTCTTTTAGGGAAGATTCCCGTGGTTTATGGTTTTCACTAGGTATTTCTACGTAAAACTTGGTGAGGTGCTCGAGAAGCTAGAAGACGTTAGGAGAACAAGGGAATCAAAGATGGGAAAGTCAGTTGATGATCCTAAGCATAGTGAACCACAAACTATGGAAGAAAAAGTGGATGAGCTATAAACGGACACGCAGTCGGTTCAAGTTACCCTTAAGGAATCAGCTGAAGGTATTCATTCTCATACACCCAAGCGGAAGGCGGAAAAAAAGACTACGTCTCCATCTGGTGTTTTTGAAGAAGAAGAACCGCTCAAAGAAGATTGCATCATGGAACGAAGAGTGACTAAGACAAGACGAGGAGATATGGATGCTTTTCAAATTAGATGTCGAGGTCAAGTTTCCAGCAAGGAGAGATGGTTCAGTAGGGTGAAAGGAACTCTCGGGTTCCCTAACCTCTAAGTTTAACTTTCACAGGAGTTCAAGTACTTGAAGAGGGGCGCATGATACATGTGTATCTTCCTCTCTCCGGGAACCAATAAACCTCAAGCTAAGTTAAGGGAAGAATCCTATATTAGGAAGGAATCCTTATTTGGACATAATTCCTAGTTGGGAAAAGGTATTGTTTTGAGCAGTATTCTTAGTTTATGAAATAGATTCCTAAGGGGTTTGGGAAACAACCAAAGTAAGGAAGTATACCTAGATAAGGAAATACTTCTTAGACAAGGTAATATTCCTAGAAAGGGAAATATACCTGGAAAAGGAAATAGTTCCTAGAAGGTTTGAGAAACCAAACCGAAAGCTATAAATAGAGATGTTTATCTCATAGCTAAGACAATCTAGAGTGTGTGGTTTTACCCCTAGAAAAGGAGCTTTAACACGCACACCTAGAGATAAGTTTGTGAGGCAATTAATTATTGTAAAAGCAAGCTTAGCAAAACAGTTTAAGGTTGATCCACTGTTTAGAGAGATTATGAGCGTAACAAAGAGAGAATTGTAATAGTTTTCTTGTTCATAATCTAGAGAAGATATTTTCTTCGAATCTGGTTTCTAGTGTGTTCTGTTTTCTAGTTGTGGTAATTATATAAATGTCCCTTGTTTTGATGTGCTTCACAAATACCCTTATCACACAATAAATATGCCCCTCTTCATCTATAAGCTCATCAGGGATCCATTAACATTTTTTTTGTTTCCATAAATATCCTCCCCATACAATAAATCATTTTTATTCTTTTCTTTTCAGATCTAATATATCTCTCCATCTTCCACCTCCTCCGCCATTACCAACCGCTTCACTTCTCCATCGTTGCTACCAGTACCACCATTATCTCTTACGCCACCACCGCGGCCAACACTGTTAGCACCACCATCTCCATTGTCACAACCATTACCATCGTTTCTCCACCTCATAATCAATCGATTAGCTCGATTTTCACCAAATCAGTTTCTGCCGGCGTGAATAAATTGTATCACCCAAGTCAGTTTGTACTTTGATAATCCAGAAAGAGGCATTTTCGTCGCCGGAAGGATAAATAGAAAGAGATCTCCGTCGGATCAACTTCGATTGTTGACACAACTGAACTGGAATATTTTGTAGTTATTTGTATCAACTTTGGTTGTTGATTCCATTCACTGGATCAACTTCGATTGTTGACAAACAAAAAAACGGTATATGTATTAGTAAAGTTATTTTTAAACTTATATTTTTTGGATCAACATCGGTTGTTGACACCGAATTTTTATGGCGGCGGTGGTGGTGGTAGCGGCGGCGGTGGTGGTAGCGGCACCAGCAGTGACATCATCGATAATGGTGGTGGTGGTGGTGCAATATTAGTGGCGGTGGTGGAATATTAGTGGTGGTAGTAGTTAGTAAGTGGTGGTGGAATGGTGGTAGTGGCAGCAGTGTTGTTGTTGTTGGTGGTGGTGGTGGTTGTTAAGTAATAGAGAAAGAAATTTGTTAATTAAGGGATAATGTGTTTAAATGAAAAATAATATTATAAGTGAGGGTATTAAAGTAATCTATTTTTTAATGAATAAGGTTTTAAATGATATGGGTATATTTATTGTTGTATAAGGGTATATTTGTTGGGTGTCAAAACTAAAGATATTTAATTAATATACCATTTCTAGTTTTCGTCTATCATTATTGTGAATTCCGCCTCTATAATAATAGTCACCAAGGTACAGAAATCAATACGTATCATGAAGCTGGAGGTTTGTGCTAGGAATGTAGTTGGCTATTAAGTTGGCTATTGATCACATTATCATTGTGGGAAATGCTCAAACCACTGTGAATATTCTCAATAATGCTTCACTTAAAATTCCTTGAAAAATCATGTCCTGAATTTTGCAGATTAAGAAACTAGCGAAATTGATTCCCACTCTTGAGCTTGGAGTTTACCCAAAAGAGTGGCTATGTATTATTTTTTTATTTTTTTATTTTTTTGATACATTCCGCTGGGTATGTTAATTCTAACCATATTCTAAGTAGCGGTTAGCTTCTTCTCCTTCTGTATTGTATCTATCTTGTCAGAAAGGAGCATATCCTAGTTAGGAAAAAAGAAAGAAAAACTAAAAATAGCTGTTTTTGGCGAGATTTCCAAGTTTTGGTTGCCGACACTTCACTAGCTTTGGATCAGATCCCGCTCCATTTTCCTGACGACAAACCAGATAGTTTTAACTTGTAAAAAGCCACTTACTATTTCCGAAGGAATAAAACCAAACGGACTTATGATTAAATCAATGCAACTGATTGGCAAATTGTTAGTAATGGCTTGGCTGTAAAAACTCGAGATGCCAGTGGAAAGAGTAAAGACCAAGACCAAGCATGAAAGTCGAAAGAGCATCCTTGAGTTTCTGCATTGGCCCAACAAGCTCATATCCCCTACTTTCAGACTTACCGTCCCCACGATCTCTCGTTATCCTATGTTGACAAAGAAATTGCTTATTTAAAGGCTACAATGAAAATCCATTTTGAAAGTTGGTAATGACTGCTGCTGCACTGAAAGCATTGAAAGAAGAGACGAAAAGAAAAGAATAGCGCACAAAAAAGAATATGGGTCAAAATGATGAGATCAATTGAGGTGTGGCCTTCCAGCTTGTAGGTCACAACTTCAAACCACCACTTTGATCAGTATGGTTTAACATGGCTATGAAGATAGTATTTGGTTATGATCATGCTACAAATTGTAGTACCATACAAAGTTTTTGTGGATCACAATCATTAGTATTGGGGGTTGGTGGTAATGTCAAAGTTAGCTTTTTACATCCATTCAAGATTTCCATATGCTCACACCATCCCCAAGAAATTCCAATAACACTGACCATAATAGTGCATCACATCACACCCTAAGCAGCCTAGAACAAGACCCACTATGACCTACTACACATAATACAACAAATATTTCGCTAGCAAAGAAAAGAGAGGAATGAGTGAGGCCCTTTTTGCTTTCCTCCAAAATCTTGATGATCACTATTTCCATTTACATGAAAAGTATGACAACAGATTTCAACATCTAGGTTCCTCGATTCAAGAAAAACACAAAAGCCAAGGTAGGTATGGTGACTGGTGAGGTTCAGTCTTATTGCATTCCAGCTTATGAGATCATGAGATTATGAAAGGTTTGTTCCACTTACCTCCCTTTTGAAGCCTTTTTCTCAACAACCCATTGCATTCTGCTGCTAATTAGCTTAATAGATACAAGTGTGATAGAAAATGCATTTCTTATTCAAATCTTAAACAGTTACACAGGGCTAAACTTAGAGCTGTCTCAAAGCTTCAACAACACCTAGATAGAGTGAAAACAAGATCATACTAAGTAGACAAGGATAATTCTGCATCATAAAATTATCTATACAAAGTAGAAAATGAAGAACTTGGAACCTTTGTTTTTTACTTAACAAGTCCTAAATTAAGAATACCAAAAGATGTTTGAGGCCAAGATTTCTCCTTAGCTTTCATGACCAATACTCTAGACCAAGCAATCCATCCTTCCCAAGACATCCTCTTGTCCCAAGGACTACCCCATTCCAACAAAAGCTTCAAACCCACTTCAGCCTCCTTGTCACCTTCTTCAAACCTTCCTGTAATCAAATAAATCTGGCCTAAAACAATATGAGGTTCACCAACAAATGGGTTTCCCTCAATACTCTTCAATAACAATTCCTCAGCTTTGTCCAACCCTTTAGCATTTCCATCACAAACTGCTTCCCAATACAAATCTCTAGCAATAATCTGATCCCCAGCATCCAAAACCTTAGTACAATACTCAAAAACAGGTGGAATTACTAATTCAATCTCTTCATCTCTACCTTCATTTACAGGCAAATTCCCACTAACCCTTTTCTTTTCTTCAATGAAAATCTCTTCTTCTCGTACTAATAGTGAATAAAGTGCACCCATTCTTGAAATTGAATTCATCCAAAGCCCTGGTTTCCCATTCCCAGGCCAAAGTGAAGTAAAATTATTACCAGTGAATTCAAGCCTACCATTTTCATTATCAAACAAAATATCTTGAAACCCAAACAATTGATCACTAAAATCAGCCATAGTCATTAAAACAAAAGTCGCAATAACCCTTCTTGAAACCATAAATTCATCACCACTTTTTATATGCTTAACTGAGATACCATCACAAGGAAGTATAGAATTCAATTTCTTTCTCCAAACTTCATCTGGATCGAACACACCCAATTCCTTAGCATTTTTCACTGATAATTCAGATAATTTCAGATGTTCAACAAGTTCTTGATCACTATAATGGAATAACAAATCATCATGAATAAGAGTTTGTCGTGGGACAATACAAAACAGATGGATTAAACGCTCAGCTGCTTCACCAACATGATCACGTACCGTTTCACGTCCAGTTGAAGGATCAAAAATCGCGAGATTAACATACGAGTTTGAGTAAGCAGAATGGAACAAACCACAAAGACAGACTGATTCTGGCGTGTTCCATATTTTCAAAATCCTGTACATATCAACAAGATGATCATAAAAACTGCCGTGTTTGTGCCAGCACTCAGATGCACCAACGGAGCGAAGGACTGATAGTAGAGTTGGGAGGTTTGGGTCTATGGATTCATATTCACCTCGGAGAAATGGACGCGCTCTTGATAAAACTGTTTCAAGATCTGTTTTTGTTTGTGGAATTGGCGCTGATGATGATGATGGCATGGTTTTGAGATTTGATTCAAACTCTTTGATCGGTGAAACCAAGAAACTGAAGCTCCGGATGCGTGTGGATTAGGTTGAAGTGAAGGGGTTGGACTTCGAAGAGGTGATAAAGCTTTGAGTTGTCAATTTGACATTGTATTATTTATACCGAATATGAGGGGGTATTGTTTATCAGTACTGTGAGTGTGAACTGAGTCAGGACTCAGGATAGAGATGGACTGACATGTTTTTGCTGTAAATTTAATTGGCTAACTCGACTTGAACCAAAAATTCTAGACATAAAACATTTTAGACAACACTATTAGGTAGGGGTCCTATTTTAGGCCTTATAATTATAAGTTATGTGAGAGGGTTGTTTTAGTGTTGTCTAAAATGTTGTATGTCTAGAACTACTCAACTAGAATCTGCCACGTTGAAGGTCAGAGTTGATATTGTGTTTTTTGGGGCCTTTTTCCTATGGGTATGGTAAAGTTCATTGTTTGCCACTTTTGCACCTACTATGGGTATGGCAAAGTGGCAGATATCAGTGTCTAAGTGGTATATTCGGTACTTAGGCATACGCGAGAGAATCTTTCTGAGCGATCGAGATTTGATCGCTCGAGAAAGATATGTTCGTTCGGGAAAATCTTTATCGCTGGGTAAAAATATTTTGTCGCTCCGTAATTATTTAAGTTTTTATATTCATCTTATCTCCTATTTTTTAATTATATTATAAGAGCATCATCTCCAATAAAGGGTGTAAATATTTTTTTAAATGACACATAGGATTTAGACCCCCATTTAGTATAAAAGCATCTCTGTCCTACAAATTAAAAGGGATGAAATACTAAGGAAATTCCTATGGCAATGCACAAAACAAAACTTTTGTTGAGCCAGGCGGATGGGCAAACGTGATTCTGCACTATGGAAAAAGAAGTGGGCGATTGATCATCACGCGCCAGGACGAAGTAAAGCCGCTGGCGTGTGTAGAAGAAATGCTGGCGTGCATGGTAAAACTGATGGCGGGTGTACCAAGGCCGCGCACGTCTACTTTTAAACGATCAACGGAACGGCTAGTTTCTATCTCCATAAATACAACTCGTGTTTGATCCCACAAATTCACAACAATCTTTCATCCGATCAATCTTTTCTTAATTCCAATTGCTTTCGATTTTAAACCACTAATCTTGATTTTGGTTCTTCTGGGGATGATATGGAGATGGATGAAATGTTGTATGAAGAAGAGGAAGAAATGTGTACGGAGTTTTTGCGTTAAATGGATGAAGATGCAATTCAACATATAAGGAGGAAAATTTTTATGTTGCAATTACAAACCGGGATCATACCAAAGCCTTTAGAGCCATATGAAGTTATGACTAGAAGATGGACGCGGCGATATCGACATTTTTACCACGACAAGATGATGCATGATTATTTTAATCATGATTGTGTCTATTCCGATGAGGATTTTCAGCGACGATTCCGCATGGGCCGCAACTTGACGCGAATGATTATTGCCGATTTTTGCCAGGTACAACCTTTATTTAATTATCAGTATGATGCACGACATGTACGAGGCTTTAGTCCCGAACAAAAGGTCATTGCGTCCCTCCGTATAATATGTTACGGAGTACCAGCGGATTCCACGGATGATTACATCCGTACTGGGAAAACAACCGCCTTTAGGTATCTCAAATTGTTTTGTGAAACAATAGTCGAGCATTTTGGTCCAACCTTTTACAAAAAGCCTACTCAGGAAGATGTTCAAAGAATAACTGCAGAAAACATCGCAAGGGGTTTTCCAGGAATGCTAGGTAGTCTTGACTTCATGCACTGGACGTGGCATGCGTGTCTGGTTGAATGGGCAGACCAATATAAAGGTCATTATCCAAAACCAACTCTAATGTTGGAAGCTTCACCTACTTATGATTCTTGGTTTTGGATGCTTTTTTTGGACTCCCGGGTTCAAATAACGATCTCAACGTTTTGTATAAATCACAATTGTTTGAAGATCTTAAGCATGGGATCGCGCCGCACTATAATTTCACCATCAACGGTCATGACTACACTCAGGGTTATTGTCTAGCAGGCGAAATCTATCCAGAATGGTCAACTATGATTCAAGCTTATAGCCAAATAGGTTTTGGACCGACGACTTTGAATGATATGAAGTACTTTAACACCCAACAAATGAAATGCAGAAAGGATGTTGAACGTGCTTTTGGCATACTGAAAAGGAAGTTCGCCATCATAGCTGGGCCGACACGCTTTTTTGATCTTCAAGAAATGAACAAAATTATGCTGACTTGCATTATCCTGCATAACCTGGTCATTGAAGAAACCAGACGTGACCCAACCTGGACTAGTTTTCCATATGAAGATTTGAGGAAGAATCTTGTGGTGCAGCATGGGCGTCCGAAAAGTAAAAAATAAACTTGCAACTGACAGGATCCAAAATTGGGGACTCTATGGACAACTAAGAGAAGATCTAACTAAGCACATTTGGGCTTTAAAATGAGCAACATATGATGCGCGGGGGCGAGGCAGAGGCAGATTGATGTTATTTTTCAATTTAGTGTTGTTTATTTTAATTAATAAAGTTGTTGTTTTTTTCAATTTAATGATTTTTATTTTCATGCAGTAAGACTAAACTTAAAATTAAAATGAAGGCAATTATATTAAAAGTAATTTTAACTAAACAATTACATTTGAATTAAACTTAACTACTAAACAAGAATTAAAATCAGTTATCAAGACGGTATTCATCTTCATTTTCTTCCGAGGCATCATCTTCATTTTCTTCCACATTCTCATATTGGCCAGTTTGTTGAGGGACTTGTTGTTCCGCCATATCCATTTGCTTAGTCCATACAGCAAGTTGTTGTGCATTCATTGTTGAAGTGTCCAAGGAAAGTAGCTTGTTTATCTTAAGATCCATGTAGTGTTGTTCTTGCGAAAGAGAACTCTTTCGAAGTTGATTTATAGCAATCCCACGGTCCATGGTTCTATCTGCTTCTATCTTCATCTCGAATTCCTTGTGCTCAACATAGGTGAACTCGTTTGAACCACCTTTTAATAATGCTCGTTAGGCTGCGTCTCTCGCTGCTTTTCCAGCTTTCTGACCCTCTCCCCTGCTTCTGTTGACGTTGGTGTTAACGTCTAAATTGGAGTTGTGTTGTTCCTGACTACTTGGAGACCCGGTATATGGAGATCCAGTTCCTTTAGGTGAGGAAGCAGGCCCACCATTCTGAAAATCATGCGAGATTGGACCATGTGGTGATCTTGCAGGCACTTGATTACCTTCTAGCAAGTATAGATTAAACTTGTTAAGCACCCTCAGAATGGTGAAACAAGTTTCATGTTGGAAACTCGTTCTGTGGGATCTTTTCCACTCTTCTCGATATCTTCGTTCCACATCCGGTTCACCTTCACCACTTTTTTTGTTGCGCCATATTTGCATGATCAAAGTTACATATTCACTAACGGATGATGAATTGTGTGAAAACGATGAGACAACCCTTCGGCATCACGATTATTGGTGTTACGGGTTTCTTCACAAATTTTTTGTAAAATCTTTCCATAAAAAGTATTCTTTTCTTGATAAATACCATTGATTTGATCTAATGTAAATCATACATAATTCCTACAAATTGACTCATCTTCATCCATCATATACTTGACACCACGAGTTCTAACGTTTCTTGGTTGTGATTGTTGTGTTTCTTGTTGTGATTGTTGTTATGTTTGTTGTTGTGTTTGTTGTTATGATCGTTGCGATGAGGATGCCATATTTGTTAGAAATGGAATTTATAGAGATTTTTTCTGATAGGTTGAGTTGATATGAGTAGTTGTGTTTGAAATGAAGGAAAAGTGAGTATTGAGATGGTATGAAATTGTAAGATTTTGAGGTAGAGATGAAGAAGGTGTGAGTTTTAAGTTTGAAGATGAGGTGAATTATAGGGAAACAAAAGTAATAACAGCCGTTGGATGATGAGATTGGAAAGTAGCCGTTTGCGGTTTTGGATCACACGCTGGAGGATTCACTTCAGACGCTGGTGTGTGAAGGAAAAACTGGCGGTTTTGGATCACACGCCAGCTTGTTTGGTTCCGCCGCCCGATTTTTCATCAAGCGCGCGTTTGTTCTACTGCCGCACTAAACAAACCCTCAAATTTGTTGGTTTTCCCATCCATTTTTCATGTTTGTTGAGTCCATGGTGGGACCAAAATGAACAAACTTCATGTTTGTTGAGTCCATAAGAACTGCTCTAAATATGAAGGTGTTAAAGAAAGTCTTAACTACACCTTCGGAATGACCCCTAACTAATTCCATGTCATCAATAATATTTTAAAAATAATAATTTTTAATACAAAATCATACTCAATTTCTCTTTTTATGTTTGTTAAAATTTAAAATATATAACAAAACCTTGACTCTTGGAGATGAGTTTTAGAAAAAGGTCTTATTTAGACTTATGTTTGAAAACCCCAATAAATGGAGGTCTAAAAATGAATTCCGTGTAGGATTTTTTTTGACCTACTGTTGGAGATGTTCTAATAGATTTTTATTATGAAATGAAAATGTGGGGGTAAAACAACCACACCCTACTATTTCGTTCGGAAATCTGTATGGACTAAACTCCAATATAATTCTGAGAGCATCAAGTTACTGAGTCTCAATCAGGAAATATATTAAATAGCTTTATTTATTTCTCAACACAATTAGTAAATCAAACGTATAGAAATCTGTGAACCTGATTGTTATGAGAATAACTCAGATGGTACCAAAGACCAATGTCCGAGTGTCAATCAAGAGTCCTATCCAACAAACAAGGTTGGATTTATCAACTATGATTGAACTACGCACAACCTGTGATATTTCAATTATATAACGAAAATATAATGTAGAAAAGAAATAACACAGACACCAAATTTTTTGTTAACGAGGAAATCGCAAATGCAGAAAAACCCCGGGACCTAGTCCAGACTTGAACACCACATTATATTAAGCCGCTACAGACTCTAGCCTACTACAAGTTAACTTCGGACTGGAATGTAGTTGAGCCCTAACCAAGTCTCACACCGATTAAGGTACAATCGCGTTTCTTATGCCTCTTGAATCTCGCAAGATTCTGCGCACTTGATTCCCTTAGATGACGTCCTTTACAGCCTAGAACTTGCTTCGCCCCAAAGTCGAAGACTTATAAACAAATCTGTCTCCCACAGATAAGTCTATTCTATTTGTTGTTTCCGTCTTAAGATAAAGATCAAGGTGAACAGGAAACTCAACTAATAATCCGGTCTTATACTCCCGAATAGCATCCTAGAAATATTAGTCACCTCACAATAACCTAGCTAATTAACAGAGGAAGTTATTGGGGAATCACAAGAGTCTGAGACGAAGAAATTGTTGTGATTACTTATATCTTACCTATCAAAGATAAATCTCGAGAAAACCTTAATGAAGATTAAACTCAATACGATAGAAATAGTAAGATCAGGATACCCAACTACAGAGAAAATAGTTGGACATGGCTTCACGAATCTCAAATGAAGTCTTTAAGTCGTTAAACCTAGTAATGGTTTTCAGAAGAACTGGAAACCAAGGTTAATGGATAATCGACTCTAGTTTGCAACTAGGACACAAAAAGTGTCGGGATTAGGTTTCCCAGATGCTAGAGTTCCTCCTTATATAGTCTTTCAAATCAGGGTTGCTTAGAATCAAAGCTAAGATAGCTTCGTAACAAAGCAATTAATATCCACCGTTAGATGAACTTCTGATTTAAGATTCAAGCTAAGTTTTCTAAGAAAATAAGCAATCAATTTCCACTGTTAGATGGTATTAGCTTGATACACACAAATGAAATATACCTATATTTAGATATGGGTGAACCGTACCTAAACGTGTATAACATGTTGGCTCAATAATGGTTAACCGAAGTTAGCCATATGAACACTTTTAGCTTAGCCATATTCATCTAACATTTCTAGATTAAATATGATAACCAATCAATCATGATAGATAATCAAATGAATCTAAATGTGTTTCAAGAGAGTTGTTCAAATGTTCACTATCTAATAGAAATATCACTGAACAATTTGAAACATATTCAGTTTGGTTTGTAATTGTACAAAGTACTTATACAAGAACCAATTAATGAACATAATGCCATGGTTTGCAAAACAAGTTCGCATACCTTAATTCTTTAAAGTTTCGGGCACTTTAGTTCCAAACGAACTTGAGTTCATGAGTATGAGTTGTCATACTTACCGATTTTAGAACCTAACCACTATGTTCGCAAGCTGAGTACGCGAACCACAGTTACATACCTTGCCTAGTCTTGCCGTTCGCATACACTGTTCACAAACCACAGTTCCGGACTTATCACAGGTAAACCCGTTTGCAAACACAGTTCACAAATAAGAGTTCCGGACCTGAACTAGTACTTCACAGTTCGCATACTAGGTACGCATACTGATCTGTATCCATACATTGGTAGTAGTTCTAAAACTCTCATTCAATAATTGAAACATCCTTAGAAGACAACAATGGTAATCTTACACATACCACTAGCTTCAAGTAATTTTAAAATGATTAATTGATCAATACGAAACTTCCCAAGTTAACATCAAATGATTGTCTCACACAAATCATGTAAGATGTTCAAGGTAATTTTCACATGATCATCATGACTTAATATTTAGTTTCCAACAATGAATTGTTTACAAATAAACTTGTCAAGTAGATGATGAAGCTTTCTAAGCTTTAAACTTGTATTTCGATAAATATATAAACGAGATAAACTCGACTCGAAATTTCAAATGTGTATAACCCAAAGTCTATATAACAATACGACTTAGTCTCATTAGTAGTTAGAATTGAATAAACTTCTAAGTGATAGATAAGTTTTAGTCTCCACATACCTTTTGTCGATGAAGTTCCTCCAAGGTCTTCAGTAGATCTTCTTTCTTCAATTGGTGAACGCCGTGAAGTCTAATGCTTAACTACACACTTCTATCCTAATCCGTGACATAGCTATAAGTAGACAAGAAATCAAGTATATAGTTTTGATCAACTAAACTTGATAAACAAGCTTGAGATAGCAACGCTTGCGAGTTCGACCGAGCAGTTCTCTTACAATCTCTCCTTTTGTCAATTTTAGTGACAAAACTATCAATACATGTGGATTACAAAATAAATAAACTTTGTAGCTTCTGATCCATCATGCTTGATTTCCTTGGCTCTTCAACATCCTTGAATTCTTCGTTACCTCAAGTTCTCCATCGATTCTGAATGTGTTCAACTCAGCGTCATTGTTGTTGAAGATACGTATCAATGACAATAAGAAAACAAATATTCCCAATCATTGTTATTCATGTCATAGTATTATTATATATAATCAAAGTCCTATTGCATCACAACTTTGAAATAATACTATGGTGATGTGTATCACTCCCCCTTAGTCAATACTTCCATCTTTTGCACAATAGGTAAAACCTATAGAATGGAATCCACTCCCCCTTACATAATGACCCGTAAACCATATGTATGTAGTGTGAACTACTAAATAATTCTCCCCATTTTTGTTAATATAAATTGGCAAAGGTACGAAAACTATGGGATCATAATGAATTCTCAAAAGATAATTCATGACTAAAAAGAAACATATCAACTTTCTTTCGATGATTTCACATAGTCGAATTAGTGTATTCATCAAGGAGTTTATTAAGATACAAGTTAACCCCTTCAAATTCCACAACCGCTCTCCCCACAAAGATATAACAATTAAGCACAAGTTCATTTAAGAACTCTCCTCCATTTGATGTCATTCCCAAGAGAAAAACATGAGCGACCTTACTTTTACAAGAAAAGAAGGATTTCTTTGGACATTAACAAATCACATGGATTTGTATCCAGTAAACCTCGAGTAAATTAACCACAAGAAGATCTTTTTGATTAATTTAGTCAGAAATCACTCAACATAAGAAAGCTTACGGAGTAAATACAGTACTTTCATATAATATTGGAATTTACTGTGGAATTTACAGGGAAAGATCAATACTGCGGATTTTTTCAAAAAGTTCATTTTATCTTTTATCAATATATGCATAAAGACATAACAGACTTAACTTTTGAGCATATATGAGATAATAGTATAGTTCATGAACATAAAGGCACATATATCTCATAAGACAATTGCAATATATAAAACCAATAAGATTCAATACTGCAAGTTCATCTTCCAAAAACTTAGAATTTAAATAAATCTAAAACATTGCAAGATGAAAAACGTTGGAAATAGCTATGTGTAATCACAATATTTGTTATACCAAACCCTACTTATCCTTCTTAAACATAAGAAGTTTCCTAGATATTGTAGAGCTTTCGCAAGGCGTCTACAGAAAATTCCCTTTCATTATTGAAAAATTCATTGATGATAGGATCATTCAATTCTTCTAAGTCTTCATAGATGTCAGTTAACTCACTAAGCTCTCTTTTAAGTTCACACAAGGTGTTATTTGTCAGAGACAACATTTGTTCATAGTGAGTTATCCTTTCCAAGGATAAAATGATTCGAGATTTCAAATCATTTCTTTGGCTGATAAAATCCTTCACAGAAGCCCTAAAGTTATTATCATGATGACAAACAGACAAAAGACAGTTAGAGGAAGAACCTTTTTCATCATTCGAAGACTTCTCTTTCTTCTTTCTTAAAGATTTGATTCCTTCACATAGATACACATTAACCGAATCTACTGCATCCCTTTTTGTGGTACCTCTGGTTAAAAGAGCCATGATTATATATCTTTCAGGGAATAAAGAGTGAAAGACATTTTTCACAAGAAAAAAGGAATATAAATAGAACACCGGATACAGTAAAACCCTAAAGAGTTTTTTCGTATAGGAACCTTGAAAAAGTCTTCACGGTCCGTGATCCATTACCTATTTTTGATAATATATTATTCATTCTACAAAACCTATCTTACATGTCCTTATGTAAATTTGACATGATTGTAGATTATATTTATCAACGTAAGTAAGAACTTATTCTTAGCTCAATAAACAGAGTTTAGAGCACAAGAAATGTTGATAAACACATAAGGTCTTTGCGGACTGGAAACGATGTGTATGATAATAAAGGTAATATACAAGTTTGTGTATGATTTTGAATATTTGGAGAGGACTCACCCAAAAAAAAAAAAAAACTAACTTATTTGTTAGAGCATAGCTCGGTTGAACTCACCAAGTGTTGGTATGTCAAGTTTGGTTGTCATATTTTAGTATCAAAACTCATCTAGAGTCGCTTGATTAAATACTAGAGTCAACTTCATTTAGGTTAGAGTACAAAGTCTAGGAATGTTAAGACATACTCCGAAGACCTGAAGAATGTGAAGAAGTAACGAACTACAACGACGACATCATCCTTCCACTTGAGGTTAGTAATATTGACTTGAACTGTTTCACTCCTAACGTATCTTTCAAGTCGTGCTATATTGAAAACATAACTGCGAAGCTGTATATACTCTACATATTGTATAATACTCTAGTGATGTGACCTGATCATAATAATATGATTATAGTATTACGGAATTAGACTACGAAGTATAACGCTTATCTTTTGAACTTCGTAGATATGACATCGACATAATCTTGTATATATTGTTATGATTATGTGAATGGGTTTATGGTGAAGATTTCATCCTAGGAAACAATGTTTTATATTTGTTTAAAGGAAGTACATTCATGAAGGGAAATCATTAGGCTTATTGGTCCGGCTATTCATTGCAAATCTTTTGATGACCAATATGTGTGAGATGGTAGAACCGATCTTAACTTAGGTTATGTATCTTCATATAACTAATCACAATGCCTGACTTATGATTTGGTATGACCGGTTTTTGTTAATTGGTGTAACCGATCCTAAGTAATCACCATGTGATGGTATGATCGATCCTTGTAATTTGTGTGACCGATCCTAGTAATTGGTGTGACCGATCATGAGTGTATGTGACCGATCCTTGTAATTAGTGTAACCGGTCTTGGTAACGGGTGTGAGCGATGACAAGTATACCATGTGTAGATGGAACCAATCCTTGTAACTGGTGTAACCGGTCCTAGTGACTAGTGTGACCGAACACAAGTATTTCCATATTTAGGTATAACCGATCCTAGTGATTGGTGATGTAATTTTAAAGTGGTAAGTAAGGTTGTCGTTCACTCGGACTTGTGAAGATTCGAGTTTTTAAATTTAATAAAAATATATACAAAAATATTAAACAATGGTGAGAGGTACTGGGATTCGGGATTCCACCGAATTCAAAACATAAGGTTCAATTATTAATTCTTTGACAATTTTAGCTCAAGAAAGACAAGGACTCTATTTTGCCATGGTAGATTCTCAAAACATTGATTGTAAATCCTAAGCATGATGTATCAAAACACCTAAGCTAAGCATACATCATCAAATTAAATGACAACCAATTAATTCAAATCATATTTTCAATTAAAATTAATGCAAAAGTCTTAAAAAGAATTAATAAAATTACCCCAAGTATGATATTCGTCTTCCTCCGTCATCCCAGTGTTTGGGTTTAGCTCCTCATGGTAAAAACATGCTCAAAAGATAGAAACATGGCTCAAAAGGTGTTTTTATTGAAGAAGAGTAATAATACAGCGAATCTGCAACGCTTTTATGGCGTTACAGAATCACCGATACAACTGAAGTGCTGTTAATAAACGAGAATATAAGAATGCTTATGCGACGGTTAGGTGTGTGTCGATGTTCTTCGTGTTCTTCGCGACTGTTCAGTGTGCGTCTTATGTTCTTCGTGTTCTTCAGCTCTGCACCAGCAGAAAACAGCAGCAGCAGCGGCCTGTAAACCTCTGATTCTCGCCTCCTCAGCCCTTCTCAGCCCCCCAAACTCTCGACACCCCTTATATATGACCCAACCAATCTATTTATATCAAAAAGAGCGATTAAATCTCTCCAAAATCTTCCGAAATCTCTTTCTTTCTCTTCACGGCAAAGTTGCGGCAATTTCTTGTTTTAGAATTTCCACGCGTATCTGGGCTTTCCTTTTGATTCTAAACTCTTCCTTAGATATATATTAAGCTTTGGGAAGAAAATCTTGCCTTTAATCTCTCTAAAATTTCCTAAAACAAGTTACACACGTGACTTTCCATATTTTGCTGTTGAGATCAAAACCCGTCGATTGAGCCCAGTTTAATCGATTTAAACACCCATGTTAGATTCCTAGACCCATAAGGAGTCTACCCTATGAAAATCAGAAGTTTAATCAACCTCAAACTCCTCCAAATCACTACCACCAAAACAGCCACAAAAACATGCCGTACGTTTTTGGTTTCCCGCCAATTTTCAGAATTTGAATGTGAAGGGGAAAGGTTACCCCTTATCCATTGCTGGAGTCCGCATAACACTCGTCCCTTGGGTTGCATTCATCAACTTTTCCAGCCAATTTCGCCACAAAAGCTTATTTCTCCAAAAACACCTACAAAGAGATAAAATACCAAAATAAGTACAAATATGGGTACTAACATTATACACAATAGAGATGAAAATAGACACATAAATGCGTCTATCAATTGGTAGAACCGATTGAACCCATGTATGTGATTTGATATTTGATCAATCACATAGTATTCTTGGAAAACTGGCAAACCAATTCTAAACTTGTTTAGAAGTGTGGTATAACCGATTCCAAGAATGCAAATCCATGTAAATATGAAATAAGGATTTGCAGTGAAAAGATGCAACATACTTTGAACATGAGCAGTAACTCTTATCATTTATTGTTCAAAGATATTCCTTAGTACTCAAGATGATCATGTGCCGAAATAAATTAAGAATCTTTTAATTACCAGCAATTAATGCATATCTCTAGAGAATAAAAATTAGTAATGTGCATTTACTAATTTGAGATTTTCTATTGAGAGATTTCGGAAATATGGACAAGCATTTATTGGAATTAGGAAAACCGATTTTTTCCATTCATTGCATATCTTGAGAATATCTTCGGTTTTGGAAATTCCTTGGTGTCCAAACATCCTTGCCTATAAATACCTAAGTTTGCATTTCAAGCAAACTATCCTAAGAGCCAGGCAAACTTCATTTCTTGTTGTTTCTGGTGGAGCCGTCAATTCGGAGAGGAAAGTATCCTAATTAGGTGAAATCTCTTAGACCGCTCGTTTAAAGACTTATGTGGGATCAAGAAGCTCTATGAGTACCGTTGGTGGGAAACTAGATAATTGCAGTGTTATTAGTTTTTGATTGATTTGATTGACTAACGGTTGTTGAAACTTTGATTGCACCTAGTTTGTTTATGCTTGAGAATCTTCTCTTCTGATATAAGATTCACTCAAACTAGATCAGAGTATCAACGTGATCTTTAGAACTGTTGTTAGATCTAAAGACATCTTGTGATAATCCATTGTTAACAGACTCCGTTCTATGCGTGATTGAACACAAGAGATTCAAGTGGTGTTGTGTAGGTTATTGAAGATTAAAGAAGATTCGAAGACGAAGAAGATTTCTTATTGGTTTTCGTATCTTGTGAATTGTGAGCACAAACCTTGATTGGCTGGGATCCAAGTAGAACCAGATTTATTCGATTGATTAGTTACGTGAGATCGGCATTCTCTATATATCTCTTTGAGATTTATATTGATTGAGTGCGAATCTATACTTAACTGTTTTGGTAGTTATAGTTAAATTGATCTAACCAGACAAAGGAGTTTTTTAAATTAAACTGAAGAGCCATTGTCAACGACTCATCTAAATCTTGTAGCAAGATTGATTAGAGTGGCTACCAAAAAGATTATTCCTTTGTTGTTTGGAATACGATCCAAAGGACTTGCTATTCACGTGCGTGACTCTAGAAGTCGAAGGCGCAGGGATACTGAGGGAACTAAGTAGCTAGGGGTAGTCTGCTTGGTCTCAACTATACGAAGTTGGTATTAGATTTTGTATATAGGCTTAATTCTGAGAGTATTCAAAACTGGACTATGTCCCGGGGTTTTTCTGCATTTGCGGTTTTCTCGTTAACAAAATCTTGTTGTGTTATTTACTTTGATTTTTGCATTATAATTGTTTATTTTAATAAAGTAAAATACGCATATACGTTAACTCCGCATTACTTGATAGTGATTCTATAGAGTTTGGTTATTACCGAACCTATTATCTTGTAACGCACTTTGTTGTAGTATTGTCTTGATCTTGTATCCATAGTCAATCACACAAGTTATCTTGTTGTTGTAATTGTCTCGATCTCGTATCCATAGACAATCACACGAAGTGTGAACCGAATTGTCATATTGTCTCGACTCTGTCCATAGACGATCACATTCGGTAGAGGACTTATAGGTTGAAACAAAAAGATTGTGGTATATTTGGGTACCCTCGTCTTTTCAATTGGTATCAGAGCAGGCAAACACGAAAAGATATAACAATTTTTGTATAGTGCGATCCAACCTATAAGAATTGAGTTTAATGGCTGATTCAGTTAACGTAGTAGCAGGATTTGACTACTTAAAGGACTCGTGGTGGAAGACACGAATGAAGTATATGATACTCTTGTTCCTAAATTTGTTAGAAATTGGGATTATGTCTATGTATGTCTTGGTCGACTTACATAATCTCTCGGTTATCATAGAATTGTATCTCATGGTATTGAATACTAACAAGTTTAGTAACAATAATACAATATTCTATGTGACATATTTTATCTTGAAAATGCATAAGATTCCATATAAGATTTTTATATGTATGAACCATGACTATTTTGTTCTTGAAAAATCTGGGATCTTAAATATATTTTGGATTCGTTACCCAAATATATATATGAGCATTTTCAGATCTAAGACTGTCAATGTATCGCTGATTAGGATGCGATTTTGGAATCTTTGTGAGTATACAAAGGATGATTTTTCGGTTAATAACTCTATTAACAATGGATTACTTCATACACCCCACAACTGTTTCAATGAAGCAAGTGATCTTTTAAAGTATTACTGGATTTGTGATTCTAAAGATATTTTTTATAAATATCTTGTTATGTTCAAATGTGTTATTGTATACTCTATTGAAAAATTCTTAAGTGAATTTCAAAAATTATCAAGTCCTGGTAATTATAGAGTTAACAAAAACTTGGACATAAATATCGAACTAATCCATAATATAGATCCGGTCCAAGAAAAATCGATTTTCCACAAGAAAGACCTAGTTGTAAAATTAGATTTGTTTCCCCACAAATTATTTTTTCCGATTTTGGAAGGATTTCCTAAAACTAGTTACTTCCGGAAATTGTTATCTTCACTCCCTATAAAAGAAGATTATATTTTGTTGTTTTTACAAACATCCTGGGAGACTTTTTTCGGAACCATAACTAGGGTTTTTTATATATCTGAAAATATGAGAAAGAGGAAATCAAGAAATAACAAATCTTATGATGATCGTGTTAGATACGATAAGATTGAAAGGATTAGATTTCCTTACAAAATAGAAGATAAACATGAACTCACCACCTTTGTTGATAGTTCATGTTTTGAGAAATACAAAACTCTCAAAAGAATAGAGTTTACTGCTGAAAAGAGATTTGATCCAGAAGTCCTAGATAATGATTATGTGAAGTTTGTTCAAGATCCAAACTGGGTAAAACTTTTTGATTTTGAAAAATATTCACCTGAATTGGTAAGAATTTACTCTTGTTGGTTGTGGTATTCAGTATGTCGATCGTAAGACGATTTCAAACATCATCAAGTACAATGTGGAATGTAATCAAATGATTACCGGAGTTAAAATTGAACACGATACCATGTCAACACGTCTCATTGGAAAAAAGATTGACTGGGAAGATGGTAGATTTCCAACCAAAGATATACCTTTTTACTTAAGGGTTTTCAGAAAACTTGCTATAGAAACTCTATTTGCAAGTACAAGAGATAAGTCAGTTTGGAATAAGGAGTTTGCAGAACTTGTTTACTTTCTGTTGAAAGGTGATCCAAAAGTTGATCTTTGTGGGATTATTATCAGTCAAATGATCAAGATATCAGATTCCGTTTCATCTCAAGGAATCTAGAGACATCTCGGATTTCCATGTCTCATTACCAAAATATGTGAATTCACAATGGGAGACGACTTTGATGACATGAGAAGCACCTAATGATGTCTCTAAAAAGACCATAAGTCAGATGATCGGAAGTCAAACCAAATAAAAAATCGTTGAAGGAAATTCACAGATTCATAAAAACAATCTTCTGGTTCATATTAAGAGTCTTGGTAGACAATTAAACTATATTCAGAAACAGTTAGCCTTTGCTGCTCAAAAAGATCCAGAAACTCTGAAAGGTATTCCGAACATTGATACATATCCTTTTTGAAGGGCAAAGATAACCAAGAATCAAAACTAGAAAAATAATGCCAAAAATGGCTTGAAGATAAGGAGTGTTCTACTTCGTAGATCTCAAACAAAAAATAGACATCAATGTTTTGATTTACTTCAAGAATTGTATAAGGTCTATTTTGAATAAAACTATCATTATTTATAAATAAAATTATTATTTTATAATTTTTGTGTGATAATTTCCGATTGCATAGCCTGTGAATGAATGCTTATATTTTTCTATATGTTTTCGGTTTATGAGATGTCTGATTTCGGTTTTTATTAACCTTAATATTCGATCTCATATGATGTAACCCTTATGATTTGTGTGGCTTTTTGATTTAGCAGGATTAAGTTCTAACCCTTATGATTTGTGTATTTGGGTACCTTCGCCTTTTCATTATTATCCATTCATGAGAACACTTAAATGAATTTTAAGATATATCAAAATAATAAATAAAAAACTAGACAAGACTTGAGCAACCTTGATGCAATCCTCATATTCTCAAGTTAATAAAGAGGACGCAAACATCAATACAATTAAGTAGTAATGGAGTGAGCAGAATGCTCACTTCTTGTATCACAAAGTGACGTAACAAGATTTATTGTATAATTGACTCCTTACCTCGTCTTGTAATACCCCGATATTCGGTTGTGGTTGGCCGAATGGAATATAAGTAATGATTTGTCCTTTCCTAATATCGAGGCCTTTTCAACACAATTGGCTCCAGAGTTGGCAGAAAATTCTGCAGTTAAGCGTGCTCGGGCGGGAGTAATCCAGGGATGGGTGACCATCCGGGAAGTTGCTGCTGGATTACCGCAATGATGCCCATTAAAAATCCCACACTGCCGAATGACCGCAGTGGCTAAGTGGGGAAAGTATCGGTAGAGGGACGGGTCATTACAAATGGTATCAGAGCCGATGACGGGTCACCTGCCGAGTGTGGGAAGGTATGCTGGACGGGGTTGGTCCAGGTGCTTCTCATGAGGGGCAGGGAACGTCGGAGATCTGGGCTTGTATATATTCTGCAGCCGAGGACGGCTCCAATTTAAGGTGGTGGTATTGTAATACTCCGATATTCGGCAGTGGTTGGCCGAATGGAATATAAGTAATGATTTATCGTTTCCTAACACCGAGGCCTTTTCAGCACAATTGGCTCCAGAGTTGGCAGAAAACTCTGCAATTAAGCGTGCTCGGGTGGGAGTAATCCAAGGATGGGTGACTATCCGGGAAGTTGTTGCTGGATTACCGCAGTGATGCCCGTTGAAAACCCCACACTGCCGGATGACCATAGTGGCTAAGTGAGGACAATATCGGTGGAGAGACGGGTCATTACAAATGGTATCAGAGCCGATGACGGGTCACCTGCCGAGGGTGGGAAGGTATGCTGGACGGGGTTGGTCCAGGTGCTTCTCATGAGGGGCAGGGAACGTCGGAGATATGGGATTGTATATATTCTGCAGCCGAGGACGGCTCCAATTTAAGGTGGTGGTATTGTAATACCCCGATATTCGGCAGTGGTTGGCCGAATGGAATATAAGTAATGATTTGTCGTTTCCTAACACCGAGGCCTTTTCAGCACAATTGGCTCCAGAGTTTGCAGAAAACTCTGCAGTTAAGCGTGCTCGGGTGGGAGTAATCCAGGGATGGGTGACCATCCGGGAAGTTGCTGCTGGATTACCGCAGTGATGCCCGTTGAAAACTCCACACTTACGGATGACCGTAGTGGCTAAGTGGGGACAGTATCGGTAGAGGGACGGGTCATTACAAATGGTATCAGAGCCGATGACGGGTCACCTGCCGAGTGTGGGAAGTTATGATGGACGGGGTTGGTCCAGGTGCTTCTCATGAGGGGCAGGGAACGTCGGAGATCTGGGCTTGTATATATTCTGCAGCCGAGGATGGCTCCAATTTAAGGTGGTGGTATTGTAATACCCCGATATTCGGCAGTGGTTGGCCGAATGGAATATAAGTAATGATTTTTCCTTTTCTAACACCGAGGCATTTTCAGCACAATTGGCTCCAGAGTTTGCAGAAAACTCTGCAGTTAAGCGTGCTCGGGTGGGAGTAATCAAGGGATGGGTGACCATCCAGGAAGTTGCTGATGGATTACCGCAGTGATGCCCGTTGAAAACCCCACACTGCCGGATGACCGTAGTGGCTAAGTGGGGACAGTATCGGTGGAGGGACAGGTCATTACAAATGGTATCAGAGCCGATGACGGGTCACCTGCCGAGTGTGGGAAGGTATGCTGGACGGGGTTGGTCCAGGTGCTTCTCATGAGGGGCAGGGAACGTCGTAGATCTGGGATTGTATATATTCTGCAGCCGAGGACGGCTCCAATTTAAGGTGGTGGTATTGTAATACCCCGATATTCGGCAGTGGTTGGCCGAATGGAATATAAGTAATGATTTTTCCTTTCCTAACACCGAGGCCTTTTCAGCACAATTGGCTCCAGAGTTTGTAGAAAACTCTGCAGTTAAGCGTGCTCGGGTGGGAGTAATCCAGGGATGGGTGACCATCCGGTAAGTTTCTGCTGGATTACCGCAGCGATGCCCGTTAAAAACCCCAACTGCCGGATGACCGTAGTGGCTAAGTGGGGACAGTATCGTGGAGGGACGGGTCATTTACACGTCTGGTTCTGGTTCTCCAAGACTTCTTCTTGGCCTCTGAGATTCCATGTTGGTTGCTTAAGGCCAGATTCATCCTATGCATGTCATTTTGAAGCTTGGAAATTCTTTTGTTGTTCTTCTTGAATTTCCAACACTTACTTTGAACATGATTCATATTTCCACAAAACAAGCAATACAGAGAGGAATTATTGTTTTGGCGATTGGCCTCCTGTTTATCACAACACTCTTCATCCACCTTTCCAGAACCGGCTGGAACAAAGGAATTGTTTGTGACCACAGTCTTGTTCTTGAACCCAATACCATTTGTGTTTCCAAAGGGCTTATGACCAAATAACATTGCTGAGATCTTGTCAGAGCTTCCAAACAGCCTTTGTAAGTCACACTTAAGAGTATCAATCTCATTTTATTTTATAGATAGGGTTCTAGTGAGTTCTTCGTTAAGTTTACCAAACTCAATATTCTTCACCTGAAGCGATGATTCAAGTTTCTCCAACTATTTCTTTAGTTGAAGATTTTCTCGGTGAATTTCTTCACTTTTATCTAAGAATTCCAAAATCTAAGTGTCAGACTCGTATTCTGAACTAGAATTTGAGTTAACAGAAGTTTCGGCAGAGAGAGCAGAATTTTCTGTACAAACTTCAGAAGTATACGCATCATTGACGAATTGACAAGATTTTACATCTTGTATTGTTGAATCATCGGAAGCATCGAAGATAGAACGCCGTTTCTCAGATCGTTTTCTTTTCTTCACAATATCCTTGATCTTTTGCGTAATCAAGGAACTATTAAAATCAACAAGATTAGTGCAAAGATATACCAAGCATCTTTAGACTTAGTGCAATAAGACACATGGTGCTGGAGATCTGGGATAATGACATGGCTAATAGTGTTTAACCCGTCAGAGTTATGCTTTGTAGCGCTAATTTCTGATTCACTATAATTAGCTATGTATTTCACAACAGTTATACCATCTATAGTAACTAGGGGGTTCATAATTGTTTACAACATTAACCCACGTCTGAAAGTCACGGGCTTGTAGAAAAGCACGCATAGCAATTTTCCACATAAGTAATTTGAGCCATCGAAGACTGGCGTCACATTTGTAGAGATAACACTTCTGTCCAGATAGTCAGACTGCTGCAGACACATACTTATGAGGTCTTAGCGTGTTTGCCTGCTCTAATACCAATTGAAAACGCGGGGGTACAATAACCACACCCAACTATTTCGTTCGGCAATCTGTATGGAATAAAATCCAATATAATTCTGAGAGCACCAAGTTACTGAGTCTCAATCAGGAAACATATTAAAGAGCTTTATCTCTTTCTCAACACAATCAGTAAATCAAACAGATAGAAATCCGTGAACCTAATTGTTATGAGAATAACTCGGATGGTACCAAATACCAAGAAAAGATAGAGGATTCACTTGTATTGGTTACAGATTTGAAAGAAGATGTTCTGGATATATTCCGATCATGATCAAGGACTTTCAACTTTCCAACAAGAGAGTTTCTTGAAAGTGTTTCAAGGTTGTTACCTTCAACAATGGCGTGTTTCTTAGAATCGTATCTAGCTGGTAGAGATTTGACAATTTTCATCACAATATCCATTTCAGGAATAGTCTTGCCCAATGCAAATGATGCATTAAAAATTTCATACAATTTATGATTAAACTCATCAAATGAATCTTCATCAGCCATATGAAGGTTTTCCCATTCAGAATTTAGGTTTTGAAGCCTAGCTTCCTTATCAGAGGTATTCCCTTCAAATACGGTTTCTAAGATATCCCAAGCATCTTTAGACTTAGTGCAATAAGACACATGGTGCTGAAGATTTGGGCTAATGACATGGATAATAGTGTTTAACCCGTCAGAGTAATTCTTTGTAGCGCTAATTTCTGATTAACTATAATTCGTTATGTCTTTCACAACAGTTATACCATCTATAGTAACTAGGGGGGGGGGGGGGGGGGGGGGGTTCGTAACCGTTTATAATATGAACCAACGTCTGAAAGTCACGGACTTGTAGAAAAGCACGCATAACAATTTTCCACCATAAGTAATTTGAGCCATTGAAGACTGGCGTTACATTTGTAGAGATAACACTTCTGTCCAGATAGTCAGACTGCTGCAGACACATACTTATGAGGTCTTAGCGTGTTTTCCTTCTCTAATACCAATTTAAAACGCGGGGGTACAATAACCACACCCAACTATTTCGTTCGGAAATCTGTATGGACTAAAATCCAATATAATTCTGAGAGCACCAAGTTACCGAGTCTCAATCAGGAAATATATTAAAGAGCTTTATCTCTTTCTCAACACAATCAGTAAATCAAACAGATAGAAATCCGTGAACCTGATTGTTATGAGAATAACTCGGATGGTAACAAATACCAAGACAAGATAGAGGATTCACTTGTATTGGTTACAAATTTGAAAGAAGATGTTCTGGATGTATTCCGATCATGATCAAGGACTTTCAACTTTCCAACAAGAGAGTTTCTTGAAAGTGTTTCAAGGTTGTTACCTTCAACAATGGCGTGTTTCTTAGAATCGTATCTAGCTGGTAGAGATTTGACAATTTTCATCACAATATCCATTTCAGGAATAGTCTTGCCCAATGCAAATGATGCATTAACAATTTCAGACAATTTGTGATTAAACTCATCAAATAAATCTTCATCAGCCATATGAAGGTTTTCCCATTCAGAATTTAGGTTTTGAAGCCTAGCTTCATTCTCAGAGGTATTCCCTTCAAATATGGTTGCTAAGATATCCCAAGCATCTTTAGATTTAGTGCAATAAGACACATGGTGCTGAAGATTTTGGCTAATGACATGGATAAAAGCGTTTAACCCGTCAAAGTTATGCTTTGTAGCGCTAATTTCTGATTCACTATAATTCGCCATGTCTTTCACAACAGTTATACCATCTATAGTAACTAGGAGGGGGGGGGGGGGGGGGG
>JAJJMB010003237.1:1971319-1997767 GCA_023531105.1 Papaver atlanticum | reverse complement strand
CGTAACCATTTACAACATGAACCCACGTCTGAAATTCACGGTCTTGTAGAAAAGTACGCATAGCAATTTTCCACCATAAGTAATTTGAGCCATCGAAGACTGGCGTTACATTTGTAGAGATAACACTTCTATCCAGATAGTCAGACTGCTGCAGACACATACTTATGAGGTCTTAGCGTGTTTGCCTGCTCTGATACCAATTGAAAACGCGGGGGTACAATAACCACACCCAACTATTTCGTTCGGCAATCTGTATGGACTAAATCCAATATAATTCTGAGAGCACCAAGTTACTGAGTCTCAATCAGGAAATATATTAAAGAACTTTATCTCTTTTTCAACACAATCAGTAAATCAAACAGATAGAAATCCGTGAACCCGATTGTTATGAGAATAAATCGGATGGTACCAAATACCAATGTCCGAGTGTCAATCAAGTCCTATCCAACAAACAAGGTTGGATTTATCAACTATTATTGAACTACGCACAACCTGTGATATTTTAATTATATAAAGAAAATATAATGCGGAAAAGAAATAACACAGACACCATAAATTTTGTTAACAAGGAAACCAAAAAAGCAGAAAAACCCTGGGACCTAGTCCAGACTTGAACACCACACTGTATTAAGCCGCTACAAACTCTAGCATACTATAAGTTAATTTCGGACTGGAATGTAGTTGAGCCCTAACCAAGTGTCACACCGATTAAGGAACAATCGCGTTCCTTACGCCTCTTGAATCTCGCAAGATTCTGCGTACTTGATTCCCCTAGATGACGTCCTTTACATCCTAGAAGTTGCTACGACCCAAAGTCGAAGACTTATAAACAAATTTTTCTCCCACACATAAGTCTATTCTATTTGTTATTTCCGTCTTAAGATAAAGATCAAGGTGAACAAGAAACTCAACTAATAATCCAGTCTTATACTCCCGAAGAGCAGCCTAGAAATATTAGTCACCTCACAATAACCTAACTGATTAACATAAGAAGTTATTGAGGAATCGCAAGAGTCTGAGACGAAGAAAATGTTGTGAATACTTTTTATATTTTACCTATCGGAGATAAATCTCGAGAAAACCTTAAAGAAGATTAAACTCAATACGATATAAAAAATAAGATCAGGATACACAACTACAGAGAAAATAGTTGGACCTGGCTTCACGAATCCCAAATGAAGTCTTTAAGTCGTTAAACCTAGTAATGGTTTTCAGAAGAACTGGAAACCTAGGTTAATGGAGAATCGACTCTAGTTTGCAACTAGGACACACGAGAGTGTCGGTATTAGGTTTGCAAGATGCTAGAGTTCCCCCTTATATAGTCTTTCAAATCAGGGTTGCTTATAATAAAAGCTAAGATAACTTAGTAACAAAAGCAATTAATATCTTAGATAAACTCCTGATTTAAGATTCAAGCTAAGTTTTCTTAGAAAATAAGCAATAAATCTCCATCATTAGATGGTATTAGCTTGATACACACAAATGAAATATACCTATATTTAGATATGGGTGAACCATGCCTAAACGTGTATAACAATTGGGCTCAATAACAGTTAACCGAAGTTAGCCATATGAACACTTTTAGCTTAGCCATATTCATCTAACACTTCCAGATTAAATATGATAATCAATCAATCATGATAGATAATCAAATGAATCTAAATGTGTTTCAAGAAAGTTATTCAAATGTTCACTATCTCATAGAAATATCCATGAACAATTAGAAACATATTCGGTTTGGTTTGTAATGAATCTTATTGTAGAAAGTACTTATACAAGAACCAATTTATGAACATAATTCCATGGTTTGCAAAACAAGTTCGCATACCTTAATTCATTAAAGTTCCGGGGACTTTAGTTCGCAAACGAACCTGAGTTCATGAGTATGAGTTGTCATACTTACCAATTTTAGAACCTAACCACTATGTTTGAAAGCTGAGTACGGGAACCACAGTTCCGGACCTTGCCTAGTCTTGCCGTTCGCAAACAATGTTCGCAAACCACAGTTCCGGATTTATCACAAGTAAACCCGTTCACAAACACAGTTCGCAAACTACAGTTCCGAGCCTGAACTAGTACTTCACAGTTCGCATACTAGGTACGTATACTGTTTTGTATTCATACATTGGTAGTAGTTATAAAACTCTCATTCAATCATTGAAACATCCTTAGAAGACAACAATGGTAGTCTTACACATACAACTAGCTTCAAGTAATTTTCAAATGATTAAATTATCAATATGAAACTTCCAAAATTAACATCAAATGATTGTTTCACACAAATCATGTAAGATGTTCAAGGTAATTTTCACATGATCATCTTGAGTTAATATTTAGTTTCCAACAACGAATTGTTTACAACTACACTTGTCAAGTAGATGATGAAGCTTTTTAAGCTTTAAAATTGTATTTCAAGAAATATATAAACGAGATAAACTCGACTCGGAATTTCAAATGTGTATAACACAAATTCTATATAGTTATACGACTTAGTCTCGTTAGTAGATAAAATTTAATAGACTTCTGAGTGATAGAAAAGTTTTAGTCTCCACATACCTTTTGTCGACGAAGTTCCTCCAAGGTATTCAGTAGATCTTCTTCTTCAATTGGTGAACGCCGTGAAGTCTAATGCTCAACTACACACTTCTATCCTAATCCGAGACATAGCTATAAGTAGACTATAAATCAAGTATATAGTTTTGATCAACTAAACTTGACAAACAAGCTTGAGATAGCAACACTTACGAGTTCGAACGAGCAGTGCTCTAACATGAAAGGGTCCCACTAAGGATTTTATAATACAGAAATCTCACATGGACCCCATAAAACACCTACAAATATATTTTTTATTAATTAGGGTCCCACCCAACACTGTTAAATATGTATGTTTTTAATCAAATTTGCCACTCCTACCATGGGGAAACTACATTTCATGCCAAACCAATTTTTTTTTGATATATGTCATAGGATCAAGCCTCAGGGGTGCAAAGTTTTTTTTTAAGGGGATTTGACAAAGTACACCTTGTGGGATTAATATTTCCTAAAGTACACCCGGTTTAACTTTTCCATCTTATTATTTCAATAAAACGGTTAATGGCCGTTAAGTTTCCAGCAATCAGTAAAGCGGGCCGAGTTGTCTGAGTTGACTAGGCTTTAAATGTCTGAAACACCCCTAACTGTTTCAAATCGACTCATTCTTCCCCAAAAACGTGTGCTACCTGTTACCCTGATTGCAGATTAGGAATATCAATTAGAAATTAGAGATTCTGGAATCGAAATATATAGCTTAAAACCATTAACTCACTAAACCCTGTAATCCCATTTACATAAAACCCATATTTTTATACAAATTTTCATGGAAAAATCACAATCACAGATAATTGAATCTAAAAATCACATCCTCTCAATCCCAATAGTATGCTATTATTCATGTTCAATTTTTGTTTTATTCATTCAGTTGATTATTATTGTAAAGGTGTTTCTACCACAAATTTGTATTCTTAAAAACCTCAAATCTACTATGAACAGACCTATAAATCACAACAACATCAACAATATATCATACAATTCTATACCCTATAAACCCATTATGTCTACTGAAAACTGAAAAATCCATAATCAATTAAACGATCCTAAAAGTGAAAGGAGGAGATTGAAGTAGACCTGTTTATCAATACCACCCTTACGAATAACACTATTAACTTCAATATCAACATAATCACCAATCTTGAATGTCAACAAGTATGTAGTTAGTGCAATTGTAAATGGGTTTTCTCACAGACTTGCACCTCCGTAAACAGACCAAGACAGTACCTTTTCTTACTGATTTGAGAGACAAACAAAAACAAAGGGGAAAAAATGAAACCATATTCTCTTCATAACCATTTTGGTTCCACCTAAGGGAAAATCAGCAAGTTTCATATTTAGAATAAATCTCTATCGTTAATTAAAATAATAAATGTACGATTATATATCAATTAATACCATGTGGTGGGCTTTAACAGAATTGGATGAAGGGTGTATTTTAACAATTTTGAAAAAAACGGGTGTACTTTAAGAAATACTAATCCCAGAGGGTGTACTTTGTAAAAATTCCTTTTTTTTAACAACCTAAATAGGTCTATTTTTTTTAACAAGAATGGAAAATTCTCATTTAAAAATCATTGGGATACATCAAGTTTTTTATGATATGAGAGAGATAGCCATAAGGGTAACTCTTTATGCAAGGAAAAAAAAGTGTTTTCACTAAGTTTTGCATCTTTTTCCAAAAGATGCACAACCTCATTAGTTTCTCTTGGGACATAACGGCATTTCCACTTATTAAAACATCTAAGAAAGTTTTAAACATTCATTAATAATACTATTTTTTTTTCCATTTCACTGATCCAATCTTGACATTAATCGCATTACCACGTTGACACAATCCCTTTTAAGTTGTGTATTTTTGATTTGATGCTCCACTGCCCACTTAATCCCTTTCGACTCAGCAATCGCTTCTTCTTTCTCAGCGTCCTGAGCTACTGCTGGTGTAAGAGCATTGCTCGGTCGAACTCGCAAGCGTTGCTATCTCAAGTTTGTTTGTAAATGTTAGTGATCAAAACAATAAGTATTGATTTCTATTCTACTTATAGCGATGTCTCGGACTAGGATAGATTGTGTAGTTGAGCATTATACTTTACGGCGTTCATCATTTGAAGACGAAGAACTACTAAGGAGAACTTGTGGAACTTCATCAACAAAAGGTATGTGGAGACTGAAACTCATCTATCACTTGGAAAGTCTATTTCTACTCTATCTCCTATATCGAGACAAAAATTGTATTGCTATATAGTATTCGATTATGCACATTTGAGATTTCGAGCTGAGTTTGACTCGCTTACATATTTTCTCGAAACATGTGTTGGTAAGCTTTCGCTTCGACCAAGTTCATCTTATATTCTTGACGAAAGTCAAAAGATGATCATGTGAAAATCGCCGAGTAACATCTTACATGATTTGTGTGATACGATCATTTGGTGTAGACTTGGAATGTTTCGTAATGATTATTTCAATAACTTTAAAATTGCTTTGATGCTAATAGTTCGTAAAAACAGCTATTGTCATCCTCTAAGAATGTTTCAATGATTGAAATAGAGTTTAGAACACTTAACCATTATTGGATTATGAACATAGTATGTGTTCTTGCATATATGTAATCCATGTCCGGGAACCATAGTATGCATATCCGTATGCATACCTGTTGGTTTGTGAAAGTCCGGGTACCTAAGTACACATACCGGTACGCGTACTAGCGTAAGGTTTGGGTCCGCGAATTTGTGCTGAGTTTGGAGGTATGCGTACCCGTTCATATACTGGCGAACCCAAACTTGGTCCGGCTACTTAAGTATGCGTACCCGTTTGCATACTTGAGTGGTTAAAGTTCTAGAATCGGTTGTGACATGAACTAATACATTTATATAAAAAGGAATGCAATCTTTTGCAAACCGTGGCTATAATGTTCATGAATTGATTCAAGTGAATCAAACCGATTTTGCTTCAATTGTGTTCTCGTATACTTCTATGAGAATATAGCAATTGAACAACTCTATAACTAGTTTCATTTGAGTCATTTGAACTAGTTGTGGTTAAGATGAATAAGGTTGATATGAAAGTGTTCATATAGCTAACTTTGGTTAACTACTGTTGAGCCAACCTAGTGTACACGTTTAGGTACGGTTACTCAAAACTAAATGAAGGTACATTTCATTTGTGTATAACAAGCTAAGTTCGATCTAACAGTTGAAAGATATTATCTTGAGTCTAATTAGGTTTTCATATAACGGTGAATATTGAATGCTTTGTTACCAAGGTAACTTAGATTGCAAACCCTGATTTGAAAACTATATAAGGGATAACTCTAGCAACTGGGAAACCTAATCCCCACACCTTTTGTGTGATACTAGTTGCGACTAGAGTCGATTCTCCTTTAACCTTAGGTTTTCTCCAAAACCCTGTAGGTTAACGACTTGAAGACTTCATTGGGATTGTGAAGCCAGGCCCAACTATTTTCTATGTAGTTGTGTGTTCTGATCTTACTTCTACTATCGTGATTGAGTATTATCTTTGCTAAGATTTGCTTGAGATTTATCTCCGATAGGTAAGATTAAACCACTATCGGCTTCGTAATCAAAAGGAAAAACTACATCGTCTAAACCGGGGATATCTCTAGACAAATCCTCGTCCTTTTGAATAGGTGAATTATTAAAATTATTTGGATTTGAACTAGAAATAACATTATCATTATAAAGCTCAATTGGAGTAACAAATTCCTGATCACTATGCCTACATATTTCATATTCTTCATCAATACTATCCTCGTTATAATCATCATTGTAATAACATGGAAATGGTTGAACCTCGTCTAAACTAGTGTTTCCAATGCTAACCTCGTCATCTTGATTATGCAAATAACTATCCTCATTTTCAAGGGTACTATTGGAAACACTGTATTGGAAATCAAGATTATTTCGAGCAAGTCTTTCGTTCGTCTCAGCAATTTGCTTGAGGGATTCCTCTATAGAGGATTCACTCAATTGTGCAGTTCGTCTATTCATTTCCGACACAAACCTATTTGTCTGTTCAGTTAACTGCTTAAGAGACTCTTCTAAAGATACGGAAGGATCATAAACAGAAGGATCATAATAAGGACTAGTTTTCAACAGTTTGATTGTATTGTCCAAAGACGAGGTACTAGCACTATAATAATCCATATTTTCTTGCTCGTATGACCGGTGTGTGTGTGGATAGTAATTGGGCTCACCATGGTATGAACCATAACCTTCAAAAGGTTGGTGTTCCCAACCACTATTTACACTATGGTCGTAGTGTGAATAATGTCCATTTTGAAACTCAGTCGGATATTCATTGTATTGGCTTCTATCATACCAGTTCGACATTCTTATTTGCAAGGAAATTCTAAACAATCACAAACAAGGATGACTCGACCAAATCAAACCTATAAAATCTAGCAAATAACAAGCATGATGGCTCCCTTAGATTGTTTCTAGACCAGCTTCTACTCTTCCAAGAGGCAACTGGGTATAGTTTTAGCAAACCTCTCTAGAACGATCCGAATAAAGTAAGTCGAAGAGAAGTAGGGAAGCTCAGAGGAGCTTTGATACCCCCACCTCTTTGGCAACGTTTCCCTGGGTTACAAGGCGGCTCTAATCGACTTACAGTAATCTTCCTGAACTTTGAGTTAGGCTAACAAGATACCCAATACGATCCTTTTGAACGACTTTCCTATAAGCTCGTTACCCTATCGGTCTCGTTCTAGTCAATATTTTAAGCTTAGGTTCGCGTTCGGTATCGTTTTCCTAAGGCGGGCAAGAAGAGAACGGTGATGAAATCCGAACCCTTATCTTGTATGGCCAGGCCTTGCCCTTTACTAGGAAAATAAAAGTCCGTATTCAGTCCTCAGCATATATGCACCTTAAGGAAGACAGTAAACCCGCTGACAAGGGATTCGCGGGTGTTTAAAAGTTTACCTCCTGTACCAGACGGGCGAAGAACCGCTGAAGTCGACTCGGGCCACTGACTCCTGTGTCAATGTGCGAACCCGAGGGGCCGAGACGATATCGTAATCGTCGTCCTTCCCTGCAAACAGTTTATATTTAAAAATATACCCTTCCGTAGGGTTTAAAAATAAAAATAATAATGTCCCAAAGTCCAAATGTCCAAAAAATAAAATAAAAAAAATTACAAAAATAAAGTCCTATTTACAATTTCTAAAAAATAAAATGAAAAATAAAATCTAAAAAATAAAAATAAAAATAAAAAATCTAATTAATTAAAAAAAAATTATCTTCGTCTTTCCTCCATTCTTTTCGCTTTGTCTAGCTTTTAATCCCCCAGGTCTTTCGTCTCCAATTCCTCTTTGATTCAAAACCTGCAACAAAAAGACAAATACCCAAGAAACGTAAAAAAGAACAAAAAGAAAAAGGAAAATAAAAAATAAATCTAAAACCCTAAAAACAAGTCCGCATCGGCGGCGCCAAAAACTGATGTCGTTTTATAGTTGTAGTGGTAAAAAGGTTCGTTGCTCAAACTTGTGAAGGATTTTTAAAAATTAATTAAAATTGTTTCAATAATAATGAGAAAATACCGAGACTCTGGATTCCACCATTGACCAATTAAGTGATAAACTCTAATCAATATTCATGCAATATTCTTCTTTAAAGTGATTCTAGTATTTACCTTTAATAGATTTTTGAAGTAATAATTGTAAGCACGAAGCATGAAACATCAAAAGTATTAAAACCAAGCATGTCCCATCAAAACACTTCACAACTACTCAATAAAAACCAATTTTTCTTTTAAGTTCTATGCAAAAAAAATCATGTAAAATAATTGCAATAAATAATTAAAATAGAACTATACCACTTTTTATGGAACAATGGCTTCCTCCGTCGCCTCGGCTAAGGGGTTTAGCTCCTCATATTAACCACTTGCTCAAAATACATATTTGGTGTTCAAAAGTTGATTAAAAGAGTGAAAAGTGCTAAGCAGCGGATTCTGTAGTTGCTGAAGGTCTAAAACAGAAGTCCGAGTTGTTGCTGAAGAGCTTCTGTGACTGCAGGAAGATGCGACCGTACCTCGTTGTCATTGAAAATAAGTCTGCCTCTGCGACTGACTCTGAGGGTCTAATGTTCTTCGTCTTCTTCTTCGCAGCAGCAGCAGGAAAGTTTCTGAACTCGACTTTGTTGATTTTTTTCTCGCTTCTCTATAGCTCTAAACTTCTCCAAACTCCCCCAAATTGTTCGTACTCCTAAATATGACTCGAATCAACCTATATATATCCACCAAACCCTAAAATCACTCGAGTTAATCCAAATATTTTCGTTCTTTTTCAACAGCAAGTTACGGGATTTTAATCTTCTTTTTACGCGTCAACTTGGTTTCCAAACTCTCTTAAACTCTCCCAGGACTGAATAAGGACTCCATACACTCATATCTTGCCGTAAACTCTTCACAAATTCTTTTGTAAACCGAAAATAACTCAAATTGTGAATTCTCCCTGTTTTGTTCCAACACGGATTTCTATCCATGTTTAATCGATTCTACAGCTCATACCATACTTGTTTATCCTTAACAGGGTTATCCCAACGAAAATCAGCCCTTGAATCGCCTTAAAAATCATCCAAAATTCGAAACAGAAATTCTGTTTTCTGTAAAAGTTTTTCCCGCCATTTTTTTGTTTTGAAAATTTGAGAAGAAATGTGACCTCCCCCTATCCAGTGCCGGTCTGTGCTTAGCAGCTGCTTGGAAATGGGTTACCCCTTATCCAAAATGAGAGTCCGAATAACAAGTGTCCTCCCATGAGCCTTTAGCAACTTTTCGAGCCAATTTTGCCGTAAAAGCCTATTTCTCCAAAAACACCTACAAAGGGATAAAATAACAAAATTAGTACAAAAATGGGTACTAACAATATATACAATAGAGATGAAAATAGACACATAAATGCGTCTATCAATACCATCCAAGTTATTTCTCTTATTCAATCGGGCTCACAAATTCCTATTTGTTTGATTGCAGATTGAATTGAGAAATAGAGATATAACTCTTTGATATACTTTTCTATAGATTGAGTCTACCTGTCTAGTTGATTATCTTGAAAGTATATTGGAGTTTGTCCATTCAGATTGCCAAACGAAATATTTGGTGTGGTTGTTAGACCCCCGCTTTTTCAATTGGTATCAGAGCAGGCAAACACGTTTAAGACCTTATAGTATGTGTTTGTAGCAATCTGAATATGGACAGTTGTGTTATCTCTGACAAACGCATCACCAGAAATAAAAGTTCTGTTTCTCTGAGATCTATTAAAGAGAAAGATTTGTCAATCTCGAGACGAACCTAGTGTTCCAATGAAACAGACTTGCATTGACAAGTGTTACCCTGATTACCTTACCGACGAGTCTGACTCTGAAGTTGAAAAGGAAGCAGCCAAAGAGAGTGTAGTGATTATAAAACTTGTTAGAATCCAGGCTGATGATGTCAATCGGTTGAAACACAAATTCAATGTTCTTGTTGGTATGGTAAATGAGCGTGACTCTCTTCTAAAGGTTCTTCGAGAGGAAAACGCCCGAGTCTGTTCTTCACGAACTCTACTTGAGGAAAAACTCAAAGGGGATGCTTTGGATATTGAACATCTCTTGAGTAAACTCTCTGTTCAAGAATGTTCCAAAGAGTCCACTATACAATTGCCTCTAACTTTACTGTAAAAAATTCAGTTCCAGAAGCAAAACCGAAATCCCTTCCTGTTGGAAAAGATGTGCTTGTGTCTTCCTCTAATCAAGGAATATCCACATCACATGGAAGGAAGAAGTATCCCAACGATGGTGTTGCGGGTTTTTTCTCTAGTCACTCTGGTAATCAGAAAGTGTGTCTCTTTTGTGACTCAAAAGGACATGTTGAACAAAAGAGGAAATCTAGGTTGAATGACAATTCTATTGTTCGTCTTCAACACACCTTAGACTTAATTCTCAAAGGTGTAACTGACATCTGTATGTCTAAACCAATTGGTTTTAGTACTCACCCTGTGTATTCTACCAGGAAAGTCAGTTCGATGTGTTCCTCAAATGTTCAAGGTAACAAACTCCCTTACCCAAACTTTCAAAGAAGAGTTCAAGGATCTTCTTCTAAAAGGGGAGATAATGTTGTTGTTGATTTGAAAAATGTACCAAAAGAAGGAAGCAAAAATGGAGATATGGAAGACAACCTAAATCTAATAGTTGAAGGATATAAAGAGATCGTCAAAAGGCTGTCAATTCCCTCTAGACAAAATACTTCAGGTAAGAACAAAAACTATGCATCATATCTTGATGATAGTAAATATTATGATAACTTTTCACATCATAATGGTTTTCCTCCAAAGGTCAGGAGAAAGAGGTCTAACCGAAAACAACGTTCATTTGATGAGCTTAAAGCTCATACTTGTGCTAATTAATCACAAGGTTGAAATCTCACTCACAAAAAATCCTGGTGGAGTGAGATTTGATCAGGTATACTTGATGGCAAAGTGTTTTCAGATTCTCTGGCTATCTTCTTATCGTGCTTAACTGGATTATCATTCACAAACATGTTTGCATAAATATTTGTGTTTTATTTTGTCAAGCTTTTGATTTAATTTCTTCTTGAAATTTTATTGTGTCAAATTGCTATGCTCTAAATTTTTCTCTTATGAGAACAAATTTCCTTGAGCCAAGTGTTGTGAATCTATTCACTTTGCGAATTTTTGCTAAACAGTCTCTTTATTTTTGCAATAATTTGTTGTTTTGGTGTTTTCACCTATGGGTCAAGTTGTGTACGTACAGGTACGTGTGTTACTTGACACGAACCCACTTTGGAAACCCTAAAGTTTTCCCAAGAAAACGTTTTTATACCTTTCCTTCTGGGTTGAGATATCTCACTCTGGGTTTTCTTCTATTAAGAATAGCAAGAATGGCTTCTCCTCCTAGTTCTTGGGATTTGCCAGCTGATTCTATTGATGATGCTGTATATTTTGAGTTCGTTTTAAAGAAGAAAATGACCATTGTTGAAGATGACGAACTCAAACTGATGTAGTTTTTCAAGTGATAAGTAAAATTTCGTTCAACTCGGGCTTGTAAAGGTTTGATTTAAGAAACACTAAAAATAAAGAAAATATATTCACAAGGTTGTCACAAATATCGAGAGGTACTGAGACTCAGGATTCCACCAATTCTTATAATCATGTGGTTCAACTATTAATTCCATACAATTCTAGCTCATAAGATAACAAATATTGACTTTTATTCTTTGCCAAGGTAGATTTTATAAAGAATTAGATGTAAATCACAAGCACGGTGCATCAAAAGTTCTTAGACTAAGCATACACCATCAAACAAAATCACAAATAATCAAGAAAAATCATAAATCAATTTATAATAGTGCAAATAGTCATAAAAGAATTAAATAGAATTATCACATGCATAAAGAATGGCTTCCTCCGTCGCCCCAGTGATGGGGTTTAGCTCCTCATATCAAAAACACGCTCAAAATAATAACTCATGGCTGAATAGGTGTTTTATTGAAGAAATATCGAGTTTGTAACAGATATAATTTTTACAGAACCCGCTATTACAGAGCCTACTGTTACAGAGAAACCCTAACAGTAATAATTGTTGGCAAAGTGTTACAAATTTGAAAGAAAAGGTGACGGTGTTTTTGTCCTCTTCTTCCTTCTTCTCTGTGATGATCGAAAACGCCTCTGCAACCTTCGTTTCTTCTCTGCGACTACCCCCTAGGTCTCCATAATCATCTCTGAGACTCGAAACAACTTATATATATACTCTACAGGTGACGATATTTCGAGAAAGATTTCAATTATCTTCCCCGTTCTCTTCTCTGCAAGTCACAGACTTTTCTGCCTTTCCTTTTTCTTCTACACGTAAACTGAGTTGTCCAAGCCTCCAAAACTCTCTCAAGATCCTAATCAAATATTCATAGAATCTCTTCTTTCCATCCTTCCACGTAACTTCCACATATTGAAACAGAAAAATACCCGATATATTATCATCTATTCTGTTTTAAGAAATCTTTTTTCTTTCCATGAATAAATCCCCCAACTTTCCTGTTTTGATAAAACAGGCCAATCATCGTACGATCCTGTGAAAAACTCCATGAAAATCTCTCTTCAATCTTTCCCAGGAAACCCGAGAAAGCTATCCTCCCTTGTGTTTTCGAGAACTGACTATCCAGCCCATTTCAATCGATCCAAACTCTCATAATAAGCCTGTCTGCTCTTGATAAGTCAGACCATCAAAAATCAACCATTGAATCTCGTTATTTCACGTCCAACTGTTGCTCCCAAATTCACGCAGGTAATAATATAGTTTCCCGCCAAAATTGTGTTTGAACGATGAAGAAAAAGGGGTTTCCCCTATCCTCTGATGGGGTATAAATAGCATGCGGCAGTAAGTAGTAAAGAGGGTACCTCTTATCAACTGGGTTCCCCTTATCCAAATGAGGGGTGCCTTTTGTAGTTTTATCCAAATAGCGCAAAAACCACTTTTCGAGCCAATTTCACCGAAAAAACTTATTTCTCCAAAAACACCTACAAAAACATAAAATGCCAAAATAAATACAAAAATGGGTACTAACAATATAGAAAATCGAGATCAAAATAGACACATAAATGTGTCAATCACAAACCTGGTGCATCATGCTATTATGCATATTCTCATCAAGATCGAGAAAAGGCTGAGATGGTCTCTGCTGAAGTGGTTCATGGTTTTCTCAATGATCTAGGGAAAGCAAAACTAAAGCTTGGGGACTCTATGAAGGATCTTGATGTGTTACGAACTGAGTTAAAAAAGGTTAACTCTGACCTTGTTCTCATGAAGTCACATGTTAAGGATCTTCTCAAAGAGGATATCTTCTCCGAAGAAATAATCAATGCTGTCAGTCACAAGCTTAAAAGTCTTGAATCCCTTGAAGACTCTGATCACGAACTCTGATTTTAACGTGTGATCCGTTTTGTTAGTCTTAGAGTTGTTTGATGTCTTATTTATTTTGTCTAGGAAACTTCTTATGAGAATTTATTCTTGTGTTTTTAAGAAGGATAACTAGGGTTTTGAATAACAATTATTGTGAGTACACATAGCTATTGCCAATGTTTTCATCTTGCAATGTTTTTAGATTTATTTATTTAAATTCTAAGTTATTTGGAAGATGATTTTTACAGTATTAATCTTTATGGTTTTATATATTGCAAATTGTTATGGGATATGTTGTTTACGTCCGTGAACCTTGACTGTCCCATATTTGTTCAAAAGTTAACTTTATTATATGTCGGTATGCAAATATTGATAAAAGATAGAATGAACTTTTGACAACAAAAGTTAAACCTATTATGTCATATGCAAATATTGATGGAAGATAGGATGAACTTTTGTTTACAAAGATTAAGTCTATTATATGTCATTGTGCAAATATTAATGAAAAATATAATGAATCTTTGATTATTCCGCAGTATTGGTCTTTCCCTGATCCACATCTTTGTGTATGTACTGTGTTGCTCCGTAAGTTTTCTTATGTTGAGCATGGCCAATTGAATTGATCATTTTCCTTGTGGTTAATTCAATTGAGATTTTTGGATACAAATTCATGTTTCATGTTATTTGTTAATGTCCAAAGAAATCCTTATTTTCTTGTAAAAGTAAGGTCGCTCTTGTTGTTCTTTCGGGAATGACATTTTATGGGGGAGAATTCTTATTTGAACTTGTGCTTAATTGCCAAATCTTTGTGGGGAGTGCGGCTGTGGAATATTGTAGGAGTTTTTTTGTATCTTTATAAACTCCTTGATGAATACACTAAGTTTCGACTATGTGAAATAATCGAAACAAGTTGATATGTTCTCTTTTGGTCATGAAGTATCTGTATGAAAATTTCATTATGATCTCACTAGTTTTCGTACCTTTGCCAATTTATATTGAAAAAAGGGGGGAGAATTAATGTGTAGTTCACACTACAAATACATATGGTTTACGGATCATTATGTAAGGGGGAGTGGTTTTCATGTGAGATGAAGTATTGACTAAGGGGGAGTGATACATATCACCATAGTATTGTTGTCAAAGTTGTGATACAATTGGACTTTGATGTTGTGTAATAATACTATGACACTGTATAACAATGATTGAGAGAAACTGTTTTCTCATTGTTATTGCTACGGATCTTCAACAACTATGATGCTGAGTTGAACACGTTCAGAATAACTGGAGTACTTGGAAGTGACGAAGATTTCGAGTAATGTTGAAGAACCAAGGAGATCAAGCATTTGGATGAGAAGCTACAAAGTTTATTTATTTTGTAATCCATATGTATTGATAGTTTTCTCACTAAAATTGACAAAGGGGGAGATTGTTAGAGCACTGCTCGGTCGAACTCGCAAGCGTTGCTATCTCAAGCTTGTTTGTCAATGTTAGTGATCAAAACTATAAGTCTTGATTTCTAGTCTACTTATAGCGATGTCTCGGACTAGGATAGATTGTGTAGTTGAGCATTATACTTCACGACGTTCATCATTTAAAGACGAAGAATTACTAAGGAGAGCTTGTGGAACTTCATCAACAAAAGGTACGTGGAGACTGAAACTCATCTATCACTTGTAAAGTCTATTTCTACTCTATCTCCTATATTGAGACAAAAATCGTATTGCTATATAGTATTCGATTATGCACATTTGAGATTTCGAGCTGAGTTTAACTCGCTTACATATTTTTTCGAAACATGTGTTGGTAAGCTTTCGCTTCGAACAAGTTTATCTTATATTTTTGACGAAAGTCAAAAGATGATCATGTGAAAATCGCCGAGTAACATCTTACATGATTTGTGTGATACAATCATTTGGTATAGACTTGGAATGTTTCGTAAGGATTATTTCAATAACTTTAAAATTGCTTTGATGCTAATAGTTCGTGAAAACAGCTATTGTCATCCTCTAAGAATGTTTCAATGATTGAAATAGAGTTTAGAACACTTAACCATTATTGAATTATGAACATAGTATGTGTTCTTGCATATATGTAATCCATGTCCGGGAACCATAGTATGCATACCCGTATGCGTACCTATTGGTTTGTGAAAGTCCGGGTACCTAAGTACACATACCGGTAAGCGTACTGGCGTAAGGTTTGGGTCCGAGAATTTCTGCTAAGTTTGGAGGTATGCGTACCCGTTCATATACTGGCGAACCCAAACTTGGTCCGGCTACTTAAGTATGCGTACCCGTTTGCATACTTGAGTGGTTAAAGTTCTAGAATCGGTTGTGACATGAACTAATACATTTATATAATAAGGAATGCAATCTTTTACAAATCGTGGCTATAATGTTCATGAATTGATTCGAGTGTATCAAACCGATTTTGCTTCAATTGTGTTCTTGTATACTTCTATGAGAATATAGCAATTGAACAACTCTAGAACTAGTTTCATTTGAGTCATTTGAACTAGTTGTGGTTAAGATGAATAAGGTTGATATGAAAGTGTTCATATAGCTAACTTTGGTTAACTACCGTTGAGCCAACCTAGTGTACATGTTTAGGTACGGTTACTCAAACCTAAATGAAGGTACATTTCATTTGTGTATAACAAGCTAAGTTCGATCTAACGGTTGAAAGATATTAGCTTAGGTCTAATTAGGTTTTCATCTAATGGTGAATATTGAATGCTTTGTTATAAAGGTAACTTAGATTGCAAACCCTGATTTGAAAACTATATAAGGGAGAACTCTAGTAACTGGGAAACCTACACCTTCTGTGTGATACTAGTTGCGACTAGAGTCGATTCTCCTTTAACCTTAGGTTTTCTCCAAAACCCTGTAGGTTAACGACTTGAAGACTTCAATGGGATTGTGAAGCCAGACCCAACTATTTTCTCTGTAGTTGTGTGTTCTGATCTTACTTCTACTATCGTGATTGAGTATTATCTTTGCTAAGATTTGCTTGAGATTTATCTCCGATAGGTAAGATTAAAAGTAGTCACAAACATCTTCGTCTCATCGTTTGTGATTCCATAATATCTTGTTTCGCTTCCATACAATTAAGATTATTATGATGTGATTGATAATACTAGGATGTTCTTCGGGAATATAAGTCTGGTTTATCAATTTGTTCCTGTGCACCTTGATTTATCAAAAGACGGAACAAAACTCATAGGTATTTCTGTGGGGAACAAATTTATCTATTCCAATAGAATTTTCTGTATGAGACAGATTTGTTTATCAAGTCTTCGACTTTGGGTCGTAGCAACTCTTAGTTGTGGGTGAGATCAGCTAAGGGAATCAAGTGCATAGAATCCTGCTGGGGTTCAGAGACGTAAGGAGCGCAACTGTACCTTGATAAGTGTGAGATTGATTAGGGCTCAACTACATTCCAGTTTGAAGTTCATTGGTAGTAGGCTAGTGTCTGTAGCGGCTTAATACAGTGTGGTGTTCAAAGCCGGACTAGGTCACGGGGTTTTTCTTCATTTGAAGTTTCCTCGTTAACAAAATTTCTGGTGTCTGTGTTATTTCTTTTCCGCATTATATTTTGTTATATAATAGAAATATCACAGGTTGTGTGTTAAGTTCAATCAGTTCTCGACCTTTGGGTTGTTGATCGAATTGATTGACACTTGGATATTGGTGTGTGATACCATCCAAGTTATTTCTCTTATTCAATCGGGCTCGCAAATTCCTATTTTTTGATTGCAGATTGAATTGAGAAATAAAGATATAACTCTTTGATATACTTTTCTATAGATTGAGTCTGACTGTCTTATTTATTCTCTTGAAAGTATATTGGAGTTTTTCCATTCAGATTGCCGAACGAAATATTTGGTGTGGTTGTTAGACCCCCGCTTTTTCAGCTGGTGTGCATCCTGTCGTTTTCCAATTGCCTGCATCATCAATATTTATTAAAGCAATGCTCATACGTTTAGTATCATTAACGAAAATAGGCATCAAAATTAATTTTTATAAATGAAACCAGAGGTTTCTTCTAAGCAACTTGAACTCTAGATATAGAGCATGTATTTCTTTTAATCAAATGATTACATCTAGTTGCTACCCATTCTGCCTTGTTACAGTTGATCAGATTCACTGCATGAGCTATATTGACTTGTGCATTATCAAAACAACTACACATCTCAGCTTCCAAATATTCCATACAGTGAAACCTGCAATACTAATCATCTCATGTTGATTTCCATCGTTATTAACAACTGCAGCATACCACCGAATTTCCTTAGATATATCACATTCCTTCAATAAATCACAAAGAGGGCAATTGGGGCTAATAGCCGCCACATGCCTTGCTAGTCTGTCCCTAACTGGTAAGCACCCTTGCATACACTTCCACAAGAAATGCAATTTTTTTGAGGTAGAATAGTTTTCCAGAACTTAGTCCATGGAAAGTCCCTATTTGCTGCAGTGTTATTAACAACATTGTTAGCATTATCGACAACCTTATAAGCTGTTTTAACAGAAAACAACCCGTTGGAAGCCGGAATCCAACACAACTGGCCGTCGCCATGAGAGGAAATTCTAATACAAACAATGTCGTTAACAGTCTTATCATCAAACAAACTATGCAACACATCCATTTTCCAAGTCTTAGTATTGTGATCAATCAATTGATCAACAGTTTTCATAGAAGCTGAGACATAGTGGGAAGATGGTGGTTTCTTCCATCCAGGAATCCAAACATCTTTCCATATGGATATACTCCTACCATCACCTACCTCCTGGCAATAGTTTTCTCTAATAGTCTCCAAACCCCTGCAGACACCTTTCCAAATTCAAGAACCACATCATTAACAAAACGAAAATGATTATTATGAGTTGGAAAATACTCACATTTCATTATAGTTGAACACATGAAATATTCCTTGGTAATGATTCTCCAAGCAAGCTTACTAAGAAAAGTCGTATTCATAATTTCAGTTTTTTTTATGTGCAAGCCACCTAGTACTTTAGACTTGTCAACAGTATCATATCGAATTAGTTGCATGCTTATATCACGTTTCTTGTTAAGTAAAAAGTTCCTTTGAATTATCTGTGAGTACTTTAGGCATTGGAAACACCGCCAGATGATGTGAAGCTAAAGAGTCTAATATTGTTTGTGTAAGGACCATCCGTCTTAGCTGATTAAGGTGTTTATCCTTCCATAAGGAAAGTTTATTACCAAATCTTTCGTCTAAGTGAGCAAAAGTTTCTACCTTGTTTTTTTGAATTAAAAGTGGTACACCCAAGTACTTATCATGTAAGGCCATTCTCCTAATATTTAGAATATTAATAATGTGATTCTTAGTATGAGGATTAATCTTAGGGATAAAAGCGAGACCAGAGTTTTCAAAATTGATTGACTATCCCGAGTATTTATTAATTTATGAATTATCTATTCTAATTGCGTAGCTCCAGAAACGGTGGCTCTAGTAAAGATTAGACAATCGTCCGCGAAGAACAAATGACTAATAAAATGACTGTTTTTTTTAACCTTAATTCCTTGAATGATACCATCATCCTCATCTTGAACAAGAATACGAGATAAATATTCCATACATATTATAAAGAGATAGGGAGACAACGGGTCTCCCTATCTAAGACCTATTGTGGGATAAAACACATCACCGGGACTGCCATTGAGCAAAATAGATGTCAAGACAGTTGAAACACACTCATAAATTGTTTCAAACAAATATTCATGAGTTCCTAGCTGTCTGAGGATTGATACCAAAAAATTCCACTTTATCTTATCTAATGCTTTCGACATGTCAATCTTAACCACCATAAGCCACCCCTTCTTAGCCCTACACTTCTTCATTATGTCTACGATTCATGTGATAGAACTATATTATCAGTTACTAACCTAGACGAGGGAAAGCTTCTTCATAAATACTGGTAAATTTATCCATGACCTTTTTTAACCTACTAGCTAATATCTTAGAAATAACTTTGTAAGTTACATTACTAAGACTGATTTTCCTGTAGTCAGACGCACTCTTAGGTATATTACACTTTGGTATGCGGATAACGAGATGGTTCATTTTTGTAATTAAATGCCTAGAATGGAAAAAAAGCTCTTACCATTTTGATGATGCTTGTGGAGCTGATAAAATCTAGGTGGATAGCCATCCAGACCCGGTGCTATCCATGGCTTCATCTGAAATATAACACCTTTAATCTCCTTATCAGTAGGATTTTGAAGAAGAGCATCATTTTGTTCTTCAGTTATGCAAGTAATCAAATTCAAAAGAAACTCCTCAAGGTTATCAGGAGCAAAATAGTTAATATCGTGTATCGGTATCGTATCGGTCGGGTCCGATACACCTATACAAAAGATAATATCGGTTTTTATAGGTGATACATCATTAAGACCTAGAAATATAAATATTTCGGTTTGTACTGGCTGATACAAGTGTTTTTATCGTCCAATCCTTGTATTACCGATATTTCAGATATCGTACAGTTTTTTCCGATACACGATAAAAACCGATAATATTTGCCGATACAAACGATATTGACTACCTTGATCAGGAGTTGTAATCCTACTAACCTTAGGTAAATGTTTTATTAATTTACTAGCTATATTACTTCTATCAGAAATCCAGACACCTAAACTAGACTGAATAGATTCTATTTGGTTTCCCTTGTCATGAAAATACCTAGTATTCCTATCTTGAAGAGGAAAAATCATCTTTAACTCGTTGCATATAAAAGTCATGTTGGACCTCATACCAATGTTTAAGCTGATTTTCAAGGTCAGTGATCTCAGCTAAGTTATTTTTCCTAGATCCATTCTACAGAACCATGGCAAGTTGATCATGAAAGTTATTTATGTGAGTCCGAATATTGCCAAAGCTAGTCCTATTCCAACGCTTGAAAACATGCTTAACATTATGTAAGGATTTAGTTAATCTGAATGCATGAGAACCATTATTATCATGATTCCAGTTAATCTACAATTAAATGTAAGATGAATTCTAGAGAAAAACTTATAAACAAGATTTCAATAGAGATAAAAGTTATACTCAATCCCATTTTAAAATTTCTGTCGAATTTGGATTTGATCAATAATTAAATAACCTTGCATTAGAAGAGATAAACCTTCGATATCATATTTGCATCATTAATTGCTTCAATCGTGCGTATCATAATCAGAAATCTAGACCTTAACGATTTTGTCATAATACCACCATGTTGAATTATAGATTCATGCAAAAATCAATTAGATTATCATGCTGGAAGAGAGTAATTAATATTCTACGATGAATATCATTAAAATTCCTTAGCATGTACAGATATATGATGATTATCATCAAAATAAACATGTTTTTTCAAGATTGCACCCTGAAAACAATAGTCAAATTTTCTTGATATAGAGTCGAAAACTCAATTATCATCAAAAAAATTATCAACTTTCTTAAGATCTAACTAGAACGAATGTTATTTTAAGGTTAAAATCATTTGAATCATCATTTCACGGCTCGATCTCATTCAAATATCACCAAATCAGGCTTAATTATCACTTGGATCAATTAGATTTGTGCATCATGATTTTCATGAAAATTGCAAGTTTATGAACTGTATTATGCATGTTTATTATGCTTTTATATTTATTTTATATGATTAAAATCATGAAGTTTAAAAACATAATCGGCACCAATGAAGATGCATCAACTCGTCTGAGAAGCATACCTTCACATTAATCTGATTATAATCCTTAATATGAAATATCAACCATGATTGATCACTCTAAGCTCTGATATTTTGTCGGATATTCGATAATCTTGTCTATAAATTTAGAGTTTTCGATTATCTTTTTAAGTCGGTTGAGGAACTTAAAATCTAGAAGAGAATCAAAAGAGAAAGTAACGTTCGAAGTTTAATTTATATTAGTTGAAAATGTGTTTACATCATGAGCCTTTTTGGTTGTTTATACATTGTGTGAATACATGGATTACATGTAAATGAATTTCATCTTTACTAAGCAGGTGTGGCTGGGAACCAATTAGTTTTCACGTCTTGCATCTATTTGGACCTGTGATATCTTTTCTTATGAGTATGATAGGATCACTAGGTCTTGACTTAACTGACAGGGTTTGAGGTTCTTCCCAGCTTATAATGTGAACTAAGGTGTTTAGCATCTATATTTTCGTCTCTTCCTTAGTTGGCGACATATGATTAAAATCTTCGACATCTGACCTTAAGTCTTATCTCAGTTCCCAACTATATTACTTTTCAGTTGTCAGTTCTCTGGTAGACGTTAGTATATTTTTTCATCTACATATAGCAACACCATTCAGTCTCTTGCCAAGCTAAAAGTGGGATTTGACCCAAATAAGATATTAAAACCACCAGTAGACCTTCTCGTGTCAAAGGAACCAACCTAGTCTGCCATTACTAAAGCCATGTATTGCCAATTAACCTTTGATGAAAAGTAAGCCATGATCAAGACTACCTTTTAATACCTTAAAATGTTTTTGGCAGTTGTAAAGTGGGGATAATTTGGAGATTGTTGCCTTGGCAACCTGATTCGGTGCAAAGATGATCTTTGGCCTTACCCAAGTGAGATATCGCAGAGCTCCCACCAGATATCTTAATTTAATTGAGTATGATCGGGTAAATGATCACTATCATACTTGTAAAGCTGAGAAATTGGGGGAGTAAAAAGCTTAGCACCAACCATATCAAGCTTGTCAAGAAAATGCAAAGCATATCTAGTTTGACTCAGTAATAGACTAAGAGAGTTTCTGTTAACCTCAAGCCCCAAGATATGGTTAATAAGACCCGGATTCTTGATAGGAAAGTGAATAGTGAGTTGACTATTAAAATCAATGAAAAAATCATATAAATTTCCAATTATAAGAATATCATCCACATAGACTGGGATAAACAGATAATAAAGAGTTATCACCATGTGAAGGCTAAAAATATTTAGAAACAAAATTAATAAGGAGTTTAGCATACCATGCTCTTAGAACCTGTTTCAGTCCATAAAGAGATTAATATAGTCTGCAAACAAAATAAGGCTTTGAACTCAAACTTATCACGCATAAATCCAACAAAATCTTGAAAAATCATCAATAATATTGGCACAATAACTAAAGTCGGTTAGTTTTAGAGTTAAACTAGGAACCCATGTATCAAAAAAAGGCAATCCAAAGGTGAATTAGATTTATTACAAGACAAACTAAATGACAATTTATGACGTCTTCTTAACTTCCACTCACTAACAATAGTGTGTTAATAGACTTGCAAACTCTTTGCAAAACCTAGAAAGAAGGGGGGGGGGGGGGGGGGGGGGGTTGAGCAAGTATTATTTGCAAGGTAGCAGGTGGAACTGACATACATTCCAAGGATTTATTTGTGGATTTCGCGATGTGGACCTTGCAAGATCCTCTCAGATAAAAGATCCTTCACAAAGAAACCAAAAAAATCAATGTTAATGCAACAGTTTTTGTTAGTGATAAACTTGTGTATTAAGAGAATGTTGAGAAGAATTAGGAACTAGAAGTATATTGCTTAGCTTAAAAGTGTAAGCAGGAGTAGACTTGCAAGAAATTAAGTGATATGGACTGCCATACCTTCTTCATTAGCAGTTCGGTCTCTTCGGACCATCATAATCTAGCAAAAAGTAAATTGAAGTTCGGATTCTATCATTCCTTTTGTTATTTGGTGGATTGTGTGATCCATAAAATGCAAGAGTTTTCAATGGGAAATACAGGTGTTAAAGCATAGCTCGGTTGAACCCACCAAGCGTTGGTATGTCAAGTTTGGTTGTCATATTTTAGTGAGTCAAAACTCATCTAAGAGTCGCTTGATTATGTACTAGAGACAACTTCGTTTAGGTTAGACTAGAAAGTATAGGAATGTTGAGACATACAAGTATTACTCGAAGACCTGAAGAACGTGAAGAAGTAAGGAGCTATAACGACGACATCATCCTTCCTCTTGAGGTTAGTAACATTGACTTGAACTGTTTCATTCCTAACATATCTTTCAAGTCGTGCTATATTGAAAACATAACTGCGAAGCCGTGTATGGATATATTACTCTAGTAGTAAGGCATTATCACATGATCATAGTATTAGGGAATTAGACCACAAAGTATAACGCTTATCTTTTGAACTTCGTAGATATGACATCGACATAATCTTATGAATGCTGTTATGATTATGTATATGGGTAAAGGTGAAGATTTCATCCTAGGAAACAATGTTTTACATTTGTTTAAAGGAAGTATATTCATGAACTTGTTTTATGAATCGAAAGGGAAATCGCTAGGCTTATTGGTATGGCTATTCATTGCAAATCTTTGGATTACCAATATATGTGAGATGGTTTAACCGATCGTAACTTTGTTATGTATCTTGGTACAACTAATCACAATACCTGACTTTTGATTTGGTATGACTAGTTTTGATTAATTAGTGTAACCGATCCTAAGTAATCACCTGAGATGGTATGATCGATATTTGTAATTGGTGTGACCGATCCTAGTATTGGTATGACCGATCACAGAGAAGTTATGTAATCGATCCTTGTGATTGGTGTAACCGGTCCTGGTAATTGGTTTAACCGATCCTGGTAATTGGTGTAACCGATCCTGGTGACTGGTGTGACTGATCACAAGCAATACCATGTGTATATGGTAACAGGTCCTGGTAACTTGTGTGACCGATCACAAGTGTTCCATATTAGGGTATAACCGATCCCTGTGATTGGTATAACCGATTGAACCCATGGATTTGATTTGATGTTTGATCAATCACATAGTTGTCTTGGAATACTGATGAATCAATTCTAAACTTGTTTGGAAGTGTGGTATAATCGATTCCAAGATTGTAAATATGAAAGAGGATTTACAAAGAAGAGATGTCAACATTCTTTGAACAAATACAGTAACTCTTATCTTTTATTGTTCAAAGATATTCCTTAGAACTCAAGGAGATCCTATTCCGAAATAAATTAAGAATTTTTAATTAAAGTTATTAGTTTTATATGCTTTAATTACCAGCAATTAAATGCATATCTATAGACAATAAAAATTAGTAATTTGCATTTACTAATTGGAGATTTTCTATTGAGAGATTTCGGAAAATATTGGACAAGCATTTACTAGAATTATGAAAACCGGATTTTGCCGTTCATTGCATATCTTGAGAATATTTTCGATTTTGGAAATTCCTTGGTGTCAAAACATCCTTGGTCTATAAATACCTAAGTTCGCATTTCTAGCAAACTATCCTAAGAGCTGGGCAAACTTCATCTTTTTGTTGTTTCTGGTGGAGCCGTCTATCCGGAGAGGAAAGTACCTTAATTAGGCGAAATCTCTTACGACCGCTCGTTTAAAGACTTCTGTGGGATCAAGAAGCTCTATGAGTACCGTTCGTGGGAAACTAGATAATTGCAGTGTTATTAGTTTTCGATTGATTTGATTGACTAATCGTTGTTGAAACTTTGATTGCACCTATTTTTTTTTATTCTTGAGAATCTTCTCTTCTGATATAAGATTCACTCAAACTAAATCGAAGTATTGACAGAATTGTTTGTAGATCTAAAGACATCTTGTGATAATCCATTGTTAACAGACTCCGTTCTGTGCGTGATTGTTCACAAGAGATTCAAGTGGTGTTGTGCAGGTTTTAATTGAAGATTAAAGAAGATTTGAAGGCGAAGAAGATTTCTTATTGGTTTCTCATATCTTTGTGTTGCACAAACCTTGATCGGTTGGGATCCAACTAGAATCATATTTATTCGATTGATTATTTGCATGAGATCTTCATTCACACTATATATCTTTGAGATTTATTGGATTGAGTGCGAATCTAAACTCTGCTACTTTTGTAGTTGTTGGATAGATTGATCTAACCAGGCAAAGGAGTTTATTAGATTAAACGGAAGAGCCTTTGCATATGAATTGAGATATCTTATCTTAAAAAATCAATAGATTTGTTACCGAACAGATTTGTTATTCCTTTACTGTTTGGAATACGATCCAAAGGAATTGTTCCAGTGCGTGCACTCATCGAAGTCGGAAGCGCAGGGATATTGAGGAAACTAAGTGAACTAGGGTTAGTAACTTGGTCTCAACTATACGAAGTTGGTTTAGATTTTGTATAACGGATTAATTCTGAGAGTATTTAATTCTGGACTAGGTCCCGGAGGTTTTCTGCATTTGTTGTTTCCTCGTTAACAAAATCTTGTTGTGTCATTTAATTTTCCTTTCCGCAATTATAATTGTTGTTATTATAATTGAAAAGACGAGGGTACCCAAATATACCTCAATCTAAAACTTTTCCACCTATAAGTCCTTTCTCCGAAAGTGATTGTCTTTGGACTGAGTCGAGACAATACAACTAATCGGTTCACACTTCGTGTGATCGTCTATGGATACAAGATTGAGACAATACGACAAAAAGATAACTTGTGTGATTGACTATGGATACAAGATCGGGACAATACAACAACGAAGTATGTTTACTTGATAAAAGGTTCGGACCTAACCAAACACAATAGGATTTCTATCAAGTAAATAGGAATTAACATTTGTGTAATTTACTTTAAATATAATAACAATAATTATAATTGCGGAAAATAAAAGTAAATGACACAGCAAGATTTTGTTAACGAGGAAACCGCAAGTGCAGAAAAACCCCAAGACCTTGTCCAGAATTTAATACTCTCAGGATTAAGCCGCTATACAAAATCAAACCAACTTCGTATAGTATAGACCAAGCAACTAAACCTATAGTTCACCTAGTTCTATCTGTATCCCTTCGCCTCCAACTTGTTAATAAGTCACGCACTTGGAACAATTCCTTTGGGTTCATATTCCAAACAGTAAAGGAACAAAAAATCTGTTCGGTAACAACTCTTTTCAATCAAGTGATATGAGTTCGACAAAA
>JAJJMB010003237.1:1722347-1966319 GCA_023531105.1 Papaver atlanticum | reverse complement strand
CCATAGGATCGGTTCCCAATATCTAAAAACGTGTTGCACATGTTCATAGGATCGGTTCCCAATATCTAGAAACTTGTTGCACCTCTTACAAGGATCGATTCCCTTTTTGTGATCGGTTGCACCTTTTACTTGGATAGGTTCCCCTTTGCCTAGAGTTGGTCATACCAATTACAACAAATTGATTATACCATCTCAGGTGATTACTTAAGATCGGTTTCACTAATAAAAGTCATACCAACACAAAAGTCAGGCCTTGTGAATAGTTTATACAGAACATAAACAAGTCATGAGCGGTTATACAAAACACACATATTGATAGTTCAAAAGATATGCAATGAATAACAATACCAAAAAGACTAGCGATTTCCTTTTCTATTCTTAAAACAAGTTCATGAATTTACTTCCTTTAAGCGAATGTAAAACATTGTTTCCTAGGATGAAATCTTCACCTCATACCCATACATAATCACAATAGCATTCAAACAATTATGTCGATGTCTTATATACGAAGTTCAAAAGATAAGCGTTATACTTCGTATTGTATTCCTTAATACTACGTCTAACTAGAGTATAATCATTCATAGCTTCGCAGTTTTGTTTTCAATATGCACGACTTGAAAGATACGTTAGGGAATGAAACATTTCAAGTCAAATATTACTAACCTCAAGTGGAAGGATGATGTCGTTTTTGTAGCTCCTTACTTCTTCACATTCTTCAAGTCTTCACGTAATACTTGTAATGTCTCATATCCTAATACTTTCAAGCTAACCTATACGAAGTTTACTCTAGCATATAATCAAGCGACTCTTTAAATGCGTTTGTATTTACTAAAATTGACAACCAAACTTGACATACCAACGCTTGGTGGGTTCAACCGAGCTATGCTCTAACAATCTCCCCCTTTGTCAATTTTAGATACAAAACTCTTACATTATATGGATAAACAAATTACAAGAATTCATTACACATACGCTTGATTCCAAGTTTCAACAACACAATAACCTATATACATTCAATCCATAAATGCCGCTGTTGACATTATAATAACAAAGCTAATACCCCCCTAAAGGTAAGATATGTAGATTTTCAATCCGCACGTCTTTGTTATTCCCTTTGTAGTTAAGATAACCACAAACATCAATATGATATGTTACTCCCCTTTAGTTTATGCTTTACTCTTTCGTTAGATAAAACGTTTATGCACCATTGTCCTTTCCCTTAGTGATACCAATCAATATAAATCAATACCAGTATCACTTGTTTACTCCATATATTTCTCCCGATTTTTGTCACAAAATGACAAAGGTACGAGCAAATAAAAGACAAACCGAAAGGATCTTACAAATCTTAAAAGACTTCCAACCTGTAAGAGTTAAGCACAAGGGTTCCACACACCATTTTTGATAACCAATATCAAAACCGAAACTACAAAGTAATTTTGTTTTGATATGTTACCAAGGAAACAATCGCCCGAAGCGATTTTCCCTAATAGTTTAGCAAATCAAAAATCGACTAAGCACCTTAGTTCCTTTGCTAAACCGATTACACAAATACAATCGCTTGTTCGATAAGACCAAAATAAAGATAACTCTATTTTTCTCATCAGGTTCTAATTATCCATATAACTTAGACTTTTCACTTTTAAACAAGACAAGTACTAGGTTAGTTAACTAGCATTTCTTGTTAAGGCATTTGATTAGACTTGAATAACCAAAACCTCCACTTTGATAAGTCTAACTAAGATCATAATTAACTTAGTTTCTCTTATCCGGAATCAAATTGGACTAAACAATTCATCCAAAAAACCTATTGTTTTGTTAAGCCATAAACAATTCATACAAACCAAATAAATCAACTTGCATAATTATTTACCTCAACCGGAAGCAATTGAAACAACATAGACAGTAAAGCACCGCAATTGCACCGAAATATTGTAAGCCTAAACGATTGATACCATACAATAAAGCAAGATAACAATAGTTTTTCTTAACCGGAAACAATTGAATCACACACACATCCATACACAAACAATGGAATAAAACATCAATTGTACAGAAATTTTATTAAGCAAAAGAAATAAATATACGCAATAAGATCAGGCTTTTCTTAAACAGGAAAACGATTAACTAACAAAGTCGTTTCCTCAAATTTCGCATCCTTTTCTCCAATACGTTTGCATCTTCTTTCCAGGGAGAATTGATATCGAAATATCATTATGTTGTCATCCCCATGCAAGACAAAAGAACAACAACAACCAACATTTACCAGAGAAAGGTTGAAAACTGGTTTTAACTATTGCAAGCAAAATTTGAAACCCCGAAACACATATGCTTTTATGCTAAACCAAACGATTCAACATATTGTGACTTTTTCACATATTGTTTCAAACAGAACCCCTCATGATCCTTTGATAAAGCCTACCAACATGGGCTAGAACTTAATCCTGCTAAACCAAAAAGTCACCCAAACCATAAGGGTTCACACAATATGAGATCGAATATTAAGGTTATGAAAACCGAAATCAAACATCCCATAAACTCAAATGCAATACACCATAAAAATTCAACAAAGAATCAAGTATTGCAATTACCTCTATCTTTTAGGGAATTGAATTGCGAAACCAACGCAAAAAGAATGAGGTCATTCCGAGTTCGGATGAAGAAGTTATGGGCAAAACAGTTTTACACTCCTTCGTATGCACCTATCACTAGGATCGGTTACGAACATTGCACCTATCACTAGGATCGGTTACCAACAGTTACTTGTGACAGATCACCACACTAAACTGTTTTTGACATAACTTTTGCATACGATGTCCGAATTCAGTGATTTTTGGCTCGTTTTAACCGTAAAAGCAAGAGATATACATATATGATCAGTAGATATCAACATAATAAACTCAAAATTACTGTTTCTATCAAAACCTCAAATATAGATAGAGAAAGTATGAGTATAGAAGGAAAGGAATCTCCCTAAAGATGTTAATTATTCATATAATAACCGAGAGATCATGTGCTCAGTTTCACATGCTTCCTCACCCTTCATAAGATTGAGCACAAAGGTGAGTATGCACATCCCAACACAACTAGGTTGTGTTGAGTTGATCCTTTTTTTGTTCGTCACGAGTGACTAAGACAGAATCATCATTCTTGACCTCTTGCTTGGTTTGTTTTCTCTTGTTCCATCTCTTGTTTTTCTTATTTGACTTGTGATGAAGAGTGCCATTATCACAACGTTTACTAGTACAAGAGATTTCAAACATGGTGTCTTTCTTTAGTCTTCAAGAAAACTCTTATAATTATTGTCACCAACAATTAACAGCTGAGAGTCATTCTTGTGACTAAATTTTGGTCCCTTCTTGGCTATAGAGGACTTCGGGACCCATTTAGAGTTCGGTTTCGCAGGAGCAGCTTTCTCCTTCATACCATTAGGACGATTGTCATTTTGAATACCTTGCGAAACAACTTTTCTCCAATTTGGAACATCAGATCTTGTCTTAGCATTTACAAAGTCATCTCTCTTTCTATATTCGGTTCTTTTATGAGATGGCCTTGTCGAGCGATAGGCAAAATTTGAACTATCATTATAATAATTCTTTTGCCTAAACTTTGGACAATATCAATCCGAGTTCCTTTGGGGAGCAATCTTAGCCAATTCGTTTGATACAAAAGAAAGTGTTCTTTTATCTTACGAATATTGCATCCCCGTTCCACATGCCCTTTATTACCACAATAAAAACAATGCTTAGTAACATACGAAGTCTGAGTTTTAATGTTACCTTTTAGTGGATCCTCTTGCATTGGAGCTCGACGATTTTTCTTCTTCTTATTATTATTATCTTTGTTCAACATTGTTGGTTTCTTGACATTAGCAGAAGTGCTCTCTTTGATTGCTGCTGGTTGAACACGATTCTTAGGCTTGACTGGTTTTACTTCTTTACAAGAAGTACAAGCATCTTTTACATCGGTGGAAGCCTTTGGTGTAGAAGAATTTATAGCTTTAACGAATTTTACCTCTTTGCTAATATTTTAAGCATCTATTCCCTTATAGCCCAATCCTCGTGTATCACGATGATTTCTACTTGCTTCTAACATTGAGGTTAAATTGTTTGTGCTATCATTGAACTTTTTCAAGTTCAAATTTTCTTCTTCCAACGTCTTGATTTTATCAAGAGCACCAGCTAGACTAGCCTCAAGGTGTTTTTCTCGTGAGAGATATTCACCTTCCTTTTCTTCAAAACTCTTTTGTTGAGTGTTAATCCTTGCATCAGATTCAGCAAGTTTCTTTTCCAATAAGAGAATTTTTTCAAGAGCAGCATCACGTTTCCTTTTTAACAATTCTGCTTGAGAGTGACTAGCGTTGGCTTTTTCTTCAAGACATTGTTTTTGTTGAGAAGTATCTTCCCTAAAAATTTTGTGATTTTGATGCATCCTTTCACATTCAATAGTAGTTGCTTTAAAATCATCCCGATTTTTCTCAATTACCTTTTTGTAAGTAATCAATTGCTTACAAACATATTCTGAGGGTGGTTCAATAACTTCTTGCGATACGTTAACTGAGTCTTTCTTTAGTTTTCACTCTCCCTTAACTCTACTTTGAATCATGTCTTATAGGTTGGATCACACCAAACATAGATTATTAGATCTTTTCGCGTTTTCCTTCTATGACACCAATTGAAAAGACGAGGGTACCCAAATATACCTCAATCTAAAGCTTTTCCACCTATTAGTCCTTTCTCCAAAAGTGATTTTCTATGGACTGAGTCGAGACAATACAACTAATCGGTTCACACTTCGTGTGATCGTCTATGGATACGAGATTGAGACAATATGACAACAAGATAACTTGTGTGATTGACTATGGATATAAGATCGAGACAATACAATAATTAAGTATGTTTACTTGATAAAAGGTTCGGACTTAACCAAACACAATAGGATTGCTATCAAGTAAATAGGAATTAACGTTTGTGTAATTTACTTTAAATATAATAACAACAATTATAATTGCGGAAAATAAAAGTAAATGACATAGCAAGATTTTGTTAATGAGGAAACCACAAATGCAGAAAAACCCCGGGACCTTGTCCAGAATTGAATACTCTCGGGATTAATCCGCTATACAAAAACAAACAAACTTCGTATAGTTGAGACCAAGCAACTAAACCTATAGTTCACCTAGTTCCGTCTGTATCCCTGCGCCTCCAACTTGTTAATAAGTCACGCACTTGGAACAATTCCTTTGGTTCGTATTCACAACAGTAAAGGAACAACAAATATGTTCGGTAACAACTCTTTTCAATCAAGTGATATGAGTTCGACAAAAGGCTCTTCCGTTTATCCAAATAAACTCCTTTGTCAAGTTCTTAGATCCATCCAATAACAACTACCAAAGTAATTGTCAAGATTTTGCAATCAATACTTTGAATCACAAAGAATTGTATTGATGCCGATCTACTCAACTAATCAATCCAATCTATCACAAAGATAAACCGATTATAGTTGGATCCTCTTTACCCGAAACAAGTATTGTTCACACCAAAGATTATGAACCCAAATCAGAAATCTTCTTCGTCTTCAAATCTTCTTAGATCTTCAATAAACACCTGCACATAATCAACTTGAATCTCTTGTGATCAATCATACACAGAACGGATTCTGTTAACAATGGATTATCACAAGACGTCTTTAGATCTACAAACAGTCTAAAGATCCCCGTCGAAACTTCGATCTAGTTTGAGTGAATCTTATATCAGAAGAGAAGATTTTATAGCATAAACAAACTAGGTGCAATCAAAGTTCAACAACCGTTAGTCAATCAAATCAATCGAAAACTAATAATAAACCGCAATTATCTAGTTTCCCACCAATGGTACTCATAGAGCTTCTCAATCCCAAAGAAGTCTTTAAACTTAGCGGACGTAAGAGATTTCGCCTAATTAGGTTACTTTCCTCTCTTAATAAGCGGATCTACCAGTAACAATACAACTAGGTCGTTTTGCTGGCTCTGAGGATTAGTTTGCTCGAAATGAAAACTTTGATATTTATAGACCAAGGAAGTTTGGACACCATGGAATTTCCAAAACCGAAAATATTCTCAAGATATGCAATATATTCCAAATTCGGTTTCCATAATTCCTGGAAATGCTTTGTCCAAATGTTGACCGAAATCTCACTAGAAAATCTCCAATTAGTAAATGCACATTACTAATTTTTATTTTCCAAATATAAAATTAAAAACCTTAATTAAAATATTCTCAATTTATTTTCGATCCGGGATTCTCCTTTAGCTATTAAGTAATATCTTTGAACAATAAAAGATAAGCGTTACTGCACATGTTCAAAGTATGTCGACATCTTTACTTTGTAAGTCCTCTTTCATACTTACAATCTTGGAATCGATTTGCCACACTTCCAAACAAGTTTAGAATTGGTTCATCTAACTTCCAAGAACTATGTGATTGATTATCCTATCAAATCACCAAACATGGGTTTCACGGTTCTACTAAAACAAGTTTCGGTTCTACCTCCATGTGGGTACTAGAATTAGTCACGCTAGTTACGAAAACTTGGTTGACTAGGTACTAGGATCGGTTCCTATATATATATAGTATCTAACTTGTATTTGTTGCACATATCCATAGGATCGGTTCCCAATATCTCAAAACGTGTTGCACATGTTCATAGGATCGGTTCCCAATATCTAGAAACTTGTTGCACCTCTTACAAGGATCGATTCCCCTTTTTTGATCGGTTGCACCTCTTACTAGGATCGGTTCCCCTTTTCCTAGAGTTGGTCATACCAATTACAACAAATCGATCATACCATCTTAGGTGATTACTTAAGATCGGTTTCACTAATAAAAGTCATACCAATACAAAAGTCAGGCCTTGTGAATAGTTTTACCAAGAACATAAACAAGTCATGAGCGGTTATACTAAACACACATATTGGTAGTTCAAAAGATATTGGTGATTACCAAAGGATTTTCCTGCTTCCAAAGGTTTTTCAATCAAGTTGAAACCTATTCAGAAGCAGGAAAATCCATTGATAGCCTGGAAGATGTTCTAGAACTTATTTTTCAACTAAATGTAGGAATTTGTGAAGGAAAGCGAGAAACACTCAGCCTTCAAAATAAACTGACAGATTATTTGGAACAAAAATTGTCTTTGTGTAATGAAGTGAATCAGCAAACTTCAGAGTGTGAACATCTTACACAATCGCTGGAACATTCACAAATAAGGAATAAAATCCTTATAGAAGATATTGTTACAGAGACATGTCGAAAGGTATACCTTGATAAGTGTTTAGAAAAACACTTTCAAGAAGGAATGGATACCTTAAGGGGACATATAGAATGTCTTGAACGAAAGATATCTGCAATATGTTTAATGGCAGATCAAGATCACTCGGGTTCCAATACAAAGAATATACCATCCTGGGCTCAAAATGTAATCAAGGATATAGCATCACACAATATTCCTGATAAAAAGGATGAATTCGAATCCCACACTAGGGCACAAGATCATGTCCCTAAAGATAAGAAGAAAGATGTTGCTTCAATGATACTTGGTAAGGAAGGTTCCTCTCACCCTAACACATAAAAGTGTTGGAAAGTGCATCCTTACAATTCCCAATCTTTGATATAAGGAAGCACAAGTATCTGGGCACCTTTTATCCTGTTAATATCTCTTATTCAACATAGAGAATATACACAATCTACCTGAAGACACTTAATAAGTATTCATGTGTAGAAAAGTTGTCTTATAACAACTTGTGTAAACAAGATGAGTTTTCTTGTCTAAAGTATTTTTTGATACATGATTTAGAAGGTTGTTCCTTTCGAAAAATCTTTATGATTTGGTAACACATAATATGCGAAAAATATTTTCGAATCTGGTCAGAATTATTTATTTAAGGCTGATACCTATGTTTGGTATGTGTTAAAATCCTCTGGTATATGTACTCATCTTGTTGGAGAACTTATACTAAAAGATGTATCCTCAAACCAGATCACAAGCTAAGATTCTGAAAGCTTTGAGTGGAATGGTTTCTCATGAAACTATTAATCTTGATGATTCTGTTAATAAATCTGGTTGTAAGGATAAAGGAAAAGAAAAGGAAGATATGACTGAAAAAGCGGGGATATAACAACCACACCCAATATTTCGCTTAACAATCTGTATGGACTAACTCCAATATACTTTTAAGAGAATCAACTAGACAGTCAGACTCAATCTTAAGAAAAGTATATCAAAGAGTTATATCTCAATTTCTCAATTCAATCCGCAATCAAACAAATAAGAATTTGCGAGCCCGATTGAATATAAAAAATAACTTGGACGGTATCAGAAACCAATATCCAAGTGTCAATCAATTTAATCAACAACCAAAGGTTGGATTCCCAATTGATTGAACTTACGCACAACCTGTGATATTTCAATTATATAAACAAATATAATGCGGAAAAGAAATAACACAGACACCAGAAATTTTGTTAACGAGGAAACCGCAAATGCAGAAAAACCCAGGGACCTAGTCCATATTTGAACACCATACTGTATTAAGACGCTACAGACACTAGCCTACTACCAATGAACTTCTGACTGTAATGTAGTTGAGCCCTAACCAATCTCACACTGATCAAGGTACAGTTGCGCTCCATACGTCTCTGAATCCCAGCAGGACTCTACGCACTTGATTCCCTTAGCTAATCTCACCTACAACTAAGAGTTGTTACGACCCAAAGTCGAAGACTTGATAAACCAATCTGTCTCACACAGAAAAGTCTATTTTATAGATAAATTTGTCTCCCACAAATAAACCTATGAGTTTTTTTCCGTTTTTGATAAATCAAGGTGAACAGGAACCAATTGATATACCATACTTATATTACCGAAGAACATCTTAGAAATATCAATCACCTCACAATAATCTTAATCGTATGGTAAAGAAACAAGATATTGTGGAATCACAAACGATGAGACGAAGATGTTTGTGACTACTTTTTATCTTGCCTATCGGAGATTAAATCTCGAGCAAATCTTAGAGAAGATATTACTCAATCACGATAGAAAACAGCAAGATCAGACTACGCATCTAAAGAGAAAATAATTGGGTTTGGCTTCACAATCCCAATAAAGTCTTCAAGTCGTTAACCTACAGGGTTTCGTGAAAAACCTAAGGTTAAAGGAGAATCGACTCTAGTCGCAACTAGTATAACATAGGAGGTGTGGAGATTAGGTTTCCCAGTTGCTAGAGTTCTCCTTTATATAGTCTTCAAATCAGGGTTTGCAATCTAAGTTACCTTGGTAACAAAGCATTCAATATTCACCGTTAGATGAAAACCTGTTAGACTCAAGCTAATATCTTTCAACCGTTAGATCGAACTTAGCTTGTTACACACACATGAAAAGTGACTTCATTTAGATATGAGTAACCGTACCTAAATGTGTGCACCTTTGTTGGCTCAATAATAGTTAACCGAAGTTAGCCATATGAAAAATTTCATATCAACCTTATTCATCTTAACCATAACTAGTTCAAATGACTCAAATGAAACTAGTTCTAGAGTTGTCAATTGTTTATATTCTCATAGAAGTATACAAGACACAATTGAAAAAAAAATCGATTTTTATTCACTCGAATCAAGTCATGAACATTATAGCCACGGTTTGCAAAAGATTGCATTCCTTATTATATAAATGTATTAGTTCATGAACAAACCGATTTTAGAACATTATCCACTCAGGTATGCAAACGGGTACGCATACCTAAATGGCCGGACTAAGTTTGGGTTCGCCAGTACGCGTACCGGTATGCGTACTTGGTTCCCGTTCCTTGACTAAACCAAACAGTACACATACGAGTATGCATACCATGGTTCCCGGACTTGGATTATACAAATGCATGTACGCATACTGTGCTTAAATCCAATTGACTTTCATTTCAACCATTGAAACATTCTCGGAAGACGATAATAGTTGTCTCACACAAACTATTAGCTTCAAAGCAATTTTCAAGTGATCAAATGATCAATACGAAACATTCCGAGTCTACATCAAATGACTGTCTCACACAAATCATGTAAGATGTTACCAGGCGATTTTCACATGATCATCTTTTGACTTTCGTCAAGAATATAAGATGAACTTGGTTAAAGCGAAAGCTTACCAACACATATTTCGAGAAATATGTAAGCGAGTTAAACTCGGTTCGAAATATCAAATGTGTATAATTGAAGTCTATATAGTTATACGACTTTTGTCTCAAATAGGAGATAGAGTAGTTAGACTTTTGAGTGATAGATGAGTTCAAGTCTCCACATACCTTTTGTTTATGAAGTTCCACAAGATCCCCTTAGTAGTTCTTCGTCTTCAATCGATGAACGCTGTGAAGTCTAATGCTCAACTACACTTTCTATCTTAATCCGAGACTTAGATATAAGTAGACTAGAAATCAAGACTTATAGTTTTGACAACTAAACTTGACAACAAGCTTGAGATAGCAACGCTTGCGAGTTCGACCGAGCAGTGCTCTAACATTAATCTCCCCCTTTGTCAATTTTAGTGACAAAACTATCAATACATATGGAATACAAAATAAATAAACTTTGTAGCTCTCAATCCAAATGCTTGATTTCCTTGGTTCTTCAACATTCCTTGAAATCTTCGTCACTTCCAAGTACTCCATGATTCTAAAGGTGTTCAACTCAGCATCATAGTTGTTGAAGATCCGTAGCTATAACAATATTTAAAAACAAGATGTTTTCCTATTGTTATATAGTGTTATAATATTATTACACAGCATCAAAGTCCAATTGTATCACAACTTTGACAACAATACTATGGTGATATGTATCACTCCCCCTTAGTCAATACTTCATCTCACATGAAAACCACTCCCCCTTACATAATGATCCGTAAACCATATGTATTTGTAGTGTGAACTACACATTAATTCTCCCTCTTTTTGTCAATAAAAATTGGCAAAGGTACGAAAACTAGTGGGATCCTAATGAAATTTTCATAGAGATACTTCATGACCAAAATAGAACATATCAACTTTGTTTAGATGCAATCATATAGCCGAAACTAAATGTATTCATCAAGGAGTTTATAAAGAAACAAGTAAACTCGTACAATATTCCACAGCCGCACTCCCCTCAAAGATTTGGCAATTAAGCACAAGTTCAATTAAGAACTCTCCCCCATAAAATGTCATTCCCGAAAGAACAACAAGAGCGACCTTACTTTCACAAGAAAAGAAGGATTTCTTTGGACATTAACAAATCACATGAAACATGAATTTTTATCCAAAATACTCAATTAAATTAACCACAAGACAACCCATGATTAATTTAATTGGAAATGCTCACATAAGAGAACTTACGGAGCCACACAGTACTTACACAAATATGTGGATCAGGGAAAGACCAATACTGCGGAATATTCAAAGATTCATTCTATTTTGCATCGATATTTGCATAGAGACATGTAATAGACTTAATCTTTGTAAACAAAAGTTCATCCTATCTTCCATCAATATTTGCATAATGACATAGTAGGCTTAACTTTTGTTGTCAAAAGTTCATTCTATCTTTTATCAATATTTGCATAAAGACATATGATAGACTTAACTTTTGAGCATATATGGGACAATCATAGTTCACGGACGCAAACACACATATCCCATAACAAGTTACAATATATGAAACCATAAAGATTAATACTGCAAAATCATCTTCCAAATAAACTTTAGAATTTAAATAAATAAATCTAAAAACATTGGAAGATGAAAATCATTGGAAATAGCTATGTGTACTCATAATAATGGCTATTCCAAACCCTAGTTATCCTTCTTAAAACACAAGAATAAATTCTCATAAGAAGTTTCCTAGACATCAATAAAAGACAACAAGCAAAAATCAAAAAACTCCTAAATCAACAAAATCGATCATGAACGGAAATCAGAGATCACTTCCGGAACCCCCATGAGTCTTTATACCTTCAATCTTGTGATTGACAGCATCCACATCTTCTTCAGAGAAGATTTCCTCATTGAGAAGATCTTGAGCATGTGTCTTCATGAGAACAAAGTCTGAATTTACCTTTTTCAACTCAGTTCTTAACACATCAAGACTCTTCATGGTATCAACGAGTTGCAGTTTCTCTTCCTCAAAGTATTTAAGAAAATCATGAACCACTTAAGCAGAAACCATATCCTCATTCTCAACATCCTGATGAGTATAGGCATAGTAGCATGAGGCATTAGGATTTTGATCATTATCTTCTACTAGGGTTCTTTTCTTCCTCCCCCTGGACTCAAAACCAATACCTTTATCAAGAAAACCTCTTGCAAAACCACTAGTACGAGAAGGTTAAGAGATTCTTGACAAAACTACAAAAACCTGGAGTATGCGTACGTGACTCAATAGGTTTGGTATTTAAATGGTTTCTTAGGGAAGGTAACTTTTAGGGTTTCTAAAGACAGTTCGTGACAAGTAAGACATGGGTACCTATTAGAGCATAGCTCGGTTGAACCCACCAAGCGTTGGTATGTCAAGTTTGGTTGTCATATTTTAGTGAATCAAAACTCATTTAAAGAGTCGCTTGATTATATAATAGAGTCAACTTCGTATAGGTTAGCTTGAAAGTGTTAGGATATGAGACTTACAAGTACTACATGAAGTTTTGAAGAATGTGAAGAAGTATGGAGCTACAACGACAACATCATCCTTCCTCTTGAGGTTAGTAATATTTGACTTAAACTGTTTCATTCCTTAACGTATCTTTCAAGTCGTGCATATTGAAAACATAACTGCGAAGATGTGTATGATACTCTAGTTAGACATAGTATTAAGGAATACAATACGAGGTTTATTGCTTAACCATTAAACTTTGTATATAAGACATCGACATGATCATATGAATGCTATTGTGATTATGTATTGGTATGAGTGAAGATTCATCCTAGGAAACAATGTTTTACATTCGTTTAAAGGAAGTAAGTTCATAAACTTGTTTTGTGAATTGAAAGGGAAATCGCTAGGCTTATTGGTATTGTTATTCATTGCAAATCTATATGTGTGTTTAGTATAACCGCTCATAAACTTGTTTATGTATCTTGGTAAAACTATTTATAAGGCCTGACTTATGTATTGGTATGACTTTTATTAGTGAAAGCGATCTTAAGTAATCACTCAAGATGGTATGATCGATGCCTTGTAAATAACAACTTTTATCTAGCCATTGGGGAACCGATCCTAGTAAGAGGTGCAACAAATTTATAAGAGGGGAATCGTTCCTTATAAGAGGAGCAACACGTTTTTAGTAGATGGGGGAACCGATCCTATGAACATGTGCAACAAGTTTGTAGTTTTGGGGGAACCGATCCTATGGACATGTGAACCAAATACAGGTAGTTACCATAAGTATGTGGGGAACTGATCCTAGTACCTAGTCAACCGAGTTTTGGTAACTAGCGTGACTATGCACAGTACTCATATAGAGGTAGAACCAAACTTTCTTTGGTAGAACCGTGAAACCCATGATTAATGATTTGATAGGATAATCAATCACATAGTTCTTTGAAGTCAGATGAACCAATTCTAAATTCGTTTGGAAGTGTGGTAAATCATTTCCAAGATTGTAAGTATGAAAAAGGACTTGCAAAGTAAAGATGTCGACATACTTTGAACATGTGCAGTAACTCTTATCATTAATTGTTCAAAGATATTCCTTAATAGCTAAAGGAGAATCCCAGGATCGAAATAAATTGAAAATCTTTTAATTAAGGTTTCTTAGTTTTTATATGCTATTTAATTTCCAGCAATTAAATGCATATCTTTAGAAAATAATAATTAGTAATGTGCATTTACTGATTATAGATTTTTCTATTGGGATTTTGGTCAATATTTGGACAGTGCATTTCCAGGAGTTATGAAAACCGATTTTGTGTTTATTGCATATCTTTGAGAATATTCAGTTTTGGAAATTCCTTGGTGTCCAAACTTCCTTGTCTATAAATATTGAAGTTTGCATTTCTAGCAAACTAATCCTCAGAGCCATCAAAACTACCTCAGTTGTGTTGTTACTGGTGGAGCCGCCTATCGGAGAGGAAAGTACCCTAATTAGGAGACATCTCTTACGGCCGCTCGGTTTAAAGACTTCTTTGGGATTGAGAAGCTCTATTAGTACCGTTGGTGGGAAACTAGATAATTGCAGTTTATTTTAGTTTTCGATTGATTTGATTGACTAACGGTTGTTGAACTTTGATTGCACCTAGTTTGTTTATGCTTGAGAATCTTCTCTTCTGATATAAGATTCACTCAAACTAGATCGAAGTTTCGACGGGGATCTTTAGACTGTTTGTAGATATAAAGACGTCTTGTGATAATCCAACGTTAACAGACTCCGTTCTATGTGTGATTGATCACAAGAGATTCAAGTTGATTGTGTGCAGGTGCTGATTGAAGATCAAAGAAGATTTGAAGACAAGAAGACTTTTCGGGTTCATAATCTTTGGTGTGCACAATACTTGTTTTGGCTGGAAAGGGATCCAACTATAATCGGTTTATCTTTGTGATAGATTTGATTGATTAGTTGAGTAGATCGGCATCAATACACTTCTTTGTGATTAATAATATTGATTGAATAGTCTAACAATTACTTCGGTAGTTGTTGAGAGATTAATCTAAGGACCCGACAAAGGAGTTTATTGGTTAAACGGAAGAGCCTTTGTCAGAATCATATCATATTGTTTGAAAAGAGTTGTTACCGAATAGATTTGTTCTTCCTTTACTGTTTGGAATACGAACCAATGGAATTGTTCCAAGTGTGTGAATTATTGCAAGTTGGAGGCGCAGGGATACAGACGGAACTAGGTGAACTATAGGTTTAGTTGCTTGGTCTCAACTATACGAAGTTGGTTTAGATTTTGTATAACGGCTTAATCCTGAGAGTATTCAATTATGGACAAGGTCCTGGGGTTTTTTATGCATTTGCGGTTTCCTCGTTAACAAAATCTTGCTGTGTCATTTACTTTTATTTAATTTTCCGCAATTATAATTGTTGTTATTATAATTTAAAGTAAATTACACAAACGTTAATTCCTATTTACTTGATAGCAATCCTATTGTGTTTGGTTAAGTACAAACCTTTTATCAAGTAAACATACTTAGTTGTTGTATTGTCTCAATCTCGTATCCATAGACGATCACACGAAGTGTGAACCGATTAGTTGTATTGTCTCGACTCAGTTTATAGAAAATCACTTTCGGAAAAGGACTTATAGGTGGAAAAGTTTTAGATTTAGGTATATTTGGGTACCCTCGTCTTTTCAATTGGTATCAGAGCAGGAAAACACGAAAAGATCTAACAATCTGTGTTTGGTGCGATCCAACCTATAAGACTGGAATCTAGAAATGGTTTTTATTGAACCTGATAATGATTCAGTTAACGTAAAGCAAGACATCAAGAGTTTTGAATTAACACTTGATGATGGCATCTACGAATCAATATCTGAAGACCTTTATGAAAGGGAATCTACTAGACAAGTTCATCTTGTTAATGATGTATAAACTGGTGATAACTGGGAATCATGCCTAGAAAATCAGTTGGATGAAATATCCGATGATGGTGACTCAGATATTTATCGAGAAGTGGATGATGATATCTCAAAATACTCCAAGATACTTAAGCCTTTGGGAAAGAGTAAACTCAAAACTTCTGATGTCATTGATCTCTTAACTCCTCTATGTCGACAGAACAAGAAGTTGAGAAATTTTTTTCAAGGACAATATTGTGGTTTTCGCATCACTGAATATCTTCTTAAAGATCGTACAAACGATCTAAATTCTAAAAAATTAGAATGTGAAAATCTTCAAAGAGAACTATTTTTGTCGGAAAAGAAATGTGCTGAATCGGAAGCAATGTTTAATTCTCGACAAATATAGGGTCTTGAAGAAAAAGCCAGTGCTTGTCTCTCTCAAACAAAATTGTTAGAGAAAGAGCGTGATGTTTCTCTTGAAAAAATTCACTTGTTGGAAGAGAAACTTGTTGAATCTGATGCAAGGATTAACTCTCAACAAAAGATTTTTGAAGAGAAAGAAGGTGTATATCTCACACGAGAAAAACACCTTGAGGATGATCTAGCTGGTGCTCTTGATAAAATCAAGATGTTGGAAGAATAAAATTTGTACTTAAAAAAATCCAATGATAGCACAAACAATTTATCATCATTGTTAGAAGCAGGAAGATATCATAGTGATACACGGGGATTAGGATATAAGGAATCAGATGCTTCCAACGATAACAATGAGATAAAATTTGTTAAATCTACAAATTATTATCAACCAGAGGATTCCACTGATGACAAAGATGATCCTATTTCTTGTAGAGAAGAAAAGTCTGTCAAGCCTAAGAATAGTGTTCAACCAGAAGTAATCAAAGAAGGCATTTCTGCTAATGTCAAGAAAGCAACAACGTTAAACAAAGATAAGAAGAAGAAGAAGAAAACTAGTCGAGCTCCAATACAAGAGGATCCACAAAAAGGTAACACTAAAACTCATACTTCGTATGTTTATACTAAGCATTGTTATTATTGTGGTAATAAAGGACACTTGCAATGGGGATGCAAAGTTCGTAAGATGCAAGATGCACTTTCTTTTGTATCAAATGAATTGGCTAAGATTGCTCCCCAAAGGAACTCAGATCGGTATTGTCCTAAGTTTAGGAAAAAGAATTATTATAATGATAGTTCAAATTTTGCATATCACTCGACCAGGTCATTTCATAAAAGACCCAATTATAGAAAGAGAGATGACTTTTTAAATGCAAAAACAAGATCTGATGTTCCAAATTGGAGAAAGGATGTTTCGCAAAGTATTCAAAAGGACAATCGTCCTAATGATATGAAGGAGAAAGATGCTCCTGCAAAACCCAACTCTAAATGGGTCCCGAAGTCCTCCATAGCCAAGAAGGGACCAAAAGTTAGTCACAAGAATGACTCTCAGCTGTTAATTGCTGGTGACAATAATTACAAGAGTTTTCTTGAAAGACTAAAGAAAGACATCATGTATGAAATCTCTTGTACTAGTGAACATTGTGATAATGACACTCTTCATCACAAGTCAAAGAAGAAAAACAAGAGATGGAACAAGAGAAAACAAACCAAGCAAGAGGCCAAGAATGATAATTCTGTCTTAGTCACTCATGACGAACAAGACAAAGCTCAACTCAACACAACCTAGTCGTGTTAGAATGTGCAAGCTCACCTTGGTTCTCAATCTTTTGAAAGGTGAGGAAGTACATGAAACTGAGCACGTGATCTCTCGGTTATTATATGACTAATTAACATCTTTAGGGAGATTTCTTATCTTCTATACTCATACTTTCTCTATCTATATTTGAGGTTTTGATAGAAACGGTAATTTTTAGTTTACGATGTTGATATCTACTGATCAAATATGTGTATCTCTTGTTTTTACGGTTAAAACGAGCCAAAAATCACCGAATTCGGACATCATATGCAAAAGTTATGTCAAAAACAGTTTAGTGTTGTGATCCATCACAAATAACTCTTGGGAACCCATCCTAGTGAGAGGTCCCCATACGAAGTTGTGTAAAACTGTTTTGCCCATAACTTCTTCGTCCGTACTCAGAATGACCTCATTCTTTTTGCGTGGGTTTCACAATTCAATTCCCTACAAGATAGAGGTAATTGCAATACTTGATTCTTTGTTGAATATTTATGGTGTATTGAATTTGTGTTATGGGATTTTTGATTTTGGTTTTCATAACCTTAATATTCGATCTCATAATGCGTGAACCCTTATGGTTTGGGTGACTTTTTGATTTAGTGGGATTAAGTTCTAGCCCATGTTGGTAGGATTTATCAAAGGATCATGAGGTGTTCCTGTAGAAACAATATGTGAAAAAGTCACAATATGTTGAATCTTTTGGTTTAGCATAAAAGCATATGTGTTTCGAGGTTTGAACTTTTGCATCACATAGTTAAAACCGGTTTTCAATCTTTATTTGGTAAAGGTTGCTCTTTGTTGTTGTTATTTTGTTTTGGCGGGAGGATGAAAACTTTAATGGGGGAGAGTTCTAAGTTAACTTGCGCTTAATGACATATCTTAAAGGGAGAAGAGGATGCGGAATTTGAGGTAACAATCTTGTTAGTTAATTGTTTTCCTGTTTAAGAAAAGCATGATTTTATTTCATATATTTATTGCTTTTGCTTAACAAAATTTTCGGTACAATTGATGTTGATTCCATTATTTGTGTATGGATGTTTGATTGTGATTCAATTGTTTCCGGTTAAGAAAAACTATTGTTATCTTTCGTTATTGCTTGATATCAATTGTTTAGGCTTACAAAATTTTGGTGCAATTGCAGTGCTATAATGTCTATGTTTGTTTCAATTGCTTCCGGTTAAGATAAATGATTATGCAAGTTGATTTATTTGGTTTGTATGGATTGTTTATGGCTTAACAAAAGGCTTCGGGATCATTTGTTTAGTCCAAATGATTTCCGGATAAGAGAAACTAAGTTTTTCGGATCTTAGTTAGACTTATCAAACGTGGAGGTTTCGGTTATTCAAGTATAACCGAATGCCTTAACAAGAATTACTAGTTAAGTAACCTAGTATTTGTCTTGTTTAAAAGTGAAAGGTCTAAGTTATTGATGAGAATAATTAGAGCCTGATGAAAAAAAATAAAGTTAATTCTGATCTTTATTTTGGTCTTATCGAACAAGCGATTGTATTTGTACAATCGGTTTAGCAAAAGAACTAAGGTGATTAGTCGATTTTTGAAGTGCTAAACTATTAGGGAAAATTTCTTCGGCAATTGTTTCCTAGATAACATGTTAAAACCAAATTACTTGTAGTTTCGGTTTTGATATTGGTTATCTAAAATGGTGTGTAAAACCCTCTTGCTCAACTCTTATAGGTTTGAAAATTCTCTTTGTGAGATTTGTAAGATCCTTTCGGTTTTTCCTTTATTTTTTCGTTTCTTTGTCATTTTGTGACAAAAAGGGGAGAAATATATGGAGTAAACAAGTGATATTGACTTGTTGTGAGTTGGTATTATCAAGGGAAAGGACATTTGTGCTAAAACGTTTATTCTAACGAAAAGAGTGAAAGCATAGACTAAGGGAGAGTCACATATCATATGATACGTAGTTATGAGGAACTACATGAAAATAACAAAGACGTGCGGATTGAAAATATACCTATCTTACCTTTAGGGGGAGTATTAGCTTTGTTATTATAATGTCAGCAACGGCATTTAAGGATTGAATTTAATGCAGGTTTTGTGCTCTTGAACTTGGAATCAAGCGTATGTGTATAATGAATTTTTATAATTTGTTTATCCATATGATGTAAGAGTTTTGTCACTAAAATTTACAAAAAGGGAGATTGTTAAAGCATAGCTTGGTTGAACCCACCAAGCGTTGGTATGTCAAGTTTGGTTGTCATATTTTAGTGAATCAAAACTCATTTAAAGAGTTGTTTGATTATATACTAGAGTCAACTTCGTATAGGTTAGCTTGAAAGTGTTAGGATATGAGACTTACAAGTATTACATGAAGTCTTGAAGAATGTGAAGAAGTATGGAGCTACAACGACAACATCATCCTTCCTCTTGAGGTTAGTAATATTTGACTTGAACTGTTTCATTCGCTAACGTATCTTTAAAGTCGTGCATATTGAAAACATAACTGCGAAGCTGTGTATGATACTCTAGTTAGGCATAGTATTAAGGAATACAATACGAGGTTTATTACTTAACCATTAAACTTTGTATATAAGACATCGACATGATCATATGAATGCTATTGTGATTATGGATGGGTATGAGTGAAGATTTCATCCTAGGAAACAATGTTTTACATTCGTTTAAAGGAAGTAAGTTCATAAACTTGTTTTGTGAATCGAAAGGGAAATCGCTAGGCTTATTGGTATTGTTATTCATTGCAAATCTATTTTGAATTACCAATATGTGTGTTTAGTATAACCGCTCATAAACTCGTTTATGTATCTTGGTAAAAATATTCACAAGGCCTGACTTATGTATTGGTATGACTTTTATTAGTGAAAGCGATCTTAAGTAATCACTCAAGATGATCTGATCGATGCCTTGTAAATAACAACTTTTATCTATCCCTTGGGGAACCAATCCTAGTAAGAGGTGAAAAAAATTTACAAGAGGGGAATCGATCCTTGTAAGAGGTGCAACACGTTTTTAGTAGATGGGGGAACCGATTCTATGAACATGTGCAACAAGTTTGTAGTTTTGGGGGAACCGATCCTATGGACATGTGCACCAAATACAGGTAGTTACCATAAGTATGTGGAGAACCGATCCTAGTACCTAGTCAATCGAGTTTTGTTAACTAGCGTGACTATGCACAGTACTAACATGGAGGTAAAACCGAACTTGCTTTGGTAGAACCGTGAAACCCATGATTGGTGATTTGATAGGATAATCAATCACATAGTTCTTGGAAATCAGATGAACCAATTCTAAATTCGTTTGGAAGTGTGGAAAATCGTTTCCAAGATTGTAAGTATGAAAAAGAACTTGCAAAGTAAAGATGTCGACATACTTTGAACATGTGCAGTAACTCTTATCATTAATTTCTCAAAGATATTCCTTAATAGCTAAAGGAGAATCCCAGGATCGAAATAAATTGAGAATCTTTTAATTAAGGTTTCTTAGTTTTTATATGCTATTTAATTTCCAGCAATTAAATGCATATCTTTAGAAAATAATAATTAGTAATGTGCATTTACTGATTATAGATTTTTCTATTGGGATTTTGGTCAATATTTGGATAGTGCATTTCCAGGAGTTATGAAAACCGATTTTGTGTTTATTGCATATCTTTGAGAATATTCGGTTTTGGAAATTCCTTGATGTCCAAACTTCCTTGTCTATAAATATTGAAGTTTGCATTTCTAGCAAACTTATCCTCAGATCCATCAAAACTACCTCAGTTGTGTTGTTACTGGTGGAGCCGCCTATCGGAGAGTAAAGTACCCTAATTAGGAGAAATCTCTTACGGCCGCTCGGTTTAAATACTTCTTTGGGATTGAGAAGCTCTATTAGTACCGTTGGTGGGAAACTAGATAATTGCAGTTTATTTTAGTTTTCGATTAATTTGATTGACTAACGGTTGTTGAACTTTGATTGCACCTAGTTTGTTTATGCTTGAGAATCTTCTCTTCTGATATAAGATTTACTAAAACTAGATCGAAGTTTCGACGGGGATCTTTAGACTGTTTGTAGATCTAAAGACATCTTGCGATAAACCAACGTTAACATACTCCGTTCTGTGTGTGATCGATCATAAGAGATTCGAGTTGATTGTGTGCAGGTGCTGATTGAAGATCAAAGAAGATTTGAAGACAAGAAGACTTTTTGGGTTCATAATCTTTGGTGTGCACAATACTTGTTTCGGCTGGAAATGAATCCAACTATAATCGGTTTATCTTTATGATAGATTGAACTGATTAGTTGAGTAGATCGACATCAATACACTTTTTTGTGATTAATAGTATTGATTGCATAGTCTAACAATTACTTCAGTAGTTATTGAGAGATTAATCTAAGGACCCGACAAAGGAGTTTATTGGTTAAACGGAAGAGCCTTTGTCAGACTCATATCACGTTGTTTGAAAAGAGTTGTTACCGAACAGATTTGTTGTTCCTTTACTGTTTGGAATACGAACCAAAGGAATTGTTCCAAGTGCGTGACTTATTAACAAGTTGGAGGCGCAGGGATACAGACGGAACTAGGTGAACTATAGGTTTAGTTGCTTGGTCTCAACTATACGAAGTTGGTTTAGATTTTGTATAGCGGCTTAATCCTGAGAATATTCAATTCTGGACAAGGTCCCGGGGTTTTTCTGTATTTGCGGTTTCCTCATTAACAAAATCTTGTTGTGTCATTTACTTTTATTTTCCGCAATTATAATTGTTGTTATTATAATTTAAAGTAAATTACACAAACGTTAATTCCTATTTACTTGATAGCAATCCTATTGTGTTTGGTTAAGTACGAACCTTTTATCAAGTAAACATACGTCGTTGTTGTATTGTCTCAATCTCGTATGCATAGACGATCACACGAAGTGTGAACCGATTAGTTGTATTATCTCGACTCAGTCCATAGACAATCACTTTCGGAAAAGGACTTATAGGTGGAAAAGTTTTAGATTGAGGTATATTTGGGTACCGTCATCTTTTCAGTTACCGTACGAACACAATCCGAACCCAAAACAAAACTGATTGTTTTTTTTAACAGTACATTTTTGATACGTGAAGAATTTTATTTCACAAGATTTTGGCTCAATAAATTTTATATCTCCATAGAGAAGCAATTTAGAGCACAAAAGTAGCAAGCAACATAGTTGCAACAAAAAATAATCGACGAGATTCTTGAGACACAACCAATACTTAGGCAAAGCTGTCTGTGGACAATAGTTTAGCTATGGACGATAAGAAAATAGCTCAACTAAACAGAAAGCATTTTTTGCCGAAAGTATACCTGATTATTAGCAAATCTAACTCAACAGGATTTTTATGGATAAGTATTCAACCATTGTGATTAATTAGCACAAGTATGAGCCCTAAGCTCATTAAATGAATGCTTTTCACGGTTGAGTCTCTTTTTCCTTCCAATTCTAGGAAAGAATCCTTTTTGCTGTGAAAAATTATCATGAAACTTGCTGTCATCAAAATACGAGACAAAGTTCGAGTCCTTACCAGAAGAAGTTCGTTCGGAAGATCTTGACAGCCTGTTGATAAGATCCTTGTATCCTTCATTTTTCAGATTAAGGTTGTCCTTCATATCTCCACGGTTGCTTACATCTACAGAAACCTTTTTCACATCTTGAACATCATTCATCACATTAGGTTGAAAGGGACCTTTCTGAATTCTCCTTGAACGATTTTTATTAATGCTACAATTGGTTTGAACTTTCGATGAGCAATTTGAACTGACTTTCCTAGGGGAAGTCACATAGATATTACTAAAACCAATAGGTTTAGACATCCGAATGTCAGTTACACCTTGAAGAATTAAATCTAAGGTATGTTGAAGTCGACCATAGTAATTGTCATTTAGCTTCAGTTTGCTCTTCCATTGAACATGTCCTTTTAAATTACAAAAAAGACATACTTTCTGATCACCGGAGTGATTAGAGTGTGTAGCATTAGAAACATCGTTAGAAGATTTCTTCCTTTCATGAGACAAGGTAAATCCATGATTAGTAGAAGAACCAGGCACTTCTTTATCAATAGGAAGGGTTTGCAGTTTAACTTCTGAAGCTGTTTTCATTTGAGAAATATGATTAGACTTAGTCATGTTTTCAAATATCACAGCAGTGTCAGAAGTATTCTGTATGACATACTCCCATGAACGACTTTTATCTTGAATAGAGAGATTACTCAAAAGTTGTCCAATTTTACAGGCACCTTCTTTGAGTTTATCCTCGAGAGAGGTTCGTGATGAACAATCTACAACATTTTCCTCACGAAGAACCCTTAGTTGGGAATCACGATCTTTTATCATTGTTGATGGTGGATTTTCGACAAAGGCTAAAATCGTAAAATCATGATACTGCATGTTTCTGACTCGGCTTCAGGAATGCATGTGACGATTCATATTTTATGATCCGTGAACCGTTTCACGATCTATGACTGAGCGAACATTCCTCTCAGATCTATGATGAATATATTTCTCGAAAGGCCTCCCAGCTGAGCGTTCGATGCTTCACACATTTCATCATCACCTCTACATAGAATCTTAATGATTGGGCGGTTCTCTAGACATAATGTTTGTTAGAGAGCTTAACGCCTTCAGGACGTCACGCCGTTTGTTGTTCCCTGACTATACACCCCTCAGAACGAATACGATGCTTCAACTATCTCATATCTCGATTCTACAAATAGATTAATTCTAGCGTATCATTCGCCAACTGAATTCCTTGAAAACAATCTATTATATCTCATTACTCCGTTCCATGGCTGATCCCCAGCTAGATTCCATGGATTAATAATAGATAACCATTTAATCTCATTACTCCGTTCCCTGAATCCCCAGGATGGATTCCATGGATTAGTAATAGATACTCAACTCATTTTATTACTCCGTTTCATGAATCATGCTCAGCTGAATTTCATGAATTAGTAATAAATATTCAATAATCGGGCATCCGGACCATCACCGAGTAAGCCCCGAGAAAATGGTGCAAGTGTACTTGACAATAATGCACGAACGAGCAGCCGAACGCACGAACGAGCATTCGAAAATATGGACGAACGAGCAACTTATGAAGGAAAATAATATTAAATAAAATAAACAAGAGGCGTGGGACCAAGCCCACCGGCCGTCCGGTCATGCCTCCGGGGCCGGTTCCCCTCTCCCGTTATTTTATTTCACTTTAATTTATTTTTCCCCTCATCTCATAAAGATTCCTTCATTTGAGAAAACTCCCTCGTTTGAGCGAAACTCCTTGTTTCTCTATACTTTCCATCAAAAGATGAAAAAATAGTAAAAAATAGGGAAAGGTGTCACGGGACCGGGCCACCTAGCCGACCGGCCATGCCCTAGATGTGGCCGGTCCCACACCTTACAATCCCTTATTTTCTCATATTATTATTTCCTTCATCTCATGGAACTCCATCGTTTGAGCGAAAACCCTAGTTTTTCAATATTTTCTCAAATATTACTCAAACCATGAAAAAGCCAAAAAGTCAAATGGTCGCATGACCGACTAGGATTTTCACGTCAAGAATTAAAATATCATTATTTTAATATTCTCGAAATATCGGTCGCATGAGCAAAGTTCTGCTTGCTCATTTGAACAAAATTGAGAGTTTCAGTCAAGATCAAACTCTTCTGAAAATCCAAAATACTGCTCAAACACGCACCAGAAAATACCAAAACTCTCAGGACTGAGACACAAACACTGTGGTGACACGGGCATGCTACCTTGACCGACCAAGGTCGTCCCTAAGGTTTGCAATGATCCGGTCCCACACATCTTCATAATTTTGACCTAATTTGCTATCAATTGTTCGTATTGGGTCCAAACTCTCTCCAACCAACTTGGGATTTGCTCAATCGACCGTCAGCTGGTCCCACGACCACCAAGGGATAGTCCCATGACCTCTTGGTCGATCCATCATCTCTCCATAACCGGGTTTTACTACCTAACGCTCATACGAGCACAATTTTAATAAATGATTAAACCAGCATTTGAACATTCTTTCACTAACTGGTCGACAAATGACTTTGGTGCATGCTCACTCGAGAACTTGGGCGCTACATGGTCATCCATCATCCCATGTAGCCGGTCACTCTGACCTATTTTCAATAAATCATCAATTCATCAAAATGAGGGTTTCGAACAAATGCTCTGCAAATCATAATTCTGTGCAAGTTCAAACACTAATAATTTTATGTTGATCCAGCAATCAACATCTGGATTAATTATACAAAATTCGGTCCAGCTACCAATATTTTAATTAATATTTTATTTGGTTATGCTACCAATAACTCATCGAATGAGCAATACTTGCTCAAATGCTCGAATATTGAGCAATATTTGCTCAAATGCTCGAATATTGATTCAACTATCAATATTCAGTAATTTACCGAATGAACAATACTTTCTCAAATGCTCGAATATTGATTCAACTATCAATATTCAGTAATTTATCGAAGGAGCAATACTTGCTCAGATGCTCGAATATTGATTCAACTATCAATATTCAGTAATTTATCGAATGAGCAATACTTGCTCAGATGCCCGAATATTGATCCAACTATCAATATTCAACAATTCATCATACAAGCAATATTTGCTCAGAGTATCAATATTCATCATATTGATTCAACTGTTAACATCATTCATTCGAGAACTATACGTCCTAGCAGACATGTCAATTCATGAATCCTAGAGCATTCGACAATCATGCTCGACTGAACAAAACTTAGACTCATCGTCTAATCAAGTCAACGACTGACTAATCAAATACACGTCTGCGTTGCAGACTCCACGTTCATGAGACATCAATCACGTAACATGGGGGATATTAATTCGGGTTTTGGTCTAGCGGCATACAACACGTGTGTTCATCTATGATGAGAAATGTGAGTAAGTCGTGCAAGCAGTTGAAGGATTTAGCAAAGTAGTGGGTGGACAATCAACCAAACCTCTCACATACGAGGAACTGTTGCAACCACGATTTCCACTTTCCCACTCTTTTACTCGAACAACCGTCACATTTACTTTAGATCAATGTGTTTACATTCTAGCAATATAAATAAGTCTCTGAATTGACGAGAAAAGAACAAGAATCAACGAGATACAACACTGGTTAAACATACAACATTCCATCGTCTAACCAAGAATCATCTCGTGAGAAACACTCTCTCAATTGAGCGAACTTATTCATCATTTGCAGAAACCCACAACATATTCACGATCCTTGATCATCATTGATCTCACACACTTCTCAGCTTCCCTCCTACAGATCAACCCTCTTCCCTCTTTGTGACCGAATTGACTCTAGAACGGCCATTGTCTTGGTTTAGGCCGGAGTCCTACAGATTGATCTCTCGAACTCAAAGTACTCCCGTGCAGTGCATCTGTTTGAGGTTGGGAAATTTGCTTGGTTGAGGAGCCTCCGTCCGTTCGGTCGTCTCCCCGTTCCCTAGAAAACCAGCAAATCGTTTTTCCCCATCATTAGATTGGCGACCACAGTGGGAGATTAATCTCTCGGTTGCAATCTCAAACTTTCACAAAATTGTTGATCTTAGGTCAGGCTCAGTTACAAATCCTAACCCAAACAACGCTAGCACTAGCAACAACTGTGGTACTCAAGAAACTACTCCTGTTTCCAACACCGGTGCTGTTGATACCACTCCTCCTCAAACCAACATCGGAAGCAATCCTATCTTCGGACGGTCTCCCGAAGAAATCAGAGAAAATCCGCCTACCATAGCTGATCTCATGAAGGTGCAAGAGACTCTCCCCAAAAATCAGATTGACATGGCTACCACTCAGAAGGAGTTATGTAATTATCTCAAAACTCTCACAGATAAGATGTCAAAGAAAGCTCAGGAGAAAGGAAAAGACAAAGAAACTGCGGATGCTGATCCCAAAATCTCTCTAATCCACGTGGTAGATGATGAAGTCCGCAAGGCTGCAGATAACCCACCAACGAGGGAACCTGCAAGTTTCATCACTCGTGAGGACCTGGAACGCTTTATGGAGGATCAAGGAAAAGACAAAACATCATCTGTTCACCGTCATCAACCTCCATATCATGCTACTATGCAAAGAATTCCTCTCCCAAAGGGCTACACCTCTCCAACGTTCACACTGTATAATGGAATGGGGAACGCTCGAGAACATGTCTCTCGATTCTTGGAAGCACTAGGCAAATATGAACACAACCATGTCGTCCGTCTGAAGGAATTCTCGAAATCTCTGACAGGCCGAGCATACATATGGTAATATAACATTGCACCAGGGAGCATCACTAGTTGGGGAGAGATGGTTAATGCTTTCTAAAAAAAATACTTCTTTGTATCAGAGCAGATTACTTTCTGATTTAGGAAGAATGTCTTAGAAGAACAATGAACATCCGAACGACTATGTGAAGAGGTTCAAAGTCCAAGCTTTAGATTGTCATGATCCGAATGTCACTGAACAACAACTGGTGGACTTGTGCATCAACGGAATGATGCCGGTCTACAGAGCCTTGCTGGAAAATCTATGGTTCCAGACTTTCTCAGAACTTCATGAAGAAGGCAAGCGATCAGCAACTACTGCTCCGGCCTTACTGGAAAAAACAAGAGCTACAAAAGTCGAGGAACCACGAGAAACTCGAGACAGTGCTAGGCACCTGATCAACAAATAGTACAATCTCTGACCTTCCATGAATGTTGTTGAAGGAAGAAAAAGGAAAGCCGAGGCACTACTACATAAGCATGCTTCTCCAATCTCTCAGGATCCTCCGAAAGCGCAAAGAAAGGATAACCAATCCTGAAATGCACAAACCTCGACCCAGCATCAACAAACGGGAAATGATGCTCAAACTTCCTTTTTCTCATTGAAGAACTGATCGAGTTACTGGAAGTCTGGATTCAATATGGTGCAATCAAATTTCCATTCATCAGAAGAGAGCCAACAGAAGAAGAAATGAAGAATCACAGGACATCAATCTCTCCGAGCAACTTTTCAACGAAGCAGTTCAATCCTTGGTCGAACATATAAGTGAATTGCTATATCTGTCGAAAGCACAAAGGAGAGAAATGTTCACAGAATCGCATAGTGCCAGGAAGATACTTTCTGAGCCTCTAGCCACATACAAAGAGATATACGACTGGGGACTGCTTACCATAGTCAATCTCAAAGGAAACGAATTTGGGAGAACGTTGATCGATGCTATCACCGCTATCAACATTGTTCCACTGAAAAATCTCAGAGCCGCAGACATCACTTGATAATAAGCTACTCATGTTGCCATCTCAATCAGATACCATGAAGGAACGCTCAGAGATATTTATGGCCACATCACTTTCAAGGTGAAAATAGGTTCAACCTGAACAGAGACCAAGTTTCACATAATCAGGAAGATCAAAGATATGACACGATCCTCGGACTAGCGTGGATCCATGCTGAAAATATGGACACTGACAAAGCGTCTTTGGTTGCATATCTCTCAAATGAAGAAAACTATGATCCAGAAGATTTGGCGGACGTTCCATCATCAGAGCATTTGAAGGAATTTCGAACTTCGACGAAGTTGAAGAAAGAACCTACAAAAGATGCATAAACATTCATCAAGAGGTTCCGCACTCAGGCAAGTCTCATTCCTCCCATGTTTATGTCATTTATTTCCTCACATGCTATCCTAGCATAGGGACTCAGTTCTGCTAGCAATTCTGCTATTGAAAAACGTTATGAATGGGTAGCTTCACCATATTAACATTTTACCAAGTGGTTGAATCTGACACCTCTCTGAATCGAGCATCTCACTGAGACGTTCATTACTGAGATGATGTTCAAGAATGGCAAAGAATACTTTAAGCGTTTCTCCGTAGCCTTGCAGGAGTGTCCATGAGCGCCACAAAATCAGAAAGCTCTGATGTTTGCACAAGTGTTGAATACCACTACCGCAACGAAAGAAATGCCGAATCAACAGAAGATACTCGGGGCCGAGATGATTAGGCCTAAGTTATTCTACGCTTAAGGGATATGACGCTTCAACGCTCAAGCATCCAAGGTTTGAAGCATTTATGATTTTATTAACCTATCCGTTATTTTCAATTCCTCCAAAATATATGCAATACTTGCATTAATTAATTGAATCTATCAAACCAAAAGAAAATCCCTACAACTGTAAATCATCCACTTCTCCAAGGCCAACCGAAATTCAAAAACCTCTCATCTCTGAGTGCTATATTCTTCAGAAGCCTTCAGATTTTACTCACAATCAAAGAGTACACCTTCGATAATGCCGCATCTAGCTTCAGCACAAATATCTTGACGATGATACGCTGATTCAACACCAACATGATCAAAGCGTAACCGAATTACAATCGATAAGTCTTCACTATCCCATGATAAAACTTCTGAAGAAGATGCAACATCATTCATCCATAGATGGCACAAACTTCTTCAACATACACTGGGGACTTGATCTTATTGGAGAGATCAATTCAAATCTATTTAAATAAATGTTATCCACATAACAAGTTATTGCAACCTGATGTGATTCCATGAAACTTCATCAACGGGACCTCTCTACATCACAATCCCCTGCATGACTGAGGAACTTCCTCTCTTCACCAATCACATCCAGAATGAAGACCGCTGCTGCTATCTGCCACAACAACGTCGATTCACTGACGAAGCCAGTTCACAGTAAAGTCATACTGTTCAGGAGAATTCGGGTTGAACTCCTAGTAAACCTTCATCTTATGGATGCTAAACCCACCAACTAGTTCATGAATGAAAAACTCACTGGATGGGGGAGCAAAGACTATGTCGATAATCATGGTTTTAGCCTTTTTAGTCTCTAGAGCAACTCCGACCATAGTATCAGCATCAACAAGGATATCTGGAGGAACTATGTCCATGGTATCAGCATCAACAAGAATGTCTGGAGAAAATTCAATCATGATCTCAGCATCAACAACGGTCTCTGGAGCAACATCCTCATGATAGGGCTTCATCACCTAACCATTTTCTGAAGTATTACTCGATGAAGCGGACTTCTCCAAGCACTAGTGATGTAATTTTAGATAATGGTAAGAATGAGTTCGTAAGACTTGTGAAAGCTAGATTTATTTAAACTAAAAGTAGAGAAAATTTTAATCCAAATTTGTTTTTTTTAGAGTGGAAATAACCAAGACACTAGATTCCACTATTACACATGAATAAATGATGATAAAGATTCCAAAACTCTAATTATTTTTAAAATTTCTTTTTCTTAATTCACAAATTATCAAGCATATTCTCAAACATTAATTGTATCCCTTAAGCATAGATTATCTAACCAAAGCATAACCTATCTAATTGAATCACAACTAATTAGGAAAAATTATGCAAACAATTAAAATTCTACAAAGTAGTGATTGAGTGAATTATAAAATACAAATTAGAGAAAAATAGAATAGTTACCAATTATTCATGCATAAATAGCTTCCTCCGTGCCTTGATTACGCGAGAATTAGCTCATCATTATCATGGAAACATGCTCAAAATTGATCTTTATTAATGCTCAAAAATGGTTCACAAATGATGAAATAGGAGAAAAATTGATAAAAACTGGGTTTGTAACACTTTTGTTCGTTACAAACCGAGCTGTTACAGAGAACGATAAAAATGAAGTGTTGTTGACACTGTTGCAATACGACCCACAAACAGTTGTCGTTGTCACTGTTGAAAAACGACGGTTCTGCGTGCGTCCAATGTTCTTCGTGTTCTTCACAGCAACAGAAAATGGAGTTTTTCTGCCACTTGATTTCTCGACTCTCTGGTTCTTCCTAACTGCTCCCAACTCTCTCTATCTCCACAGTGAGACCCCAATCAACCTATTTATATCAATCAACACGTAAAAATCTTGCTAATAAATCCAAAATATTTTCTTTTACTCGGGGATGATATTTACGTGATTCTTCCCCTGTTTATCTCCTCCACGCATCTGTTTGATCTCCACACACTTCTTGCACGCTGAAAATATGTTAAACTCGCTCTAATCTCCACAAAATCTTCCACAAAATCTTCTCAACACGTGATATTCTCGTTTCTCCCTGTTTTCTTCTTGCGGATTACTCAGCCAAATTCGGTCGAAACAGACACCCATAACAGCTTTCTATGGTCATATCACGTCTACCCATTAAGTTTCAGGGATTGAATCTCACTAAATCACGTCCAAAAATCGATCGAAAATTTGACAGAGAAATAAGTTTATTTTCCCGCCAAAAATATTCTTTTGAATTTGAGAAGAACATGTCCTCCCCCTAATCCTGCACGGGTGTCCCTTTAGCACTTGTCTTATGGGGTGCAAATAGTAATTTTTGGGCGTAGACAGTAATTTTTTCGGGGTTCCTCCGACACATTTTTGGGGTGCTTCCGGTGCATTTCTGGGGTGCCTTTCGTACTCTATCCTGGGGTGTAAAACACCACTTTTCGAGCCAATTTCGCCGCAAGAGCTTATTTCTCTAAAAATACCTACAAAGACATAAAATAACAAAATAAATACAAAATCGAACACTAACAATATATACAATTGAGACATATTAGACATAATAATGCGTCTATCAAATACCCCCAAACTTATTATTTGCTAGTCCCGAGAAAATTTAATCTACAAAATGAAATCCTAACTCACTGTCGCAGGCATCGTCGATTGAACATAGCATGTGCAACAAGCCTTTAAACCCCTAGGTGGCCCTAGTGGCCGAGTTATAGTCTCGGGAGGGTTTACCAGAGGTGTACCCACAAAACCTTTACTCCAGACCCTAGCTATCTACGCAGAACCTTGAAATGGCACTAAAGAACCTCCTTGGTTGGCATACTTATTGATTACGGGAGGAAGTACCCTGATGCGAAATTCCAATTGCTGTACACGAGTTTGCACTAAAATTCGTATATAAGTGACAGAGCTCTACTCAGATAGTTTCACTATGGACATCAATATCCGGAGTCAACAAATCACATGGAAAGATTAAGAGATGGATATAGAAAAACATAGATGGTTTTGATGTTGACTAGGTGAACGGTGTTTTCTCATATCTGTCTGAAGGCCTCCGCCAAGATGAACCTATCCTAATGGACTGAGATACCGGTCTGACTAATATCAACACAACTGGCATATACAAGGGGACCAGTGGTCAATAACCCTAATTCTAGATCAACTCGTCTGGCATATACAAGGGAACCAGCGGTCGATTTATTGAACACACATTTATTATTTATTTATTTAGAACTAACAACATGATTAGATCTTGTGGATCCAAGCGCATGCTTTCTTGTCAGTAGATTACATGGTAATTCCCGTGGATCCTGCATTCCACGCTTGTTTAGGCGACGGAGACAGGGAGAACACACACATATTGCTATCCAAGTGTTAAAATTTATTCCGATTGGTCTATTGGTCTGCTTTTTTTTTTTTTTTTTTTGATGTAGTATCTCAATCACTCTATTACACCCTAGCAGTGGTAACAACTTGAATCGTGAGCCCCACTTAATCACTTAGAGAAACAAATTTTAAAAATAAAATAAAATAAAAACAGAAGTGAAAAGGACTCAACGAGATATGGCGAAACTATCATGTTATTTCTAACACCTGAGCTCTGTGCTTTTACGAATAGACTCTTATAGATGTTTCCATCTACTCAGATTGGTTCCTCAACTCCTAAAACCAAAATGCTTCCATCCACTTAGATTGGTTAGTGCCATCCTTAATAGGCATAAATTTCTAGGCTCTGGAGTTTATTGTAACTAAAAAGTTTTTCCCATACCCCCAAACTTAAATCTAACATTGTCCTCAATGTTTCTAATGTTTCTAACATTCCCCCAAAAATAACACAAAGAGAAGTTGGAAAGATAGTACCTGGGTGAACAGAGAAATCAAAAACTAATATACAACATACAATGACCCCGATGGTCAATCAAGGGTAAGCAGGGTCCTCCAGAGGGACCTCCTCAACATCACCTGTAGGAAATGGCTCTAAAAATGGTTTCAATCTCTGACCGTTAACCTTCGAAGAACCATCCGGTGTCTCGATCTCAACAGCTCCATGAGGAAAAACAGTACGGACCACAAAAGGACCGGTCCACCGAGAGCGCAACTTCCCGGGAAATAGATGCAAACGAGTGTCATACAGAAGAACTTTTTGACCTGGAGAAAATGACTTCTGTAAAATATTCTTATCATGCACAAGTTTCATTTTGTTCTTATACTCCTTAGCACTATCATATGCATCTCTACGAATCTCATCCAACTCATCGAGATGGAGCTTTCTGTGAGCTCCTGCCTTGTCAAGTGAAAAGTTTAGCTGCTTAATAGCCCAATAGGCTTTATGCTCTAACTCAACAGGCAGGTGACATTCCTTGCCAAATACTAAACGATAGGGTGACATTCCAATGGGTGTCTTAAACGCAGTACAGTAAGCCCATAAGGCATCAGTAAGCCTCAATGACCAGTCTTTCCTATTGGGATTAACTGTTTTCTCTAAAATACGCTTAATTTCCCTATTGGAGACCTCTACCTGACCACTAGTCTGTGGGTGATTTGGGGTAGCTACTTTGTGGGTAATACCATACTGTTTCATTAAAAGAGCAAATGGTCTATTACAAAAGTGTGAACCTCCATCACTAATTATAGCTCGTGGCGTACCAAAACGTGTAAGTATATTTTCTTTCAAAAACTGGACTACGACCCTATGGTCATTGGTTTTACACGCAACCGCCTCAATCCACTTAGAGACATAGTCTACAGCGACAAGGATGTATAAGTTACCAAAAGAATTAGGAAACGGACCCATAAAGTCAATACCCCACACATCAAAGACCTCAACAACTAAGATAGGGTTCAAGGACATCATGTTCCTACGGGAAATGGTTCCTAATTTTTGGCAACGTTCACAAGTAACACAGTAATTGTGGGAATCTTTAAACAACGAAGGCCAATAAAATCCACACTGCAATATCTTAGCAGCAGTCTTCTTAGCACTAAAATGACCTCCACAAGCATGATCATGACAAAAGGAAATAATACTTGACTGATCAATTTCATGTATACATCTCCTAATAATCTGGTCTGGACAATACTTAAACAAATAAGGATCATCCCAAAAGAAGTGCTTAACCTCAGCTAAAAATCTAGAACGATCATGTTTACCCCAATGCTGGGGAATTCGACCAGTAACAAGATAGTTCACTATGTTCGCATACCAAGGTAATTGGGTAACAGAGAACAGTTGTTCATCAGGAAAACTATCTCTAACAGGAGGAGAATCATCAGGGGTATCCACAACAAGCCTAGACAAGTGGTCTGCTACTACATTTTCTGCACCTTTTTTGTCTCTAATGTCTAAGGAATATTCCTGCAACAAAAGGATCCATCTAATCAATCTAGGTTTTGTATCCTTCTTGGAGAGAAGATACTTCAAAGCAGCATGATCAGTGAAGATTATAACCTTAGAACCTAAGAGATAGGATCTAAACTTGTCTAAGGCGAACACAATGGCTAACAGTTCCTTCTCCGTAGTAGTATAGTTCAACTGGGCATCATTCAGAGTTTTGCTAGCATAGTAAATCACATGGAGTAATTTGTTTTCTCGCTGACCTAGCACAACACCAATAGCAAAATCTGAAGCATCACACATGATCTCAAAGGGTAGGTTCCAGTTGGGTGCCTGGACTATGGGGGCGGTAGTGAGTAAAGTCTTAAGCTTCTCAAAAGCCTCTAAACAAGCATCATTAAAGACAAACTTAACATCTTTTGCAAGCAAATTGCAAAGAGGTCTAGAAATTAAGCTAAAATCTTTAATGAATCGACGATAAAAACATGCATGCCCTAAGAATGACCTAATATCTCTTACGGTTTTTGGGACCTGTAAAGTCTTAATAAGGTCAACTTTGGCTTTATCTACCTCTATACCCTTAGATGATATGATATGCCCTAAAACAATTCCTAAACGGACCATGAAATTACATTTCTCCCAATTAAGCACTAGATTCTTCTCCTTACACCTAGTCAAAACTAATGACAGATGATGCAAGCACTCATCAAAAGACGAACCAAATACTGAAAAATCATCCATAAAGACCTCTAAGAACCGTTCTACCATGTCATAAAATATGCTCATCATACAACGCTGAAAAGTTGCAGGGGCATTACAAAGCCCGAAAGGCATGCGTCTATACGCGAAGGTACCAAAGGGACAGGTAAAAGTAGTTTTTTCTTGGTCTTCAGGGGCAATAACGATCTGATTATATCCGGAGTAACCATCTAAGAAGCAGTAGTGACTATGTCCAGCTAATCTCTCTAGCATTTGGTCGATGAAAGGAAGGGGAAAGTGGTCCTTCCTAGTGACCTTGTTCAATTTCCTATAGTCAATACAAACACGCCAACCCGTGGTCACTCGAGTTGGGATTAACTCATTGTTTTCATTCTGGACTACAGATATACCGGATTTCTTGGGGACAACCTGAACAGGGATGACCCACTTGCTGTCTGAAATAGGGTAGATAATGCCTGCATCTAACAACTTAAGAACCTCGGTTCGAACTACCTCTTTCATATTAGGGTTTAGTCGACGTTGCATCTCCCTAGAAGGTTTGGTTTCTTCCTCTAAATAAATCTGATGCATACAAACTGTAGGACTTATACCCTTAATGTCTGCTATGGTCCATCCTAAAGCTTCCTTGTTGTTTTGAAGAACGGTTACTAACCTACTTTCCTGATCACTATCCAAGTTGGATGCTACAATCACAGGTAAAGTTTCAGCTGGGCCTAAAAACACATACTTCAAGGAATATGGTAATGGTTTAAGGTCCAACTTAGGAGGCTTTCCTAACGAAGGAACTAGAGTAGACTCAAAAACTGGTAATGGTTCGAACTTAGATTTCCAAACATTGCTAGTGTCAAACAAAGGGGTTGAATCTAACAAAGCATTCACCTCATTAATCACATTATCATCATCAAAATCAATCCCGAAATGGGTTAGGCATTTCTCTAGTGGATCTTCTAACAAAGTGTTTGGTAATGACTCCTCGACTAATGTTCCTATCATGTTGACCTCTTCTATGCTCGAGTCATCTCATTTAGAGGGTAGCTTACTAATATGAAAAATGTTCAGCTCAATGGTCATGTTACCAAAAGACAGATTCATAATACCGTTTCGACAGTTGATGATCGCATTAGATGTAGCTAAAAACGGGCGACCTAGAATTACCGGTATCTGGTTCTCTGGGTCAGGGACAGGTTGGGTATCTAGGATAACAAAATCCACTGGATAAATAAACTTGTCGACCTCAATAAGAACATCCTCGATCACACCACGAGGAATTTTTACGAACCTATCAGCTAACTGAAGTGTTATCTGGGTAGGTTTCATCTCACCAAGTCCTAGCTCAAGGTACACATGGTATGGGAGTAGGTTCACACTGGATCCTAAGTCAAGCAGCGCTTTCTCAACACGGTATTTCCCTATTGTACAGGCAATGGTAGGGGAACCTGGGTCTTTATACTTAGGAGTAGTAGTATTCTGAATAATAGAACTCACATGACTAGCTAGGAAGGCTTTCTTATGAACACCGAGCTTACGCTTTCGCGTACACAAGTCCTTAAGGAACTTGGCATAAGGAGGAATCTGCCTAATTGCATCTAATAATGGAAGGTTGATAGTTACCTGCTTAAAAACCTCCAAAATGTCATTAAAAGTGGACTCCTTCTTATTTGGTACCAGCAATTGTGGGAATGGGGCTCTAGGAACAAAGTTTGGCTTATCAGGGCCTTATCAGTCTCCTTAGAGGTTCCATCAATCTCTTCAGCTTCTGATTCAGAAGGGTGAACTACAGCATGTTCACTATCAGGCATGGCAACCTTATTGTCTATTTCTCTACCACTCCTAAGGGTTTTGATTGAATTCACATGATCAGATGATCTTCCTCCTATTTCATGAACTCCTCTAGGATTAGGTTGAGTTTGACTAGGAAAACTCCCACTATCTCTCTCACTTAGAATCTTAGCCATTTGACTAACTTGAAGTTCTAACTTAGCAAGAGATTTGGCATTATGTTGAAAATTCTGCTTGGTTTCCTCTTGAAAACTAGCCTGGTTCTTCAGTAATACTTCTTGGGTCTTTACGAACTTGTCCTGGCTCCTTTTTAATAAGCTAAGAGATTCCTCTAAGCTAGTTATTCTATTCTCAGAAGGGTTCTGGAACTGGGCTTGACCCGAAGGGTTCTTATTATAACCAAAACCTGGGGGAGGCTGAGAATTACTAGACTGTCCTTGACTCTGTCCTTTAGACCAAGAGAAATTAGGATGGTTTCTCCAACCAGGGTTGTAGGTCTCTGAGTAGGGGTCAAACTTCTGTCGGTTTTCAAATCTAGCATTGTTATAGACAGCATGGGCTTGCTCTTCACTATCCTGACCTTCCCAAAACGAGTTACTGGGTTCTATTCCACAACTAGAGACTTGAGAGGCTCTAATCCTATTATCAGGTTCAACAAAAGACCTATGTTTAGATTGATTCAATTCCAAAGCTTCTAACCTTTTAGACAAAGCAGTAAACTTAGCATCAGACCCAAAGCCTGTATCAACCACATTGGTGCTACTTCTATTGATCAAGAGTCTTTTAGGGGGTTCAACACAAGATTCCCACTGTTGGGATTTTTCAGCGACATCTTCTAAGAAGGACAACGCATCATCAGCATTTTTACTAGTGAACTCACCAGCGCACAAAGACTCGACCGTGGCTTTGGTCGAATAATCCAAACCATCATAAAAAATCCCTACTAGTTTCATTTTGTCAAACCCATGGTGAGGACATTGGGATAAGAGATCATTGAATCTCTCTAAAAACCTATAAAGAGATTCTCCCTCTTGTTGTACACTAGCACTAATTTTCTGCCTAACAGCTATAGTTTTATGCTTAGGGTAGAATTTAAAATAGAAGGCATCAATAAGTTCCTTCCATGTCTTTATGGATTCAGATGGTAGGTTGTTAAGCCAGGTCTTGGCTTTATCTCTCAGGGAAAAAGGGAACATCCTAAGTTTCAAGACTTCTTCACTAAGGTCTTTAATATTAATTGTTCCACAAATTTCTTCAAAGTCCCTAATGTGAAAGTAAGGGTTTTCATCTTCTTTTCCTAAGAATATAGGGATCATCTGAAGAATACCAGGTTTCAACTCATAACTAGCCGTGGAGGCTGGCAACTTAATGCACGATGGTCGGTTGGTCCTAGTTGGGTACATGTACTCCTTCAAAGTTGTCATTGTTGGCACAGTAAAAATCCTAGGGGTGAATTCCTCACTAAGACTTAAATTCTCAAAATTGAAGTTTCCGAAAACAGGGCTCTCCAAAGAAGAGTCTTCGAACTCCCTGTCTTCAAAAGAAAAACCTCTAGGCTTGTTACTAATCAAACGGCCAAAAGTGTCTCTTTTCCAAGCACGCTCACTAATGGACTTGAGCGATTTTGGCATACACTAATAAAAAATAAAAATAAAAATAAAAATAAAAATCCTAAAGAAGGGAGGTTCTAAGCAAACACACAGCAGGCTGACTCCACCAAAGCAAACCTAAAAAGTTCTAGCAAACAACAAGCATGATGGCTCCACTTAGATTGTTTCTAGACCAGCTCCTAATCTTTCGAAAAGGAATTCGTTACAATTTAAGCAAACCTCTCTGGATCGATCCGAATAAAGTGAGTCGAAGAGAAGTAAGGGAAGCTCAGAGGAGCTTTGACACCCCCACCTCTTTGGCAACGCTTCCTTGGGTTACAAGGCGGCTCTAATCGACTCACAGTAATCTTCCTGAACTTCAAAGTATTCTTAAAAGAGTAACCAATATTTTTCGAACAACTTTCCTATTAAGCTCGTTACCCTATAGGTCTCGTTCTAGTCAATATTTTAGGTTTGGGTTCGCGTAGGTTATGTTTTCCTAAGGCGGGCAAGAAGAGAACGGCGATGAAATCCGAACCCTTATCTTATATGGCCAGTCCTTGCCCTTTACTAGGAAATTAAAGTCCGTATTCAGTCCTCAACATATATTCACCTTAAGGCAGACAGTAAACCCGCTGACAGGGGATTCGCGGGTGTTTCGAAAAACTTACCTCCCGTACCAGACGGGCGAAGAACCGCTTAAATCGACTCGGGCCACGACTCCTATGTCATGTACGAACCCGAGGGGCCGAGACGATATCGTAATCGTCGTCCTTCCCTGCAAACAGTTTGTATTTAAAACTACCCTTCCGTAGGGTTTAAAAATAAAATAAAAATGTCCAAATGTTCAAATGTCCCAAAAATAAAAATAAAATACAAAAATAAATTCCTATATACAGTTTCTAAAAAAAAAAATCTAAAAAAAAAAAAAAAAATCTAATAAAAATAAAAATAAAAAAATTCTATGTCCTTCTTTTCCTTTTCTTTTAGCTTTTATCTTTGGCTCCTAATCTCTTAGTCACCAAAGTCTTTGGCTTAAATTTTTTTTTTTTTCGGTCCAAACTCCAAACCTGTAGCACAAAGAAATATACCCAAAGAAACGTAAAATAGAAAAAAGAGAAAATAATAAAATTCTAAAAACTCTAACTTAAAAACAAGTCCGCGTCGGCGGCGCCAAAAATTGATGTAATTTTAGATAGTGGTAAGAATGAGTTCGTAAGACTTGTGAAAGCTAGATTTATTTAAACTAAAAGTAGAGAAAATTTTAATCCAAATTTGTTTTTTTTAGAGTGGAAATAACCAAGACACTAGATTCCACTATTACACATGAATAAATGATGATAAAGATTCCAAAACTCTAATTATTTTTAAAATTTCTTTTTCTTAATTCACAAATTATCAAGCATATTCTCAAACATTAATTATATCCCTTAAGCATAGATTATCTAACCAAAGCATAACCTATCTAATTGAATCACAACTAATTAGGAAAAATTATGCAAACAATTAAAATTCTACAAAGTAGTGATTGAGTGAATTATAAAATACAAATTAGAGAAAAATAGAATAGTTACCAATTATTCATGCATAAATAGCTTCCTCCGTGCCTTGATTACGCGAGAATTAGCTCATCATTATCATGGAAACATGCTCAAAATTGATCTTTATTAATGCTCAAAAATGGTTCACAAATGATGAAATAGGAGAAAAATTGATAAAAACCGGGTTTGTAACACTTTTGTTCGTTACAAACCGAGCTGTTACAGAGAACGATAAAAATGAAGTGTTGTTGACACTGTTGCAATACGACCCACAAACAGTTGTCGTTGTCACTATTGAAAAACGACGGTTCTGCGTGCGTCCAATGTTCTTCGTGTTCTTCACAGCAGCAGAAAATGGAGTTTTTCTGCCACTTGATTTCTCGACTCTCTGGTTCTTCCTAACTGCTCCCAACTCTCTCTATCTCCACAGTGAGACCCCAATCAACCTATTTATATCAATCAACACGTAAAAATCTCGCTAATAAATCCAAAATATTTTCTTTTACTCGGGGATGATATTTACGTGATTCTTCCCCTGTTTATCTCCTCCACGCATCTGTTTGATCTCCACACACTTCTTGCACGCTGAAAATATGTTAAAGTCGCTCTAATCTCCACAAAATCTTCTCAACACGTGATATTCTCGTTTCTCCCTGTTTTCTTCTTGTGGATTTCTCAGCCAAATTCGGTCGAAACAGACACCCATAACAGCTTTCTATGGTCATATCACGTCTACCCATTAAGTTTCAGGGATTGAATCTCACTAAATCACGTCCAAAAATCGATCGAAAATTTGACAGAGAAATAAGTTTATTTTTCCGCCAAAAATATTCTTTTGAATTTGAGAAGAACATGTCCTCCCCCTAATCCTGCACGGGTGTCCCTTTAGCACTTGTCTTATGGGGTGCAAATAGTAATTTTTGGGCGTAGACAGTAATTTTTTCGGGGTTCCTCCGACACATTTTTGGGGTGCTTCCGGTGCATTTCTGGGGTGCCTTTAGTACTCTCTCCTGGGGTGTAAAACACCACTTTTCGAGCCAATTTCGCCGCAAGAGCTTATTTCTCTAAAAATACCTACAAAGACATAAAATAACAAAATAAATACAAAATCGAACACTAACAATATATACAATTGAGACATATTAGACACAATAATGCGTCTATCAACTAGTGATTCATGTCAATATGTGTAGACGTGAAAACACATTCACATGAAAGTATTCCCAAAGCTTGCACGACGGACGGGAACAATCCAAAGTCTTCTACAAGATGATCTCATCATCTCTACAAATGAAATACAACATACTTCAGGCCATGGGTTTACAGAAACGTACCAATGGGTAAGGAATGGGACAATGCTTCCTTGATAAAATATGTTCATCTATGTCTCTGCTACAACATACCAAAAGGGCGCATAAATCAGACATACTGAAAAGATGAGGGTACCCAAATATACCTCAATCTAAAACTTTTCCACCTATAAGTCCTTTCCCCGAAAGTGATTGTCTATAGACCGAGTTGAGACAATACAACTAATCAGTTCAAACTTCGTGTGATTGTCTATGGATACGAGATCAAGACAATGACAACAAGATAACTTGTGTGATTGACTATGGATACAAGATCGAGACAATACAACAACGAAGTATGTTTACTTGATAAATGGTTCGGACATAACCAAACACACTAGGATTACTATCAAGTAAATAGGAATTAACGTTTGTGTATTTTACTTCTAATTATAATAAAAACAATTATAATTGCGGAAATAGAAAAGTAAAAGACACATCAAGATTTTGTTAATGAGGAAACCGCAAATGCAGAAAAACCTCGGGACCTTGTCTAGAATTGAATACTCTCAGGATTAAGCCACTATACAAAATCAAACCAACTTCGTATAGTTGAGACCAAGCAACTAAACCTATAGTTCACCTAGTTCCGTCTGTATCCCTGCGCCTCCAACTTGTTAATAAGTCACGCACTTGGAACAATTCCTTTGGTTCGTATTCCAAACAGTAAAGGAACAACAAATCTGTTCGGTAACAACTCTTTTCAAACAACGTGATATGAGTCTGACAAAGGCTCTTCCGTTTAACCAATAAACTCCTTTGTCGGGTCCTTAGATCAATATCTCAACAACTACCGAAGTAATTGTTAGACTATGCAATCAATACTATTAATCACAAAGAAGTGTATTGATGCCGATCTACTCAACGAATCAATCCAATTTATCACAAAGATAAACCGATTATAGTTGGATCCCTTTCTAGCCGAAACAAGTATTGTGAACACCAAAGATTATGAACCCAAAAAGTCTTCTTGTCTTCAAATCTTCTTTGATCTTCAATCAGCACCTGCACACAATCAACCTTAATCTCTTGTGATTAATCACACACAGAACGGAGTCTGTTAATGTTGGATTATCACAAGACGTTTTTAGATCTACAAACATTCTAAAGATCCCCGTCGAAACTTCGATCTAATTTGAGTGAATCTTATATCAGAAGAGAAGATTCTCAAGCATAAACAAACTAGGTGCAATCAAATTTCAACAACCGTTAGTCAATCAAATCAAAAGAAAACTAAAATAAACAACAATTATCTAGTTTCCCACCAACGGTACTAATAGAGCTTCTCAATCCCAAAGAAGTCTTTAAACCGAGGGGCCGTAAGAGATTTCTCTTAATTAGGGTATTTTCCTCTCCGATAGGCGGCTACACCAGTAACAACACAACTAAGGTAGTTTTGCTGGATCTGAGGATTAGTTTGCTAGAATTGCAAACTTCAATATTTATAGACAAGGAAGTTTGGACACCAAGGAATTTCCAAAACCGAATATTCTCAAAGATATGCAATAAAAACAAAATCGGTTTTCATAACTCCTGGAAATGCACTGTCCAAATATTGACCGAAATCCCAACAGAAAAATATATAATCAGTAAATGCACATTACTAATTATTATTTTATTAAGATATTCAATTAATTGCTAGAAATTAAATATAATATAAAAACTAAGAAACCTTAATTAAAAGATTCTCAATTTATTTCGATCCTGGGATTCTCCTTTAGCTATTAAGGAATATCTTTGAACAATTAATGATATGAGTTACTGCACATGTTAAAATTATGTCGACATCTTTTCTTTGCAAGTCCTTTTTCATACTTACAATCTTTGAAACGATTGCCACACTTCCAAACAAGTTTAGAATTGGTTCATCTGACTTCCAAGAACTATGTGATTGATTATCCTATCAAATCACCAATCATGGGTTTCACGGTTCTACCAAAACAAGTTCGGTTCTACCTCCATGTGATTACTGTGCATAGTCACGCTAGTTACCAAAACTCGGTTGACTAGGTACTAGGATCGGTTCCCCACATACTTATGGTAACTACCTGTATTTGGTGCACATGTCCATAGGATAGGTTCCCCCAAAACTACAAACTTGTTGCACATGTTCATAGGATTGGTTCCCCCATCTACTAAAAACGTGTTGCACCTCTTACAAGGATCGATTCCCCTCTTGTAAATTTGTTGCACCTCTTACTAGGATCGGTTCCCCAATGGCTAGATAAAAGTTGTTATTTACAAGGCATCGATCATACCATCTTGAGTGATTACTTAAGATCGGTTTCACTAATAAAAGTCATACCAATACATAAGTCAGGCCTTGTGAATAGTTTTACCAAGATACATAAACAAGTTTATTAGCGGTTATACTAAACACACATATATATTTGCAATGAATAACAATACCAATAATCCTAACGATTTCCCTTTCGATTTACAAAACAAGTTTATGAACTTACTTCCTTTAAACGAATGTAAAACATTGTTTCCTAGGATGAAATCTTCACTCATACCCATACATAATCACAATAACATTCATATGATCATGTCGATGTCTTATATACAAAGTTTAATGGTTAAGCAATAAATCTCGTATTGTATTCCTTAATATTATGTCTAACTAGAGTATCATACACAGCATCGCAGTTATGTTTTCAATATGCACGACTTGAAAGATACGTTAGGGAATGAAACAGATCAAGTTAAATATTACTAACCTCAAGAGGAAGGATGATGTTGTCGTTGTAGCTTCATACTTCTTCACATTCTTCAAGTCTTCATGTAATACTTGTAAGTCTCATATCCTAACACTTTCAAGCTAACCTATACGAAGTTGACTCTAGTATATAATCAAACAACTCTTTAAATGAGTTTTGATTCACTAAAATATGACAACCAAACTTGACATACCAACGCTTGGTGGGTTCAACCGAGCTATGCTTTAACAATCTCCCTCTTTGTTAATTTTAGTGACAAAACTCTTACATCATATGGATAAAAAAATTATAAAAATTCATTATACACATACGCTTGATTCCAAGTTCAAGAGCACAAAACCTGCATTAAATTCAATCCTTAAATGCCGTTGCTAACATTATAATAACAAATCTATTACTCCCCCTAAAGGTAAGATAGGTAGATTTTCAATCCGCGCGTCTTTGTTATTTTCATGTAGTTCCTCATAACTACGTATCATATGATATGTGACTTCCCCTTAGTCTATGCTTTCACTCTTTTTGTTAGAATAAACGCTTTAGCACAAATGTCCTTTCCCTTAGTGATACCAACTCACATCAAGTCAATATCACTTATTTACTCCATATATTTCTCCCCCTTTTTGTCACAAAATGACAAAGAAACAAAAAAGTAAAGGACAAACCGAAATGATCTTACAAATTTCACAAAGAGAATTTGCAAACCTATAAGAGTTGAGAACGAGGGTTTTACACACCATTTTAGATAACCAATATCAAAACCGAAACTATAAGTAATTTGGTTTTAACATGTTATCTAGGAAACAATTGCCGAAGCAATTTTCCCTAATAGTTTAGCACTTCAAAAATCGACTAATCACCTTAGTTCTTTTGTTAAACCGATTGTACAAATACAATCGCTTGTTCGATAAGACCAAAATAAAGATCAGAATTAACATTATTTTTTTCATCAGGCTCTAATATTCTCATCAATAACTAAGACCTTTCACTTTTAAACAAGACAAATACTAGGTTAGTTAACTAGTAATTCTTGTTAAGGCATTCGGTTAAACTTGAATAACCGAAACCTCCACGTTTGATAAGTCTAACTAAGATCTGAAAAACTTAGTTTCTCTTATCCGGAAATCACTTGGACTAAACAAATGATCCCGAAACCTTTTGTTAAGCCATAAACAATCCATACAAACCAAATAAATCAACTTGCATAATCATTTATCTTAACCGGAAGCAATTTAAACAAACATAGACATTATAGCACCGCAATTGCACCGAAATTTTGTAAGCCTAAACAATTGATATCAAACAATAACGAAAGATAACAATAGTTTTTCTCAAATTCCGCATCCTCTTCTCCCCTTAAGATATGTCATTAAGCGCAAGTTCACTTAGATTTCTCCCCCATTTAAGTTGTCATCCTCTCGCCAAAACAAAAGAACAACAACAAAGAGCAACCTTTACCAGAGAAAGGTTAAAAACCGGTTTTAACTATGCGATGCAAAATTTGAAACCTCGAAACACATATGCTTTTATGCTAAACCAAAAGATTCAACATATTGTGACTTTTTCACATATTGTTTCTACAGGAACCTCTCATGATCCTTTGATAAAGCCTACCAACATGGGATAGAACTTAATCCCGCTAAATCAAAAAGTCACCAAAACCATAAGGGTTCACACATTATGAGATCGAATATTAAGGACATGAAAACCGAAAACATACATCTCATAAATCAATTTGCAATACACCATAAATATTCAACATAAAATCAAGTATTGCAATTACCTCTATCTTGCAGGGAATTGAATTGCGAAACCAACACAAAAAGAATGAGGTCATTTCGAGTTCGGACGAAGAAGTTATGGGTAAAACAGTTTTACACTCCTTCGTATGCACCTATCACTAGGATCGGTTACAAGAGTTACTTGTGACGAATCATAACACTAAACTGTTTTTGACATAACTTTTGCATACGATGTCCGAATTAAGTGATTTTTGGCTCGTTTTAACCATAAAAACAATAGCTACACATATATGATCAGTAGATATCAACATCATAAACTCAAAATTACCGTTTCTTTCAAAAGCTCAAATATAGATAGAGAAAGTATGAGTATAGAAGAAAAGAAATTTCCCTAAAGATATTAATTAGTCATATAATAACCTAGAGATCATGTGCTTCCTCACCTTTCGAAAGATTGAGCACCAAGGTGAGCATGCACATTCTAACATAACTAGGTTGTGTTGAGTTGAGCCTTGTCTTGTTCGTCATGAGTAACTAAGACAGAATCATCATTCTTGACCTCTTGCTTGGGTTGTTTTCTCTTGTTCAATCTCTTGTTTTTATTCATTGACTTGTGATGAAGAGTGTCATTATCACAACGTTTACTAGTACAAGAGATTTCAGACATGATGTCTTTCTTTAGTCTTTCAAGAAGACTCTTATAATTATTGTCACCAACAATTAACAACTGAGAGTCATTCTTGTGACTAACTTTTGGTCCCTTCTTGGCTATGGAGGACTTCGGAACCCATTTAGAGTTGGGTTTTGCAGGAGCAGCTTTCTCCTTCATACCATTAAGATCATTGTCCTTTTGAATATTTTGCGAAACATCCTTTCACCAATTTGGGACATCAGATCTTGTTTTTGCATTTAAAAAATCATCTCTGTTTCTATAATTAGGTTTTTATGAAATGACCTTGTCGAGTGATATGCAAAATTTGAACTATCATTATAATAATTCTTTTGCCTAAACTTAGGACAATACCGATCTGAGTTCCTTTGGGGAGCAATCTTATCCAATTCGTTTGATACAAAAGAAAGAGTATTTTTTATCTTACGAATATTGCATCCCCATTCCACATGCCTTTAATTACCACAATAACAACAATGCTTAGTAACATACGAAGTCTGAGTTTTAATGTTACCTTTTTGTTGATCCTCTTGTATTGGTGCACGCCGAGTTTTCTTCTGCTTATTTTTGTTCAACGTCGTTGCTTTCTTGATATTAGGAGAAGTGCTTTCTTTGATGGCTGCATTTGAAGAGTATGGTTGAACATGCTTCTTAGGCCTGATTGGCTTTACTTCTTTACGAGAAATATGAGTATCTTTAACATCAGTGAAAGCCTTTGATTGAGAAGAATTTGTATCTTTAACAAATTTTACCTCTTTGCTAGTATTTGAAGCATCTATTCCCTTATATCCCAATCCTCGTGTATCACGATGATTTCTACTTGTTTCCAACATTGAGGTTAAATTGTTTGAGCTAGCATTGAACTTTGTAAGGTCCAAATTTTCTTCTTCCAACATCTTGATTTTATCAAGAGCACTAACTAGATCAGCCTCAAGGCGTTTTTCTCGGGAGAGATATTCACCTTCTTTCTCTTCGAAACTCTTTTGTTGAGAGTTAATCCTTGCATCATAATCAGCAAGTTTCTCTTCCAATAAATGTACTTTTTCAAGAGTAGCATCACGATCTTTCTCTAAAAGTTCCGCTCGAGAAAGACTAGCACATACTTTGTCTTTAAGACTCTGTATTTGTTGTGAGAATTTTTCTTTCAGCAAGTTATGCTCTTCATCGAGATTTTGAAACTTTAAGGTTAAATCTCGTTCTCTTTCAAGTGCTGAAAGAAGTTCATTAGAACGAATAAGAAATTGTTTGCTTAATTCCTTTAGTTCATATGTTTTTACACTTGATCTTTCATCAGAAATCTCAAGCATAGAACTCAAAAAATTCTCGTTATCAAAAAGACATTTTTCAGAGTCTGAATCATTGATTTCGAATACAAGGCTTAACTTAGTCTCGTCTAGAGAACATTAAGACTTATTCTCAAAAGAGCAAGTAGAACTTGATGAAGAAGCTCCTTTTAAGCATTTCTTAAAATCAAAACTTTCAATGTCTTGCGATACGTTAACTGAGTCTTTCTTTAGTTTTCGCTCTCGCTTAACTTTACATTGACTCATGTCTTATAGGTTGGATCGCACCAAGCACAGATTGTTAGATGTTTTTCGTGTTTTCCTGCTCCGAGGGTACCCAAATATACCTCAATCTAAAACTTTTCCACCTATCAGTCATTTCTCCGAAAGTGATTGTCTATAGATCGAGTCGACACAATACAACTAATCGGTTCACACTTCGTGTGATTGTCTATGGATACGAGATCGTGACAATATGACAACAAGATAACTTGTGTGATTGACTATGGATACAAGATCGAGACAATACAACAATGAAGTATGTTTACTTGATAAATGGTTCAAACTTAACAAAACACAATAGGATTACTATCAAGTAAATAGGAATTAACGTTTGTGTATTTTATTTCTAATTATAATAAAAAGAATTTTAATTGCGGAAATAGAAAAGTAAAAGACACAGCAAGATTTTGTTAACGAGGAAACCGCAAATTCAGAAAAACCTCGGACCTTGTCCAGAATTGAATACTCTCAGGATTAATCCGATATACAAAATCAAACCAACTTCGTATAGTTGAGACCAAGCAACTAAACCTATAGTTCACCTAGTTCTGTCTGTGTCCCTGCGCCTCCAACTTGTTAATAAGTCACGCACTTGGAACAATTCCTTTGGTTCGTATTCCAAACAGTAAAGGAACAACAAATTTGTTCGGTAACAACTCTTTTCAAACAACGTGATATGATTTTGACAAAGGCTCTTCCGTTTAACCAATAAAATCCTTTGACGGGTCCTTAGATCAATCTCTCAACAACTACCGAAGTAATTGTTAGACTATGCAATCAATACTATTAATCACAAAGAAGTGTATTGATGCCGATTTACTCAACTAATCAATCAAATCTATCACAAAGATAAACCGATTATAGTTGGATCCCTTTCCAAACGAAACAAGTATTGTGCACACCAAAGATTATGAACCCAAAAAGTCTTCTTGTCTTCAAATCTTCTTTGATCTTCAATCAGCACCTGCACACAATCAACTTGAATCTCTTGTGATCAATCACACACAGAACGGAGTCTGTTAACGTTGGATTATCACAAGATGTCTTTAGATCTACAAACAGTCTAAAGATCCCCATTGAAACTTTGATTTAGTTTGAGTGAATCTTATATCAGAAGAGAAGATTCTCAAGCATAAACAAACTAGGTGCAATCAAAGTTCAACAACCGTTAGTCAATCAAATCAATCGAAAACTAAAATAAACTGCAATTATCTTGTTTCCCACCAACGGTACTAATAGAGCTTCTCAATCCCAAAGAAGTCTTTAAACCGAGCGGCCGTAAGAGATTTCTCCTAATTAGGGTACTTTCCTCTACGATAGGCGGTTCCACCAGTAACAACACAACTGAGGTAGTTTTGCTGGCTCTGAGGATTAGTTTGCAATAAATGAAAAATTCAATATTTATAGACAAGGAAGTTTGGACACCAAGGAATTTCCAAAACCGAATATTCTCAAAGATATGCAATAAAAACAAAATCGTTTTTCATAACTCCTGGAAATGCACTGTCCAAATATTAACCGAAATCCCAATAGAAAAATCTATAATCAGTAAATGCACATTACTAATTATTATTTTCTAAAGATATTCAATTAATTGCTGGAAATTAAATAGCATATAAAAACTAAGAAACCTTAATTAAAAGATTCTCAATTTATTTCGATTCTGGGATTCTCCTTTAGCTATTAAAAAATATCTTTGAATAATTAATGATAAGAGTTACTGCACATGTTCAAAGTATGTCGACATCTTTACTTTGCAAGTCCTTTTTCATACTTACAATCTTGGAAACGATTTTCCACACTTCCAAACAAGTTTAGAATTGGTTCATCTGACTTCCAAGAACTATGTGATTGATTATCCTATCAAATCACCAATCATGGGTTTCACAGTTCTACCAAAACAAGTTCGGTTCTACCTCCATGTGAGTATTGTGCATAGTCACGCTAGTTACCAAAACTCGGTTGACTAGGTACTAGGATCGGTTCCCCACATACTTATGGTAACTACCTGTATTTGGTGCACATGTCCATAGGATCGGTTCCCCCAAAACTACAAATTTGTTGCACATGTTCATAGGATTGGTTCCCCCATCTACTAAAAACGTGTTGCACCTCTTACAAGGATCGATTCCCCTCTTATAAATTTATTGCACCTCTTACTAGGATCGGTTCCCCAATGGCTAGATTAAAGTTGCTATTTACAAGGCATCGATCATACCATCTTGAGTGATTACTTAAGATCGGTTTCACTAATAAAAGTCATACCAATACATAAGTAAGGCCTTATGAATAGTTTTACCAAGATACATAAACAAGTTTATGAGCGGTTATACTAAACACACATATAGATTTGCAATGAATAACAATACCAATAAGCCTAGCGATTTCCCTTTCGATTCACAAAACAAGTTTATGAACTTACTTCCTTTAAACGAATGTAAAACATTGTTTCCTTGGATGAAATCTTCACTCATACCCATACAAAATCACAATAGCATTCATATGATCACGTCAATGTCTTATATACAAAGTTTAATGGTTAAGCAATAAACCTCGTATTGTATTCCTTAATACTATGTCTAACTAGAGTATCATACACAGCTTCGCAGTTATGTTTTCAATATGCACGACTTGAAAGATACGTTAGGGAATGAAACAGATCAAGTCAAATATTACTAACCTCAAGAGGAAGGATGATGTTGTCGTTGTAGCTTCATACTTCTTCACATTCTTCAAGTCTTCGTGTAATACTTGTAAGTCTCATATCCTAACACTTTCAAGCTAACCTATACGAAGTTGACTCTAGTATATAATCAAGCGACTCTTTAAATGAGTTTTGATTCACTAAAATATGACAATCAAACTTGACATACCAACGCTTGGTGGGTTCAACCGAGCTATGCTCTAACACATACGAGCTGAAAGATATGGTCTCCACACTCAGGTTCAGGAAATCTAATTTTTTTGTATGGGATTACAAATTACAAATGTGCACGCTTCATTGGCTGACCTAGACAACTCCAAATTGAGTGATTCTTTCTCATATGATAACTCATTCTCTTATCTTCAAAAGTTGGGGTCAAGTACCAAATTCCGACATCGTATGAGATTCTTACAGCTTGCAGAGCATACAACATGCAAGCAGAAACTCTTAGATGGGATTCATAACCTCCACAGTCGATCGAGGTCCACCAGGTCTTTCCACCAAGTCCTTCATCAAGGTTTCTCCAACTTAGACCCCCTATGTCTTTACATCAAGTTTTTGTACTTGGGTCCTCTATCTAGGTCTTTCCAGAAGAAGAAAAAACGAAAGGGAGAGATTTAACAAAATACTGGGGACTGACGGTCTACTGATCATGAGGATAAGTTTCACAGTCCAAGACCCGTGGCATCGGACTCGCCTGTGATAATCATTCATCGTAAAAGGAATGCTACCACAGGGACGTGCAACCATGGTCATTACATCATCCCCTCTTGAGAGCAATCTCAGTTATTGTACCGTGACCAGGGTTTCAGAAGTGATGCTTCTACGACTGACAGAAACAAAAAATGGTACTGCAAACGTCAGGCTCATTATCAACCAAGGGTTTCAGATTTCAAATTAATCAATGGCATTGAAATCCTTCATCAAGCGTTCAATACACAAGCAAATGGTCTAAAGGAACAATAGGGGTGTTTTACAACAAGCTCGTCTGACACGATTTTACACTGTCATGCACAAAGAAGCGAGCTGGGAGAAATTGGTGAAGAATCTAAGGTTTAGTCATATGTCATTATCTTCGTATGGATTCCCTATACAACATATCCAAAATTCACAGAAATTGGATGAACGAGCAAAAAGATGTGGCCAAAATCTTGGACTACATGACAACTGAAAATTTTCTGAAAACCTCTTGGAAGTTTGCTGTTTCGTCAATTTCGTCCCTTAAACATGCTCAAAATCCGAAAAGATTCTTTGATAAAGCTTGGAAATTTTCTGAGGATGAAGAAACATGGGTAGATCACAAAAATACGACATCGGACGAAGATTCTACGGCAATTTCAATGAAGACCTAACTTCTGAATTTTCTGATGACGAATTATGATGAAATTCTTTATTCATCCACATCTGAATCAGGAGTTAAACCATCAACGCAAAGCAAAACTTCATCTTCAGTCGATAGTCTCACTTGCTGAAGTCGGCGGTGCTTTTGCTGATGAGATATGATCTTTTCATCTTCAGCTCTTTTCTTCTGTGATATTTCATCACGTCTCTGCTTTCCCTCCGCATCTGCTAAGACCAAGAAAGCATATATCTTAGCACGAACCACTCTTGGATGATTAGGATACATACCGTGTATCATCTTTCCAGCATCTCTGAAAGGTTGATTCACCTTGGCATGAACATCTGCAGAAGTCTTCATCTTTGACTTGATATTTCTGGAGCGTTCCCCGGAAGAGCCACAAGGGTGGTTGTAACTGGAAGTCACCATTATCTGAGGTGAAAGACATGGAGTCATGGATATACCAATAACAAACACGCAACAAAAATGGTAACCATCTAACTCTTGCATGTTTACAATTTCACTAACAGTAGTGAACTTAGCACTAAAGTTTCTAAAACTTGTTCGTTTCTTCAAACCTGCAAAGATGGGCAAAGTCCATTATTCAAAAATCATAAATTGATTTTCATAAAATCGTGAACAACCCACGTAAATTTTTACTGTGTGAACATTCACTGGTTTTTCAAAAATTGGACATACGTCCATTCTATAATTGTGAAAACTCACATACAGACATTATTTCACCATGTATAATTGTCTACTTTCAACAGTTGTTCAAAATCAAAACATAGATTTTACAAAAAAAAATATTTTAACGTGAAACTCACGTAAATTTGAAAAAATATATATATTTTTGCTCCCTCGCGTGAGCATACGTCTTTGAAATAAGAGTATATTTTCAAAAATTTGTGAGAGCTCACTGTTTTGGGGTAAAAACTGATTCTGCTGGTTTTGGTAAATTTGGGTGTGCCACCGAGAAACGAATCTAAACCCTAAACAAATGCACTACATGGGAGTACTTTAGATTCGAGAGATCAATCTGTACAATCCTGGCCTAAACCAAGAAATGGCCATTCCAGTCTTGCTTCGGTCACAAAATGAAGGAGAAGGGTTGATCTTAGGGATGGAAGCGAAGAAGGTGTTGAGATCATAATGGTTAACTCTGAAGGTGTGGCTATTTTATGACTTGTATCAGAATATGGAACTGGCTTGCGGAATGTAAGCTATCAGTTCTTGGTGTTTTCTGGATACTATATTGTTAACCAACACTCTGTTGTCGGTTGAAATAGGTTGAAAACCTATTTATATAGTCATAGTTGCACACACCCTGATCTCATAGGAAATGGGAGTAGTGGAGTGATGGAGAAGAGGGATGGTGTGAAAATGTTGAAAACCACGTCTTTTAATGAGGGAAGACGGGTCAGTTCACACCCACTACTTCTCTGCTTCCTGACACTTTCTCATAATGGGCGTGTTGCATGCCGCATGCTGTAAACCGCCAGACCAATACCCTGATGAACATCCCCCAGTTTATGACATGTTTGATGTCTCGAGTATAGAAAATATGTAGCAAGTTTCTGAGTGGGTCTTGCCTAATTATTCTAACCAATCACACGCAAGCTGGGTGGCGGGTAGTCATGTGTGACGAGCCAAGTCTTGGGACTTGCCGCAAAGAATAGCATGTGACGCCATTAGGTTAAATAACTAAATTATTTGTGAAGTTGATACTCATAAAATATCGCATGTATTCGATGCACGTAAAGCATCGCTTTTAAGCAAGCATCTCAAAATAATCGATGCATGTGAAGCATCGTTGTATAGATACTGTCTTGGTTGGTCGCAGAACCTAGCGTCTTAAAAGGAGCATAACTGGCCATTTTTAGGAAGCTGCTGGGAGCTATTTATACATGCCAAAGGTTGGCCGGTCGATCCCTATGGGAGAGTGATGGCTAGCGACTATGGTGACATCTTATTAGTCGCTTAAGATTTAATCTAGTCCGATCAATTCGGCTGGCGAAGTTGGACGGCCGAGATGATTTGCGGCAGTTAATGGCTTCCTTAAAATTCATGTAAGCAGCGCGACCAGCCACTTTTGGACGATCGTTAGGAAGCCATATGGGCAAGCCATGGCTTAGCCGATTGCAGCTTATGGAAGGGGAGTGGCCGTTGATCATGGCCACATCTTGCTGGTTGCTCAAAACAGGGGTTAGGCCGGCCAATTCGTCTGGTGAAGTTGGGTGGCCGAGATGATTTACGGCAGTTAATGGCTACCGTTGATTCAATTTAGGTTTTTAAAAACCATGTGGCCAACCTATTTTTGGCTAACGTTTTTTTGTGTTAGTGTATGCTGGGAGTTGTTCGTCCGGCCAGCACAATAGCTGGGACGCTGGCGAGCGTATCTGCACTTTTCCCATTGATTGAGATTTAATCTAGGCCAGTCAATTCGGCTAGCGAAGTTGGACGGCCAAGATCGTTTTGCGGCAGCAATATGTTGCTGCTAACATAATTTAGGCCTTTATAACTCGCGCGGCCAACTTACTTTGGGTAAGCGTTTGGTGGCTCTGCTTGCGAGTTGGAAGGATTCGATTGGTCAAGGAATTAGTGGGCCCGCCGGTGTGTATGGTGATGTTTGTCCGGTCGCGTTAGGGAGCGGATAAGTTTGATAAATCAAGTGGACAAAACGTACGGCCGTGACCATTTTTTAAGACTATCGTGGGAGTCTATATTAAATTCCTTAAGGAATTTAGGCGTGTCGACCAGCCAACTTCCAGCTTTATTTAAAAGTGCTTGTGGCGCATTTAAAGCGATTTGATTGGTCGATAGGAAAGGGGGCCGGCAAACGGCAACATGGGGTGTGGCCGACCGACCACGAGCGGTGCCTGCTGGAGAAGATCGGTCGTCCAAGTGGCGTGGCCACACCTCCCTTTGCTGCTGCTTTTCTTTCTTGTCGTAGTTCCTCTTTACTTCTTGTTTTCTTCTTTTTGGTAGGATTTTGCTCCTACTAGTCCATGGAGGATTAATTTACTAGCTTGCCTAGGTTTAGTTTTCGACCAATAGGGTTCGAGATATTGTGCAGGGCGAAAAAAAAATAATTTTTGCAAATTAATTAGGTTAATTTTTTTTTGCGAGCTTGTCACAAAATTGATCAAATTTGGTGGATTCTGTGTGTTGACAAAAAATTATTAATTTTATTCTCAGAGAGCAGTTAGCGCGTCTTCTGACTGAGTATTTTCATGCAGACCTTAATCATGATATTTCGGGAAATTCATGCCACTCCGCTGCGAGTGAACACTAATTGTCATGTCATATCAATATTAAGGGTTCAGCCGGGGAACATAGCATATGAAAATACTCAATAGGTCATACATTAATAAATAATGCAGGGAGGTTAAAATTTACATAATATCTGGGATTGTTGCTTCATGCACCCTTCTGGATAAATTTCATAAATATACTGAATTGCTCAATATATATGTAAGTAAAGAGGTCTGGGCACTCATTGATTTTAAATGGCTCAGTCTCTTTGCAGAATGATGGCTCATTAGATATAGGGTTTACAATTTTAGACCTAATCTAAAACCCACCATCAACATTAAGTGCCCTACTTAGTACGTAACAGTGACATCGTTACAAGGTAAACAATAGATGGTGATAGACGAAGAACGAAATTAACATGAGCAAAGAGATGAAAGTTACCAGGAGAGGCAGAATTGTTCTTCGAGCACGGGACCGCGGGGCTAGATGACTTGATACTGGCGCACCGCTAGTTCGTCCGTAGGGGTTGGCTCAGCGGTCCTAGCCGCCCTCGTCCGTGCGTGAATCCAAGACGGATTCCTCCTTCCACTTGAACTCTGAAAACACTGTGTGTATAAAAGGGCGTTGATTCCTTCTTTTCTTTTCTTTTTCTTTTTATCTTTCGCTTGCTTCACTTCCGTGTCTTCGTTTTAGTAGCATGCGTCCCTTCGAAAATTGACGCCTCCAATAGTTTCGACTATCAATAGTTTTAGAGGTTCGGCATTAGGTATTGTGTTGGCAAGGATGCGCCTATCGAGAGCTGGCCAGCAGGAGAAACAACAGCAATACGAGAAGGCGAGCATCGTTCAGGTATGTACTCCAACGCCTCTTCCTTTCCTCCGACATTTTGTTTGTTCTTGTGTGTTGGTGTGAACCCTAGCCGTAGGTGTAGCTTCCATGAACTTGAAAACTTATCCCAATATGAATGATTCCTCCTTGTTGGCAGTATCGAAGTAGTATTAACAACGACATTAATAACAAAGTAATCAGCATCACTAGGATCACCAGTAAGGCGAGCAAAGAATCCATAGGTGAGTGTCGCTTCTTGCTCCTCTTCCATTTTGTGAAAACCTAGTTTTAGGTTTTTGGCCGCGGGCGTAATACCCGCGGAAAAAAAAAAAGTTTCTTTCGAGTCAGCGCAAGTCTCCACTCGAATTAGCTTTAGGCGTGATGTCCCGTGGCCAAAAATATTTTCTCAAAATTTTTGTTGGGCATACAGACTCCATGTTACTTCATGTAAATTCAAATATTGGTGACCAATTGAATTTTGACAAAATTTGTGCGCATGGCTCTTCTTGAAGTAGTGACTCTTCTCTATCTTTCTTATTGTAGTTTTTCAAAAGTGAACGCAAGGAATTTTTGTTAAGATGTCACATGAAGACGTTTCTGCTGCTAAACTGGGAAGTGTTAACAATTTCAAAGATAGGCCGAATGTAGATGATGAATTCTTCACAAGGTCTTACGCAGTTGCAAGGACACATTCCGGCCATGTAATAACCCTCCTTACTAATTCAGAGAATGAAGGAACTGTTCAGTCGATTTCTCCAGAGCGTGTGATATGATTTTGTTTCCATAGGAAAGAGTATTCGGCTTCTCCCATTGACTTCAATATTTGCCATAACCCACCACGTTCTTATGACGGATGGATGAGATACATGATGAGTAACGACCATGTTAGGAATAATCTGATCAAGGCACAAATTGCGGATGCTGTCATGGCGTCTGCAATACTTCGTATTAGGAAAAGATGTTGCAAGTTTGATTACTTTCATCTCTAGATGGTGTATGTTTACTCACACGGCCATATGTAGGTGGGACGAGATGACTATTACTTTAGAGAGTGTGGCTGTTCTGCTGAATCTTCCGGTTGTGGGAAATCTTGATTTTAGCTTGTTCGATGAAGAAGAAATAATGCACGAAGGCCTAAGGATATAATCGGCAGGAAAATGATGAAAAATGTATCTATACTTGGTGGGTGTCTGAATGGTTTCCTACGAAACCGAAACTGGGTCAGGTGTTGAATAACACGATCAGTGTCGCTGCATTTTTATCCTTGTAGCTGTCTAGAGAGGTTTTTGATGATGGCTCCGGTAAGAAGGAAATAAGATGGAATCTTGTTAAATTTGCTATTAAGATGGCGAAAGGTGTTGTTCTTCCCATAGGCAGCTTGTTTCTTGGTTCCTTGTATACCCATCTGGATGGCCTAGCAGCGGACATGTATGCTTCTAACGGATATATGAAGATAGAATCATATGTTCACATTGCCTTTCTCCAAGCATGGTTGTGGGATCATTTCACAGATTATGCTCCTAATCCTGTAGCTTCGTTTTCCAGTACATATGGAGGAGCTAGGATACTTCGTTGGCTGAAGAAGCATCCAAAACCTGGCTTAAGGCTCATTGATTTCTTTGACAATGTGTATGCTGTTAACTTTCGTCCTTGGGCACCGGCTCATACATCTATAGTTCAGCCGGCTACTTTTTCTTCCGTCTCGGGCGCAACATTGCATTATGATGGAGAGAAAATGAGCGTTGGAGAAACAGTGTTTATGCGAAGCTGTATACCTGGACATGTCCCATCTTTCTTTAAGGAATCTTTTGAGGTGGTTCCTTATAATGTTGATAGAGCTGCTCGTCAGATGGGTTTCGACCAGGGAATTCCGTTCCACCGTCCATTGACGCCTTCAACAAACCTTTTGCCATCTTTTTTTGATAGTAATATTTTTGCAACAAAGAAGAGCCTCCCATTTTTTCTCCCAGAAAGAAAGCCGGTGATAACCCCAAGTGTAAGGAATTCTGGCAGAAAGAGTTTCTCGCCCTTCATCAATTCGTGCAGGACATCGTGAAGGATCCACGCGGAAGGCCGTCTTCTAAGACCTTAGAAAAACATAAGCTGTTGAAGCCGCTTCCTTCGGTCAAACGAAAATCTTCTGACCAAGGTGGCAACAGTTCCCAGAGAAAGGAGCGGAGGTCAAAAAGTCGTGCAGGTGGTATCCGATCAGCTTCAACAGCCCCAGTGGTCTTCAATTCTTCGAATATGCAAGTATGTATAATTATCCTTTTGACCTGGCCGGATTACTTTAATATTTCGGATTATCTTTACTCTACGTTCCTCTTTTAATTCGAATATGCAAGGACCTTGATGACATGAATGCCTTTGATAGGCTTGCACGTGGCCAAAATATGGCGCTTAAAAAAGAGGAATCTGGCAATACTGAGTCTCTTGAAGGTAAAGATGAGGAAGAAGAAGATTCAGATTCCGGCAGCGATGATAGAAGCACTTCTGAATATAGTAACGGCGAGTCTAACTTTTCCAGTGAGCCAGCAGATGAGTTGGTAAGTCCCACACGTTTTCTTTTTCTTCTTGGATTATTTATTTTTCGATATGAAATAAATATTCAGTCGGTGATATTACAGAAAGAAACTGCACCTGGAGATAACCTTGAGATGGAGATTAACCACGATGAAGATGTTGTTGCGCCTTCAATCATATAAACCATGTCTGTGGATAACCCTGAGATGGATATTAATCATAACGAAGATGTTGATGCGCTTTCAAGAGTGGAAACCACGCCTGTGGCCGTGGGTGCAATCGTTTCTGAAGAATTTTCTGGAGTTAAAGGAGCGCTAGTCGTACATTCAGCTGCATGTGCCATCTTTAACCCTCCATTTATGGCTCCCTTTAAGGATCATGTGCTGATTGGCGGATTCAACGTACAAGCTAAGTATGCGGAGTTGTATACCCAAATATGGGAAAAGCATGGACACATCACAACGACCAAGAAAATTAACAATCGCTTTTCGTTGGTTAAACGCATAGAGGAAGCCTTATCTTCAATCCATGATATGTGCAGTGTGACCGGTCACACCATTTCTGGAGACATAGTCTCAAGCTGGGAGTACCATCGGGACATGTGCGTGAACTTTGAGTTTAACACCTCCTGGTTCTGCGAAGGATTTTCCAAAATCCAAAAGCTGCAAACTGAAATGGCTGAAGTTCCTTCCGCGGATTTTATTAATCAGTAGGAGGAAGAAATCGAGAAGTTATCCCAGGAATTGAAGTTGAAGCAGGCTACTCTCCAAAACATGAAGGACGCTTTTTCCAAGAAGAATAAGTCATTGTTGGATGATTTCCCTTGATTTTTTTTTTATCTTTCTGAGCTTTCTCCTTTTAGGTTTTTTTTTTTGAAAGGCAAGAGACGCCTCTTTTATGGTTTGATTTTCTGGCTTTGAACTAGTAGGTAATTGCTTTGTGAAGATGTTTGAATTAATTTGCTTCTGAAATGATTTTGTGAGTAAGTTTCTGAATGATATTTGGATCAACTAATAAGTTGGAATCTTGATTATGAATGCAAATAGTGCAGCCACTTGGGAGAAATTGTAAATATTGCATGAAAAGGGAAATACTAGGGTGATATGATATTTTAGAATAATTAGGTTATTGGCTTCTATTCTCAAAATAGGATTGACGTCTGTGTCAAGTCCCCAGCGAATTTCAAAATAGTTGGCCGTGCAAACATTGTTTGATGAAACTTACTCGTCCATGAGGCCTCCCAGGAAAACTAAATTTTCCCAGATAATTGCTTCAAGTCTGAACCCATTCTATACACAGTCATAATAATAAGAAGTCCCCGGCCGTTTTATTGTTCTCGCAACGTCTGGAATTATACAGAGTCATTATTCCTTTGATAGATAAGAAGCGTCCATTAGGAGGCGTCTATGTGAAAATATCTTTATGTTGATCCGCGGTGAAATGGAGGATTTTCAGTTCCCAGGCGCAATTCTCCTGAATTGATCTTTTCTTGGACAATGCGCATCAGACCATTGCATTCACTGGTAGGATGATGGATGAACCTGTGATAGTGGCAATATCTCTTGATCAGTTGACGGACGCCATACGGGAGCCAGTTGAACCACCCCGTCTCGTACCCAAATTTCCAGTAACTCTAGAACTTTTCTTATAGGGAGTGGGAAACATGGGTATTTCGAGTCCGGCTTCTCTTGTGTTACCGGCCGTTGTCATGGAAAATCTTATAGGCTTTGACGCGAAGTTCGTTTCGAGGGTGGAGTCGAAGCTTGAGTGAGCGTTGATTCTTGCACGGATCGTTTAGCTCGGCAATCTTGTTGAAATGCAACTTCCCTTGAGGGTCCTGCATCAGTGACAGCGATGTGAAGTGGTTGGACTGAATACTATTCATCGGTGCAGTTCCCGTTTTCATAGGTGTCTTGGTAGATTTCCCCTTCTTCAGGTGCTTATCTTTTTAGTAAGGTTAGAGCGGTTTCTGAACTTCTGCGAGGGTCTGGAGATATAAGTTTTCAAACAAAGCTTAATAGGCCGGCTCCTTACCCTTGTCTTGTAAATATTGTGACGCACCTGACAGGTTTCTTCCCTTAGTCTTGTGAAATTGCCCCAGCTCTTTGTCGTTGGCTGAGTTTAATTGGTCATTTCCTTTCTTTTCCCGTCCGATACAGCTACGTATTCTGTCTGCACTGTCGTTGGCGAAAGCACAGACCTAAGACAAGGATTCAACATTTTTTTGTATCACTTCTAAAATCGGTGGCGTTCTCCGAGCGAATGTTTGCCGATTCTTTCCACAACCGTTTTGCCATACTCTTTAGGAGACAAAGCGTCTCATTTTGCAATTTGATGATATTGGCTTGATTTGCGACAACGTCCTCCAGCATTTCTGTCATACCTTCCATAGTGATTGGATTTTGAGCATTTGTGGTTTTGGAAGGGTTTGGCTGACTGGGGTACATTATGAAATCAAATTTGGTTAATAATTGAATTTAGACCTAAGATCCACCCTCTTGGAATTGAGAAAACTGGAATGAAAGATTGATAAACTAATTTTGCAACCGAGAGATTAATCTCCCACTGTGGTCGCCAGTTGTTTTGGGGTAAAAACTGATTCTGCTGGTTTTGGTAAATTTGGGTATGCCGCCGAGAAACGAATCTAAACCCTAAACAAATGCACTGCACGGGAGTACTTTAGATTCGAGAGATCAATCTGTACAATCCTGGCCTAAACCAAGAAATGGTTGTTCCAGTCTTGCTTTGGTCACAAAATAAAGGAGAAGGGTTGATCTTAGCGAAGGAAGCGAAGAAGGTGTTGATATCAGAATGGTTAACTCTGAAGGTGTGGTTATTTTATGACTTGTATCAGAATATGGAACTGGCTTGCGGAATGTAAGCTATCAGTTCTTGGTGTTTTCTGGATACTGTATTATTAACCAAAACTCTGTTGTCGGTTGAAATAGGTTAAAATAGGTTGAAAACCTATTTATATAGTCATAGTTGCACGCACCCTGATCTCATAGGAAATGGGAGTAGTGGAGTGATGGAGAAGAGGGATCGTGTGAAAATGTTGAAAACCACTTCTTTTAATGACGGAAGACGGGTCAGTTCACACCCACTACTTCTCTACTGCCACTAATTGTCCGCCTTTCCTGACACTTTCTCATAATGGGCGTGTTGCACGCCGCACGCTGTAAACCGCCAGACCAATACCCTGATGAACATCCCCAGTTTGTGACATGTTTGATGTCTAGAGTATAGAAAATATGTAGCAAGTTGCTGAGTGGGTCTTGCCTAATTATTCTGACCAATCACGCGCAAGATGGGTGGAGGGTAGTCATGTGTGACGAGCCAAGTCATGGGACTTGCCGCAAAGAATAGCATGTGACGCCATTAGGTTAAATAACTAAATTATTTGTGAAACCGATACTCATAAAATATCACATGTATTCGATGTATGTAAAGCATCGCTTTTAAGCAAGCATCTCAAAATAATCGATGCATGTGAAGCATCGTTGTATAGATCCTGTCTTGGTTGGTCATGGAACCTAGCGTCTTAAAAGGAGCATAACCGGCTATTTTCAGGAAGCTGCTGGGAGCTATTTATACATGCCAAAGGTTGGACGGTCGGTCCCTATGGGAGAGTGATGTCTGGCGACTATGGTGACATCTTATTGGTCGCTTAAGATTTAATCTAGGTCGGTCAATTCGGCTGGCGAAGTTAGACGGCCGAGATGATTTGCGGCAGTTAATGGCTGCCTTAAAATTCATGTAAGAAGCGCGACCAGCCCCTTTTGGACGATCGTTTGGAATCCATATGGGGAAGCCATGGCTTGGCCGATTGTAGCTTATGGAAGGGGAGTGGACGTTGATCATGGCCACATCTTATTGGCTGCTCAAAACAGGGGTTAGACCGGCATTTTCGTCTGGCAAAGTTGGGCGGCCGAAATGATTTGCGGCAGTTAATGGCTGTCGTTGATTCAATTTAGGTGTTTAAAAACCGTGTGACCAACCTATTTTGGGCCAACGTTTTTTGGTGTTGGTGCGTGTTGGGAGCCGTTCATTCGGCCAACACAATAGCTGGGACGCTGGTGAGCGTATCTGCACTTTTCCCATTGATTGAGATTGAATCTAGGCCGGTCAATTCGGATGGCAAAGTTGGACGACCAAGATCGTTTTGCGGCAACAATATGCTGCTGCTAACATAATTTAGGACTTTTTAACTCGTGCGGCCAACTTACTTTGGGTAAGCGTTTGGTGGCTCTGCTTGCGAGTTGGAAGGATTCGTTTGGTCAAGGCATTAGTGGGCCCGCCGGTGTGTATGGTGATGTTTGTCCGGTTGCGTTAGGGAGCGGATAAGTTTGATAAATCGAGTGGCCAAAACGTACGGCAGTGATCGTTTTTTAAGACTGTCGTGGGCAGTCTATATTATATTCCTTAAGGAATTTAGGCGCGTCGACCAGCCAACTTCCAGCTTTATTTAAAAGTGCGTGTGGCGCATTTAAAGCGATCTGATTGGTCGATGGGAAAGGGGGACGGCAAGCGGCAACATGGGGTGTGGCCGACCGGCCACGAGCGGCGCCTGCTGGAGCAGATCGGTCGTCCAAGTGGCGTGGCCACACCTCCCTTTCCTACTGCTTTTCTTTCTTGCCGTAGTTCCTCTTTACTTCTTGTTTTCTGCTTTTTGGTAGGATTTTGCTCATACTAGTGCATGGCGGATTAATTTCCTAGCTTGCCTAGGTTTAGTTTTCGACCAATAGGGTTCGATATATTGCGCAGGGTGCAAAAAACCTAATTTTTGCAAATTAATTAGGTTAAAATTTGATATTTTTTTTTGCGAGCTTGTCACAAAATTGATCAAATTTGGTGGATTCTGTGTGTTGACAAAAAATTCTTAATTTTATTTTCAGAGAGCAGTTAGCGCGTCTTCTGACTGAGTATTTTCATGCACACCTTAATCTTGATATTTCGGGAATTCATGCTACTCAGCTGCGAGTGAACACTAATTGTCATGTCATATCAATATTAAGGGTTCAGCTGGGGAACATAGCATAGGAAAATACTCAATAGGTCACATTAATGAATAATGCAGGGAGGTTAAAATTTACAGAATATCTGGGATTGTTGCTTCATGCACCATTCTGGATAAATTTCATAAATATACTGAATTGCTCAATATATATGTAAGTAAAGAGGTCTGGGATCCCATTACTTTTAAATGGCTTAGTCTCTTTGCAGAATGACGGCTCATTAGATACAGGGTTTTATAATTTTACCCCTGAACTAAAAACCACCATCAACACTCAATATCGAAAATAAAAAAATTCATGAAAACTCATAGATTTTTTTTTTATTATTAACAGACGCACGTCTATTCAAAAAAAAATTTTCTTTTCTCTCGTACGAGCATCCACCTTTGAAACGAGAGTTTATTCCATCTTGTGAAATCTCACATATTTAAAAGATAAAATTTTGTTTTTATGAAAACTCATAGATAAAGATTTTATCATTAGACGCAGGTCTATTAAAAAAAATCTCTCTTATGCTAGGGATTATTGTTTGTTTCTTAAACTAACGAACGAACGAACATCCGTTCCTAAAACAAGGATTTCCCTTTTGGGCCCGTCCCGTAAACGCTAAACCGACCAAAACTTGACTCTTGATCGTCCAAATCAGCAGTGCTTCATCTCTCCGTGCTAACGGGATGACACTCTATCATACCGTTAGGGTCCTTACCTGGGCATTTGCTCGTACATGACATCATTGGAGCAAATCGGGGATTCTGAAAATGCCTTTGTACGACTAGGTTCAACAACTTATCTCGTCTACTGGAAAATCACCATCCAATGCTTACTGCGGAACATGACAATCCCTCACTAAGCAGGGGACTTAATGTTGATGGTAGATTTTCGACAAGGCTTAAAATCGTAAAATCATGATACTGCATGTTTCTGACCCGGCTTCAGGAATGCATGTGACGATTCATATTTTATGATCCGTGAACCGTTTCACGATCTCTGACTGAGCGAACATTCCTCTCAGAGCTATGATTAATATGTTTCTCGAAAGGCCTCCTAGCTGAGGGTTCGATGCTTCACACATTTCATCATCACCTCTACATAGAATCTTAATGATTGTGCGGTTCTCTAGACATAATGTTTGTTAGAGAGCTTAACGCCTTCAGGACATCACGTTGCACGTTGTTCCCTAACTACGTAGAGATACCGTGTATAGAATCTTGATAATTGGGCGGTTCCCTAGACATAATGTTTGTTAGGGAGCTTAACGCCTTCAGGACGTCACGCCGTTCGTTGTTCCCTGACTATACACCTCTCAGAACGAATATGATGCTTCAACTATCTCATATGTCGATTCTGCAAATAGATTAATTCTAGCGTATCATTCACCAACTGAATTCCTAGAAAACAATCTATTATATCTCATTACTCTGTTCCATGGATGATCCCCAGCTAGATTCCATGGATTAGTAATAGATAACCATTTTATCTCATTACTCCGTTCCCTGAATCCCCCGGCTGGATTCCATGGATTAGTAATAGATACTCAACTCATTTTATTACTCCGTTTCATGAATCATTCTCAGCTGAATTTCATGAATTAATAATAAATATTTAATAATCGGGCATCCGGACCATCACCGAGTAAGCCCCGAAAAAATGGTGCAAGTGTACTTGACAATAATGCACGAACGAGCACCCGAACGCACGAACGAGCATTCGAAAATATGGACGAACGAGCAACTTATGAAGGAAAATAATATTAAATAAAATAAACAAGAGGCATGGGACCGGGCCCACCGGCCCGCCGGTCATGCCGCCGTCGCCGGTTCCCCTCTTCCGTTATTTTGTTTTACTTTAATTTATTTTTTCCCTCATCTCATGAAGATTCCTTCATTTGAGCAAACTCCCTCGTTTGAGCGAAACTCCTTTTTTCTCCATACTTTCCATCAAACGATGAAAAAATAATAAAAAATAGGGAAAAGTGTCACGGAACCGGGCCACCTAGCTGTCTGGCCATGCCCTAGCCGTGGCCAGTCCCACACCTTACAATCCCTTATTTTCTCATATTAGTATTTCCTTCATCTCATTGAACTCCATCGTTTGAGCGAAAACCAAGTTTTTCAATATTTTCTCAAATATTGCTCAAACTATGAAAAAGCTAAAAAGTAAAAGGGTCACATGACCGACTAGGCTTCTCACGTCAAGAATTAAAATATCATTATTTTAATATTCTCGAAATATCAATCGCATGAGCAAAGTTCTGCTTGCTCATTTGAGCAAAATTGAGAGTTTAAATCAAGATCAAACTCTTCTGAAAATCCAAAATACTGCTCAAACACGCACCAGAAAATGCCAAAACTCTCAGGACTGAGACACGGACACTGTGGTGACACAGGAATGCTACCTTGACCGACCAAGGTCGGCCCTAAGGCTTGCAATGAGCCGGTCCCACACATCTTCATAATTTTGACCTAATTTGCTATCAATTGTTCATATTGGGTCAAAACTCTCTCCAACCAACTTGGGATTTGCTCAATTGACCGTCAGCTAGTCCCACGAAAACCAAGGGCCGATCCCATGACCTCTTGGTCGGTCAATCATCTCTCCATAACCAGGTTTGACTACCTAACGCTCATACGAGCACTATTTTAATAAATGATTAAACCAACATTTGATCATTCTTTCACCAACTGGTAGACAACAGACGTTGGTGCATGCTCACACGAGCACTTGGGTGCTACATGGTCGTCCATCATCCCATGTAGCCGGTCACTCTGACTTATTTTCAATAAATCATCAATTGTCGAGCAATTGATCAAAATGAGGGTTTCGGACAAATGCTCTGCAAATCATAATTCTGAGCAAGTTCAAACACTAATAATTTTATGTTGATCCAGCAATCAACATCTGGATTAATTATACAATATTTGTTCCATCTACCAATATTTTAATTAATATTTTATTTGGTTATGCTACCAATAATTCATCGAATGAGCAATACTTGCTCAAATGCTCAAATATTGATTCAACTATCAATATTCAGTAATTTACCGAATGAGCAATATTTGCTCAAATGCTCAAATATTGATTCAACTATCAATATTCAGTAATTTACCGAATGAGCAATACTTGCTCAAATGCTCGAATATTGATTCAACTATCAATATTTAGAAATTTATCAAAGGAGCAATACTTGCTCAGATGCTCGAATATTGATTCAACTATCAATATTCAGTAATTTATCGAATGAGCAATACTTGCTCAGATGCCCGAATATTGATCCAACTATCAATATTCAATAATTCATCATACGAGCAATATTTGCTCAGAGTATCAATATTCATCATATTGATTCAACTATCAACATCATTCATTCGAGAAATATACGTTCCAGCAGACATGTCAATTCATGAATCCTAGAGCATTCGACAATCATGCTCGACCGAACAAAACTTAGACTCATCGTCTAATCAAGTCAACGACGGACTAATCAAATACACATTTTCCTTGCAGACTCCACGTTCATGAGACATCAATCATGTCACATGGGGGATATTAATTAGGGTTTTGGTATGGCGGCCTATAGTACGTGTGTTCATCCGCGATGAGAAATGTGAGTAAGTCGTGCAAGCAGTTGAGGGAGTTAGCAAAATAGTGGGTGTACAATCAACCAAACCTCCCACGTACGAGGAACTAGTGCAACCATGATTTCCACTTTCCCACTCTTTCACTCGAACAACCATCAAACTTACTGGAGATCAATGTGTTTACATTCCAGCAATATAAATAAGTCTCTGAATTGACGAGAAAAGAACAAGAATCCATGAGATACAACACTGGTTAAACAGACAACATTCCACCATCTAACCAAGAATCATCGTGTGAGGAACACTCTCTCAATTGAGCGAACTTATTCATCATTTGCCGAAACCCACAACACATTCATGATCCTTGATCATTATTGATCTCACACACTTCTTAGCTTCCCTCCTACAGATCAACCCTCTTCCCTCTTTGTGACCGAATTGACTCTGGAACGACCATTGTCTTGGTTTAAGTCGGAGTCTTACAGATTGATCTCTCGAACTCAAAGCACTCCCGTGCAGTGCATCTGTTTGAGGTTAGGCAATTTGATCGGTTGAGGAGCCTCTGTCCGTTCGGTCGTCTCTCCGTTCCCTAGAAAACAAGCAAATCGTTTTCCCCCATCAACAATCATACCAACCATTTTATTTACCTTGTGTTTCAGCCTGTTAATTTCAACTGCCCGGATTCTAAAATGTTTTAGAATCGCTGCACTCTCTTGGGCTGCTTCCCTTTCTACTTCAGAATCAGATTCGTCAGTAAGACAAACAGGGTAACACATATCAATACTTGTTTGTTTTGTAAGAACAGAATGTTCATCTATATGTGAGATTGAAATGTCTTTCTCTTTAATAGATTTTATCGAAACAAAACTTTTGTGTCTGGTGATGCGTTTGTCAGAGATAGCACTATTGTCCATAGAGTCAGATTAATACAAACAAAGACTTATGAGGTCTTAAACGTGTTTGCGGCTCTGATACCAATTAAAAAAGCGGGGATATAACAACCACACCCAGTATTTCGCTTAGCAATCTGTATGGACTAACTCCAATAAACTTTTAAGAGAATCAACTAGACAGTCAAACTCAATCTTAAGAAAAGAATATCAAAGAGTTATATCTCAATTTCTCAATTCAATCCGCAACCAAACAAATAGGAATTTGCGAGCCCGATTGAATATAAGAAATACCTTGGATGATATAAAAAACTAATATCCAAGTGTCAATCAATTTAATCAACAACCAAAGGTTGGATGAACAATTGATTGAACTTACGCACAACCTGTGATATTTCAATTATATAAAAAAATATAATGCATAAAAGAAATAACACAGACACCATAAATTTTGTTAACGAGGAAACCGCAAACGCAGAAAAACCCCGGGACCTAGTCCAGATTTGAACACCATACTGTATTAATCCGCCACAGACACTAGCCTACTCCAAGTTAACTTTGGACTGGAATGTAGTTAAGCCCTAACCAATCTCACACTGATCAAGGTACAGTTGCGCTCCTTACATCTCTGAATCCCAGCAGGACTCTACGCACTTGATTCCCTTAGCTAATCCCACCCACAACAAAGAGTTGCTACGACCCAAAGTCGAAGACTTGATAAACCAATCTGCCTCACACAGAAAAGTCTATTGTATAGATAAATCCGTCTCCCACAGATAAACCTATGAGTTTTGTTCCGTCTTTTGATAAATCAAGGTGAACAAGAACCAATTGATATACCGGACTTATATTCCCGAAGAACAACCTAGAAATACCGAGCTATGCTTTAACAAATGATCCGTCTTACACCAGAGCTTTGCTCCACCAGAGCTATCTAATCGAAGAGGAAAGTACCTTAATTAGGAGAAATCTCTTACGACCACTAATTTAAAGACTTTAGTGGGATCAAGAAGCTCTACGAGTACCGTTGGTAGGAAACTAGATAATTGCAGTGTTATTAGTTTTCGATTGATTTGATTGACTAACGGTTGTTGAAACTTTGATTGCACCTAGTTTGTTTATTCTTGAGAATCTTCTCTTATGATAAAAGATTCACTCAAACTAGATCGAAGTATCGACAGAACTGTTTGTAGATCTAAAGACATCTTGTGATAATCCATTGTTAACAGACTTCGTTCTGTGCGTGATTGATCACAAGTGATTCAAGTGGTGTTGTGCAGGTTTTAATTGAAGATTTGAAGACGAAGAAGATTTCTTATTGGTTTCTCATATCTTTGTGTTGCACAAACCTTGATCGGCTGGGATCCAACTAGAATCGGATTTATTCGATTGATTAGTTGTGTGAGATCGGCATTCACAATATATCTCTTTGAGATTTATTTGGATTGAGTGCGAATCAAAACTTTGCTACTTCGTTAGTTGTTGGATAGATTGATCTAACTAGGCAAATGAGTTTATTAGATTAAACGGAAGAGCCTTTGCATATGACTTGAGATATCTTATCTTAAAGAATCAATAGAGTTGTTACCAAACAGATTTGTTGTTCCTTTACTGTTTGTAATACGATCCAAAGGAATTATTCCAGTGCGTGCACTCACCGAAGTCGGAAGCGCAGGGATACCGAGGAAACAAAGTGAACTAGGGTTAGTTACTTGGTCTCAACTATACGAAGTTGGTTTAGATTTTGTATAGCGGCTTAATTCTGAGAGTATTCAATTCTGGACTAGGTCCCGGGGTTTTTCTGCATTTTCGGTTTCCTCGTTAAAAAAATCTTGCTGTGTCATTTACTTTTCCTTTCCGCAATTATAATTGTTGTTATTATAATTTAAAGTAAATTACACAAACGTTAACTCCGCTTTACTTGATAGTGATCCTATAGAGTTTGGTTAAGTCCGAACCTATTATCAAGTAATCACACTTTGGTAGTCGTATTGTCTCGATCTCGTATCCATAGACAATCACACAAAGTGTGAATACCGATTTGTAGTATTGTCTCGACTTTGTCCATAGACAATCACTTTCGGTAAGAGGACTTATTGGTGGATAAATTAAAGATTGTGGTGTATTTGGGTACCCTCATCTTTTCAACAGGGATATGGATTCTATCGTTGATAGTGTGAAGATTTACATCTATAATTGGTGCGTGAGAATCAATATCTTTGATGGTTTCCAACTGAATATAATTCTACATAATTGGGATGCAGTCATGAGATAATTTTAATCTCTGTTATTTTTATGGCTACTTTTTGAGTAGATTTTGGTATTACTTTGTGCAACTCAATCATTGTCTTGGTGGTGAGTTGTTTTTTTCTCAATATATTCGCCTTTTTTTAGTAAAAAAAAAAAGGTTCTGATTTTTTAGATGTAATGTGTTTGTTTGCACCAATGTCAGCATAGGATATTCACCCTTGACACCTTAGCAGTTGTCGACACAACACTCAATAACTATGGAGTGTCGACATTCAGGTAAACAAAGCTCAACCTATGTTTGCACTCACTTTATTGTAAATTTGACAAACACTTTTATCAAGACTAGATGAAACTCGTTCAATAACTCCAGCAGTGGGAGGAAAATTAGGAACTTGATTTCATCAGAAAGCGTTAATAAGCCCTAAACTGAGGTTGAAAGGATCCCGTAGTAGCAAATAACTAACAAATATACGTGGCATGATCTCGGACGATGACTCACCAGAGACGGTGCAAAGCGAAGTACTGAATCATCCTCTATAACAACGGCACGACAAAAGAGATATCTACCAAGTGTATGTGGGACGAGCGCGTGTAAAGTAGAGAATAGGATCTGACGGAGAGATACGTATCGAGAATCAAGGAATTAAATGAACTGACAAGGCACATGTGAGGAGCAGAAGAGTCGAATCAAGGTGGGCCCAGGAGCAGAGGATAACAGACTTGGGTCGGGTAGGATGGCGACATCGGACCAAGGAATACTGGAACCATCTATATCGGGAAGATACACGATCGGGCTAGGCGAGACATGTTGGGAGGCTCACTCTTCGGGAGAATACGAGATCAAGTAGAAAGTATCGGGAAGAGGTATTAGCAATCACCCGACAGGACCATCAAAACAGATAGAATATGACCAATATTGTAACTTCATTGTATAAGCATCTTAGCCTATAAATATAGACCCTTGTGTTGAGAGAAAGGCAAGTGATTTGTAAGTGAATAAAGAGAGAGACTAAGTATTATTGAGAGCTTTCTTCATTGTAACTTGAGAAAATTAATAAGATCACCCTTTCACCCCCGTGGACGTAGGTAATCATGCCGAACCACGTATATCTTGTGTTCTTATGAGTCTGTTACTTGCTTATCTTGCTATCTCTTCATTATGAATGTTAGATGTAGGATGTATAAGTTATAACTTCGTACAACTACATTTTGGCGCCGACTAAGGGAACGAGTAACATCTTTAGATACCTTGAAAATAATTAAAAGAGTAGAATCTAAAGCTCCTAATCATCTATGATGATAGTTGAAGCTAAAAGAGGAACTCTTGTAGTTAGTTTTAAAGGTTGTGTTTGTATATCAATTACATATTTCTAGCCATGAGTTTGCTGAGCTCATGGGTTTGTTTGTTACTCTTGAAAAACTGTTGTTTCTAGTTATTTAAAAACTTAAGTTATTTTGATTTTGGGTCTTAAGTTCATGTTTAAGCTACACAAAAGGTGTGGGTGTTTAAGTTTATTTTGCTATGTGAGTTATTAGAAAGACTCGTACGCTCCCAAAATAACATCTACGATGTTTGGTTGAAGCTACAAGAAACTTCATCTCACTAGCTAACAGAGAACCAAGAGGGTTTATATTTTATGTTAAAATCCACAAATCTGAGAAAGCGATGTCGTCGGATGATAGGTGTCTAAAACACCTTGATATTTATCTATTGTTTATTCCTTCTTTGCTGAGTTTTCTTATATATAATGAATCTTATGTTTGCTTTTGAGTATTTAGGTACTTTGGAGTCATTTGGAACAAAAGAAGAAGAAACATGGCAAAAGTGTCATTTCAAGCGCAACTGCTATTGGAGACGAACTATTTCTCATTATTTTCTTCCATTTCTTAATTTTTAGTCTGAAAAGCATGTCGGCTTTAGTGATGCAAATATCTGTCTGAAAAGCACGACTGCTTTAGTGATGAAGAGAAATTGAAGAGAAGAAGTGGGTCTTAGAAGTAAGAGGCGGCCGCTGTTGGTGGAAGAATTCAAAGAAGAAGAAAGCGTTCACTTAGAGAAAGAAGAACAAAAGCATCATTTCATGTGCAATTGCTACCGGGAGCAGAGCGGAGCCAAGCCAAACCAGCGATAGGAGACAACTACTACAGCTTAGTCTAGAGAAGCAACGGACTGGCATCTTGGTGGCCAATATCTACTTATTGGGTGCCTTGGGTGTCCACCCCTTGTCTACTTCAACAAAGTGGCTATATCCACTTTCATTTCCTACAGCAACCCTAAAATTCAGAGGAAATTGATTTCTCAATCATTTCCTGTTGAAATCGAGACAGAGGGAGAAAAGATGGCGGCATCATCATGAGACTGAGAAATCGAGAAATTCAGAGATGAAATTGGTGGGAGTGAAACAACGGTTGCTGCTGGTGATTTGAGGTTGAGAGAAGGTTGCAGGGGAGAATTAGGGTTCGATGTGTTCAATTGACTGGAAAATAAATTGGTTTCTGCTGTGAGTTTTCTGTTACAGATCGAGAAGAAATTTAAGATGGTAATGGCTGTGGGAGATGGGTCTGTTCGATGCAAGGGGTTCAAGTTCAGATACAGAAGTTAGAAGTTTCTGGGTCAGAGAAGATGGATCTGCTATCACTGAATCTGTTGATGGCAGTGGAGGAGAAATCAGTGGAACTGAAGAACTAGGTTTTGTTCAGATTCAAGTTGCTGCTGGTAAAGATTAAGAGAGGGTTTAACTGAATTGAGAGTTGGGGAAGAACATGGAATCTGATGCTGTTGTTTTGGCTGAGATATTCACAGTTTAAGAGTGGGTTTTAGCTGGATTTGAAGCTGACAGAGTTTGAGGACAAGGAAAGAGGTATAGAAGTCGCTGCTGTTGCCATGGATTCGACAGATTGAAGTGGGTTTGTGTTGGATTTGGTAGAGAAAATGAATTACAGGATGTTGGAGATGGATTCAAGCATCAATGAAGGATTAGGAGATATAGGTTGAGGTTTAATGGATGATGGGGGTTTTCTGCTGGTGATTGAATTACAGAAATTAGGGTTTTGAAAAGGGTTCTGGTTATGTGTTTGAAGCTGAGACTCAGAAGATGTTGTTCTTGCTGATAATTAGATGAATGGCTAGGATAGGTAATGAAGCTGTTGATGGGGGTTTGAGTTAGAATTAGAAGACGGGTTTGGCTCAGACTGAGAAGAAGCTGGTTTGAATTGTAGCTGCTGTTGTAAGTGATAGAGCAGTATAGCATTTGCAGCTGCAGGTGGTTTTGAGGTTGTGAATTCGGTCTTGAACCTGAGATGGAGATGGGTTGTTTGCTGCTTCAAGGAACTGTATTGAGTACAAGGTGTTGGAGCTGAGTTGATGCTGGTTCTAGCTACAGCTGGGAATGAATGAACTGTAATGGACTTGTTCTTGAGCTAATTTACAGAGTGCAATGGTGCTGTTCAAGGAATGTGGATTGAACTGAGTTTGCAGGGAACTAAGAAGCCAAGATGTTATCATCCATTGAATCTGTAGTTGGGTTGTAATGAGTCTGAGACATGGACTTGCTGTTGTGCAATTGCAGGTGGAAGTTTGTTGGTGGTGATTCTGGAATGGAAGTCAGTGAAGAGTTGGTTTTAGAGGAGATTGCAGTGGCTGTGTTGCAGAAGCGATAGATGTATGCTTAGGCTGCAATGGAATGGAGCTGTGTTGGTTTGTAGTGAACTGAGCTAATGGGAATGATTTCAGCTGAAATTGCAGGCATATTGCAGATGCAGGAATTGATATTAGAAGGCAATGGTTGTGTGTTGCAGTGAAGTGTGATGTTGTTTAGATGAATGCCTAGGTTCAGGTGGCGGTTGAGTTACAGGTGCAGTTCTGGTGCACTCTGCAAAGAAGAAGTTGATATGAAGCTGCAAGAGATAATGCAGTGATGCAGCTGTTGAGTTACAGGTTATGCAAGAGCTGGTTGCAACAGCTGGGAAGTTGCAGGTGCAGAGGTGGTTATGAGTCTCAACTGGAGTGTAGGGGATGATGAGTATGATGAGTTGGAGCTGTGCAGTTCAGCTGGTAGGAGTTGGCGCAACAGAAGATTATAGCCTGCTAGAGCTCAGGCCTTTGGCCAAGACCAGTCAGCTGCTGAGTTAGCACTGACTCAGATCTGATTTATCTGATTAGGCTCATGACATCACTGAGTTGAATCCATTGAATCGGGTTTGACCGAGTTAGATCAGTTGACCCGAGTTGGTTAGTTTGACCGGTGACCGGAGTGGACTTTGCTGGTCACCTGAAGTTGATTTCTGGTACTTTTCCGGCCATTTTCTGGGACTTCCGGCGATACTTTTTGAGCAGAATGTTTATATGGGTATTTGGACTACTTGGACTTTGGGCTTTTGAGACTTAACCTAGTTTGAAAAGGAGAAAAGCTACAAAAGGAAAAGTCTTCTACTTTTTTGGGTATCACGTATTCTACTTGGAATTTTGGAGAGAGCCGTAACTAGGGTTTGCTTTCGGTTTTATCTTTCATCTTCTTTATTTTATTTCAATTATTATTATGATGATGAACTCCATACTTATGAGTAACTAAAACTATTTTTGATTGAGGGTGATTTCAAAGACCGAAATATGAACTCATGATTGATATGCAATAGCTCTTTTTTCTCGCAAGTTTAGTTATTGTTTGATTTCTACCATGCTAATAATGCTTATGGATTGTTCCTTAATTGTTTAAGTTCGAAATTGAATAGTTATGTCACAATCTTATTGCTAGTTTAGATTTTCTTCGACCCGTAATTGACCGTAATTGTCTAGAGAAGATGAACACAAGTAGCAGTATGTGGGTATTGATGATGGGACTTTGTTAAGTACCCATATGTAGAAATTGACACTTGTAGGTGATTCATGCTTTTGAATTCATCACTAGGAACAATCTTATCTCACAAAACTTAGAGCACTTGTTTGAATCATACCTAGTAAGCGTACCTCTAGGTAACTTGAATAAGTAGAATCCGGTAGTCGAGCGCTTCCGTATTCGGTGAGCTTAGGAGATAATAACGGGATAGTTGAGCGTACTAATTATCCTAGGGTTGTTAGTAACAAGATAATGCGAAGAATGTGCTATATATCGATTTGGTTTATGTTTCGTGGTCGAGAATGAATCCTTAATCAATTTCATCTCATATTTGAATACAACTTTATAATTTTCAGAATTTCTACAACAAAATCTTCTTTGCTAAGAATACTTTTATAACAACTTTTGCTTCATACCTCCCTTGGGACGATCCTGCTTTCATTATATTACTTGCTAGTGTAAAGAGAAGTAGAGAAATATTATTTGCGAGTTGACACCTCGTCATCGGATCGTATCACCACCGGTAAATCGGCTCAAAATCAGTGAGTTGGGTTGCTGAGATCTACAACTACTGCGTTTCCTTAAGTATATTGTCAAAAAAATTCATCTCCTTTTAAGTCTTTGAAAGTATGGAGTCGAATGGAAAACCAAAAAAGTTTCAAGGTAAGATTATCCTTGATGAACTTTAAGGAAACCATAGAGAGGGGCGAATCATATTTAAGTCACGCCTCAATTAATCACAACTTGAGAACGGTGATTCCATCGAATTTCAATGAAGGAATTCACTGCATCAAAACTTGGTTAAAGTTACTTTTCCGATCGTTTGTACGCTTGAACAACGTCACCTGGTAGAAGGAATGGTAGGACAAATAATGATTAATGCATATGGAAAGTACAGATAGCGACAGATCGATAACCCATTTCACAAAATATCATGGTAGTCAAACAAACTAGTTTGCTGAGTTCAGCATGACAAAAGTAGGAGAATCGTACTTGTGTCTAAGTATTTTCAGGCTGACAGAACCTTTTTTACCGTACTTTATAAAACCTTTTCGAAAACAGTTCAAAGCGAGGTGTTGTTTGTTTCCTGACATAGGTGTAATTCTCGGAGGAGAAAGCAGACACGACCCGATGGCAAGTGCTTCGGGAACTGTCAGGATTCTGAGGAACCGAACAGTAGCAGGAACCAGTATGCAGGAAGGAGTTACTGACTCACGGCAGGAGAGCAGCCATCGGCCACAACCCGAAGAGATCATGGCTCCAGCTGTAGGAATGACGACAGTCAATGAGGAAGTTAACTTGGGACAAGATGATGACAACACTCTCCTAGGACGCATCGAGCCGAGCCAGAGGAGACCAGGAGACATGATAAATGGACTCACCGCATCCGACACTAAAGATGATGAGCAAGTACTACTAGTACAGGAAGAACGATGACGAGCCAGAATGCACGCCGCACATCAGGCAGCTATAGATCGGGAAGAGGAACAACTATGACAGATTCGACTAGGAAAGAGAAATGAGACACGACCACCACCGGTAATACCACCAGTAGTACCACCAACGGTACCAGCTAATCACCACCATGATCCGTCGAGTCACGAGAATACAGACCCGACTTTATTGGCAATTTTGGCAAACCAAAGAAGACAGGAGGAATTCATGAGGGAGTTACAAAGTAGAAACATAGCACTTGAGAAAGAGAACCACCGACTTAGGAATCAAGGGTTGAGGTCACGGGGATCATCCAGCCGAGGAGCGTCAAGCGATCACACCCGTTCTCGATCAGGGTATAGCCACGAACCCCCTCGACACCAAGGACCTGTACCCGAGCCCAATAACCCAAGAATGGGGTATGGTCCTCCTGAAGACTCGTCCACCGAGGACGAAATACCCCATCAAAACGAAAGACCCGATACCGCAATTGAAACTAAACTCCAACAACATGAGGAAATGGTTAAAAAAACTAACTGGGAAAGGAGAAGATGACAAATTGGCAGAAGTAATCAATGAGGCAGAAAAGACCCCCTTTACCCGAGAATTGGAGCAAGCGCCATTTCCCCCAAAGTACTCTTCCAACCTTTCCATCACGGTTTGACGCACCGATGCTGTGGAGCACGTTAAGATGTATATGATGTCGCTATTACAATGGAAGAGCAACGACGTTGTTATGTACAAATTCTTCCCAGCTAGCCTGGAAGGCGAAGCTAAGAATTGGTTTTATACCCTACCCGAAGCCTCTGTTGGAAACTATGGTGTGTTAGTAGAGACTTTTCTCGAGACCTACATGCATAACAGTATCGCCAGGCCAAGAGTTAACATGTTATACACATTAGCACGAAGATTCAGAGAACCATTAAGGTCATTAACCGATAGATGGAGGAAGTTGTGTACCGAAATCGGGAAGGTGCCCGTGGACCAGCAAATATTTGGGTTTGAAAACTCACTTGGGAAAACGGACCCTATATGGGTGGGCAATGTACACTGAGAAGCCACAAACCTTAAAGGATATGCGGAGGATGCAAGAACACTATATTTCCCTAGAAGAAATTCAAGAGGTAACACAAGATAAAAGCGTTCAGGAAGCGACCAAAGCAGTAGAAACGGTTCCAAAAGAAGCAAAGAAGGGACCTGAAAAGAGATCGGGACCACATAACAAAGGCCCAGGGAGGAAAGATTGGATCGAGAAAGGAAAAAAGCCTCACTATGAACCAAAGGCGTACACACCATTGAACGCACTCCTAGAAAAAAAATTCAAGGAGGTGGAGAAAAGAAGTGACATCCGATACCCGAAGACCCGAGGGATACAGTTTGATGAAACAAATAATCATCCCGAGTTCTGCCATTATCACCAATTCAGGGGACACTCGACCAATAATTGCCGGGAGGTGAAAGATATAGTTCAACATCTAATTCGGGATGGTTATTTAAGGAAGTTTGTCAAGCAAGCAGTACCAGCACCTGATGCTCCAGTACATCAAGTCACAATTGATCGGGGTACCTAGTTCTTATGCAACACCATCTCACATTTATCACCACAAGGTCTAGATCTCGGGGCAGGGATTATGACAAGGATTCACAAAAGGGACCGATCGGGAAATAAAATATTTAGCGTGGCCAAGACTCTGCCATGGAAGGGTGGATGATACAGCCGATAACATTCTCAGCCAGAGATATCCCGATGAATGTTCAGGTACACGGAGACCCCTTAGTTATTACTCTATTGATAAAAGAATGGGGAGTGAAAAAGATCCTGGTCGATAGCGGAAGCTCTGTAGAATTTCTATTCTACGATACCTTCAAGAGGATGCAACTATCCGATGATATATTGATCCCATCAACCTATAACATTTATGGCTTTAACGGAACTGTGACTATACCAAAAGGAGAGGTTACACTGAGAGTTTCAGACGAGGATGATTACTTGGACACTCTTACCACCTTTTGTATAGTAGATGTTGTGTCACCATACGAGGTGATCATCGGGAGACCCTGGATCGCGGGCATCAAAGGAGTCGCTTCTGCATATTATCAGCGACTAAGATTTATAACTTACAAAAGTGTGGCAGAGGTCGTAGGAGATCCACAGGCCGCTAGACATTGCATCCAGGTGGACATCCAGCAAAACGAAGATATACGAGCAAGGTTACGTCGAAACAGGAGTAAAGCTAAAGAAATCAAAGTCGGTCAAGAACTAGAGAAGGTAATCTCACAAGCTGTCATGTCGTATGAAGCGGGAGAGGATAGGTTCGCATAGCAATCAAAGTTAGCAACACCAATCGAGGATCCAAAATCAAACTTCACAGCCCTAGAGCCTACTCGGGAGATTAATTTGGGAACGGAAGAAGAACCGAAGCTCGTAAAGATTGGGCCGTTGTTATCGGAGGAAGAATCAAATCGGTTAATAACTCTACTAAAGGAACACATGGAAGCATTCGCTTGGAAAATGCATGATATGGAAGGTATCGATCCCGATATTTGCTGCCACCACCTAAAAATCGATCTGAAATTTAAACCAGTCCGACAAAAAGTGCATAGGATTGCACCCGAGCTGCAAGCGGCGGTAGAAGCAGAGTTGAAGAAGTTACAATCATCAGGAATCATACGGAAACATAATATCCATTATGGATTTCGAATATGGTAGTAATGCCTAAGAAGACCGGTGGAGTCCGAATTTGCATCGACTTCAGTAATTTGAACAAAGCTTGTCGGTTGGAAAGTTTTCCTCTCCCGAACATCGATCATCTTGTTGAATCAATCATGGGACACAAAGCGATATCGTTAATTGATGGATACTCGGGATACAACCAAATCCCTTTGGCTCCTGAAGACCAAGAAAACACATCTTTCTTTACCCCAAGAGGACTCTATTGCTATACCAAGATGCCGTTTGGACTAAAGATTGCTGGAGCAACATATCAGAGATTGGGGGAATACATGTTCGAAGACAAGATCCATGACACGATTGAGGTGTATGTAGATGACATGTTGGTAAAAAGTAAAGTCACAACTGATCATGTAGAAGACCTTCAGGACATCTTTCAAATAATGAGGAAGTACAAAATGAGGGTAAACCCAGCCAAATATACTTTCTGGATGACCTCGAGAAAGTTTCTGGGATACATTGTCACGGACAAATGAATTAAAGCAGATCCCGACAAGGTCAGAGCTATCTTAGAAATGCCATCACTAGTGACAATCAAAGATGTACAAAAATTAAATGGGTGTTTAGCAGCCCTAGGAAGTTATCTCAAGATCATCTGACAAATGCAAAGATTTCTTTGGAACCTTGAGAAAAGGAGAAAAATTCAAGTGGAGTGAAAAGTGTGAGGAGGCATTTCAGAAAATTAACAACACCTCACGAGTCTGCCCGTGCTGCAAAGAACCGAACCCGAGGAAGTACTCACACTCTATCTCGAGGCTACAACCTGTGCTATCAGTGCAGTATTGGTCAAGAATGACGGAGTAGAAGAAAACCCGATATACTTTATTAGTAAAACCATGATCCCGGCAGAGAAGTGAAAAGATGAGGGTACCCAAATACACCACAATCTTTTATTATTCCACCTATAAGTCCTCTAACCGAAAGTGATTATCTATGGACAAAGTCGAGACAATACTACAAATCGGTATTCACACTGTGTGATTGTCTATGGATACGAGATTGGTAGGCTAGGAAAGATGCCTACAATATTAAACTGCAAGTGCACATCGTCTATAGTAGACAAGGAAAATACAGGTCGATCCCACAGAGACTAGGGCGATGTAGAGTTGATTCTAAGGTCTTTCTATACTGATTCAAACGAGAAGTAACAAAAGGGGGTTTTGTTTGCGTCGATACGACAAAGTGATGGATGATTATACAAAAGAAATAAGATTACAGAGCAATAAATGGTAAACTAGGGCTTTGAATCCACCCTCAAAACATAGAATCTCTAATTTGATATATTAGTTCTCCATTAATCAAGGAGCTATAGAGATGCTAGCCTCAAGCTACATTGAAGATGTGATATAATCACTTGTACACGTATATGACTTAACCTCAGCTAATATGTCAATCCCTAGCATTACTTGTATTTCTAAGGCACAAGTAATCAAAGATTGAACTAAAATTAGTTCACATAGGCTTGAATTTTGACAAAGAGTTAACCAAACTACTTAGGATGCTTGACATACAAGGTGAAAGCAAATTGGCAAAATTCAGAAATTAAGACATGTTTATCAATAAAATTCCATGAAGAAAAACAAGTAAAATCAAATAAGAGAATTCTAATTATTAAAGGGTTTCATCTCTGCCCTAGCAGAGATTTTAGAACATAACAAACATTGAAATAAACCCAAACCATAAAACTACAAATTGCACCGGCTACTCCGGGCTTGATTTCTGCCTTACAATCCTCTCCCAATTTATACAACAATTCTCCCAATTTTCAATCCCATTTTTAATAAAATGCAATTACAAAATTAGGAATTTGATGTTTCTGGAACTCACCACTGCACAACCGCCTAATTGTCTTCACAGATTGTCACATGATGTTGATGTTGCAGAGATTTTCATTACCAAGAGAGGGAGAACATCAGTTGGTCGCCGGTAAGAGGGACAGCTGGAGTAGGGAGGCGGAATTCAGTAGAAAGAGGAAGTAAAATGGGGATGAAAAAAATTGGGGTTTAGGGGTACTGATGTCGGGTGGATAATAGAGCCCAAGTACAGATGGCTTGGAACTTGGAACAGAAATGGAAAGGGTAGTCGTCTTGGGTGTTAAGCTTGGACACCTCATTTCAAGTATTCAAGGAAGAACTCAAACTGGCTTTATTTCTAAAACGTGAAGTAGATTGCTGGCCACTTCTTATGCTGCAACTATACTTAAATTGGTAAAGCCTTCTTAGCACCATAACTTGAGCTTTGCTACATCTTGTAGCAACTCATCATTTCCTCAATTCCTTGAGCCCACAAACGCCTCCGAATTCTCTTTTATTATACTCCCTTCACACTAGCCCGCTGATCTCTTATTCACCATTTACTCACCCACCTACAACATAACAAAAATGTGATTATTCCGAGAAAATTACCCGTTAATGGACAAATGTGCAAATACAAGAAAATAGAACAATGAAGCACTAGGAATGTGATCAATGACTATAAAATAGTCTAGAAATATGCATTATTAGGCACCGATCACACCCCCAAACCTGAATTTTCCTTGTCCACAAGTAAAAAAAAAACTAAGTTCTAAGACAAAATACAAGCTCAGATTCCATGAAAGTGATACTGTTAGAGCATAGCTCGGTTGAACCCACAAAGCGTTGGTATGTCAAGTTTGGTTGTCATATTTTAGTGAATCAAAACTCATTTAAAGAGTCGCTTGATTATATACTAGAGTCAACTTCGTATAGGTTAGCTTGAAAGTGTTAGGATATGAGACTTACAAGTATTACATGAAGACTTGAAGAATGTGAAGAAGTATGGATCTACAACGACATCATCATCCTTCCTTTTGAGGTTAGTAATATTTGACTTGAACTGCTTCTTTCCCCAACGTATCTTTCAAGTCGTGCATATTGAAAACATAACTGCGAAGCTGTGTATGAAACTCTAGTTAGACATAGTATTAAGGAATAAAATTCTATTTTGCAAGAGGGAATCGATCCTTGTAAGAGGTGCAACACGTTTTTAGTAGATGGGGGAACCGATCCTATGAACATGTGCAACAAGTTTATAGTTTTGGGTGAACCGATCCTATGGATGGTGTGATTTGTAGTTGTAGTGGTAAAAAGATTCGAACTCTAAGACTTGTGAAGGATTTTTTAGACTCAAATTAAACTCAACAATTAAATAAAGTTGTATCAAAAATATAAAGAAAACACCGAGACTCTGGATTCCACCATTAACCAATTAAGTGATATAATCTAATCAACATTCAGGCAACTCTTTACATTTAAAGTGATTCTAATATTTTGCAAAAGTAGATTTTTGGAATAACAAGTGTATTTCGAAAGCATAGAATATCAAAAACATAGGTCTAAGCATAATCTATCAAGAGAAATCACAATTGTTTAAGAAAAATCATTCAATCAATTCTCAATCAAAGCAAATAATCATATAAGAAATTGCAAAAATAATTAAAATAGAATTATACCACTTTTCATAGAACAATGGCTTCCTCCGTCGCCTCGGCTAAAGGGGTCTAGATCCTCATATTAATCACTTGCTCAAAGTACATATTTATAGCTCAAAAGTTGATTAAAAGAGTAAAAGAATACACTGTAGTCGCTGAAGGTCTAAAATAGAAAACAGAATCGTCGGTAAAGGTCTTCTGTGACTGCAGGAAACTGTTTATAAACGTTACTCAGCTGCTGCTGTTGAACTACGATATTCTTCTGCAACCGTTAAGTGAGGGTCGTATGTTCTTCTTCTTCTTCTCCGGCAACAGCAGAACTCGGTTTCCTGCTAGTTGATTTTTTTCGGCTCTGTGGTATTCTAAACTTCCCCTAAAGTCTTCCTTCTTTTCCTAGGAATCGTACCAACTCTTTTATACATCATAGGGCAACTAAAAATCGAGAAATTCCTTCTTTTCTTCGGTCCAAAGTTTAAAAAAATCTTTTTTTTTTTTTTTCTTCTACACGTCTCTAGAAGTGATATTAACGGTTAGATGGTAGAATCAAATCACTAGGATATTTTCTCTCCACTTCTTCACGTTTGTTTCCAAAAATAAACCATAAAATTTCCGTAATTTACCGTGATATTATTCATCCCTGTTTTGCCGAGATATGCTTGAAAGATTGATTTCTTTGCGTATTTAAAACCCTTACCACTCCTGTTTGACTGAACCAGGCCCAATCCATTCTATCCAGCAAGAAAATTCGACGAAAATCTCTCCCAAATCAGGTCCAGAAAAATCTTCAGGCGAGAAAAAATTTCTGTCCGCCAAAACCGTGTTCAAAAAAATGGTGTCCCCCTATTTAATCCCGGTCTGTGCTTAGCAGCTTCCTGGAAATGGGTTACCCCTTATCCAAAATGAGAGTCCGAATAGCAAATGTCCTCCAAGGTGCCTTTAACAACTTTTTGAGCCAATTTCGCCGCAAAAGCCTATTTCTCCAAAAACACCTACAAAGATATAAAATATCAAAATTAGTACAAAAATGGGTACTAACAATATACACAATAGAGATGAAAATAGACACATAAATGCGTCTATCAATGGACATGTGCAACCGAATACAGGTAGTAACCATAAGTTGTGGGGAACCGATCCTAGTACATAGTCAACCGAATTTTGGTAACTAGCGTGACTATGCACAGTACTCACATTGAGGTAGAACCGAACTTGTTTTGGTAGAACCGAGAAACCCATAATTGGTGATTTGATAGGATAATCAATCACATAGTTCTTGGAATTCAGACGAACCAATTCTAAACTTGCTTGGAAGTGTGGCAAATCGTTTCCAAGATTGTAAGTATGAAAAAGGACTTACAAAGTAAAAGATGTCGACATACTTTGAACATGTGTAGTAACTCTTATCATTAATTGTTCAAAGATATTCCTTAATAGCTAAAGGAGAATCCCAGGATCGAAATAAATTGAGAATATTTTATTTAAGGTTTCTTAGTTTTTATATGCTATTTAATCTCCAGTAATTAAATGCATATCTTTAGAAAATAATAATTAGTAATGTGCATTTACTGATTATAGATTTTTCTATTGGGATTTCGGTCAATATTTGGACAGTGCAGGAATTATGAAAACCGATTTTGTGTTTATTGGATATCTTTGAGAATATTCGGTTTTGGAAATTCCTTGGTGTCCAAACTTCCTTGTCTATAAATATTGAAGTTTGCATTTCTAGCAAACTAATCCTCAGAGCCAGCAAAACTACCTCAGTTATGTTGTTACTGGTGGAGCCACCTATTCGGAGAGGAAAGTAACCTAATTAGGCGAAATTTCTTACGGCCGCTCAGTTTAAAGACTTCTTTGGGATTGAGAATCTCTATTAGTACCGTTGGTGGGAAACTAGATAATTGCGGTTTATTATTAGTTTTCGATTGATTTGATTGACTAACGGTTGTTGAACTTTGATTACACCTAGTTTGTTTATACTTGAGAATCTTCTCTTCTGATATAAGATTCACTCAAACTAGATCAAAGTTTCTACGGGGATCTTTAGACTGTTTGTAGTTCTAAAGACGTCTTGTGATAATCCAACGTTAACAGACTCCGTTCTGTGTGTGATTGATCACAAGAGATTCAAGTTGATTGTGTGCAGGTGCTGATTGAAGATTAAAGAAGATTTGAAGACAAGAAGAATTTTTGGGTTCATAATCTTTGGTATGCACAATACTTGTTTTGGCTAGAAAGGGATCTAACTATAATCGGTTTATCTTTGTGATAGATTGGATTGATTAGTTGAGTAGATCGACATCAATACACTTCTTTGTGATTAATAGTATTGATTGCATAGTCTAACAATTACTTCGGTAGTTGTTGAGAATTGATCTAAGGACCCGACAAAGGAGTTTATTGGTTAAACGGAAGAGCCTTTGTCAGACTCAAATCACGTTGTTTGAAAAGAGTTATTACCGGACAGATTTGTTGTTCCTTTACTGTTTGGAATACCAACCAAACAAATTGTTCCAAGTACGTGACTTATTAACAAGTTGGAGGCGCAAGGATACTGAGGAAACAAGGTGAACTATAAGTTTAGTTGCTTGGTCTCAACTATACGAAGTTGGTTTGATTTTATATAACGGCTTAATTCTGAGAGTATTCAATTCTTGACTAGGTCCCGGGGTTTTTCTACATTTGCGGTTTCCTCGTTAACAAAATCTTATTGTGTCATTTACTTTTATTTTCCGCAATTATAATTGTTGTTAATATAATTTAAAGTAAATTACACAAACGTTAATTCTTATTTTACTTGATAGACAATCCCTAGAGTTTGGTTAAGTCCGAACCTATTATCAAGTAAACATACTTCGTTGTTGAATTGTCTCGATCTTGTATCCATAGTCAATCACACTAGTTATCTTGTTGTCGTATTGTCTCGATCTCGTATCCATAGACGATCACACGAAGTGTGAACCGATTAGTTGTATTGTCTCGACTAAGTCTATAGAAAATCACTTTCGGAGAAAGGACTTATAGGTGGAAAAGTTTTAGATTGAGGTATATTTTGGTACCCTCATATTTTCAAATGGTATCAGAGCAGGCAAACACGAAAAGATCTAACAATCTGTGTTTGGTGCGATCCAACCTATAAGAATTGAATCAAATTGTTGATTCAGTTAACGTAAAGCAAGATATCAAGAGTTTTGAATTAACACTTGATGATGGCATCTACGATTCAAAATCTGAAAACATTCATGAAATCATCACTAGAGATTCTACTAGACAAGTTAATCTTGTTAATATTGTAGAAACCGATGACGACTGGAAAATACGTCTACAAGAAGGGTTAGATGAAATTTCCGATGATGATGACTCTGATTTTGAACAAGAAGTAGAAGAGGATATCTCAGAATACTCTAAACTGCTGGATCCTTTGAAAAATAAAAAACTGAGAACTTCAGATTTTCTTGGTTTTATGACTCCTCTTTGTCGTGAGAACAAGAAACTAAGGAGGGTATTTCAAGGATGTTATATGGGTTATCGCACCAGTGATTCTCTTCTTAAAGATCATACAGACGAGCTAAATTCTAAGAAATTAGAATGTGAAAATCTTCGAAGAGATCTCTTTTTGTCAAAAAAGAAACTTGCTGAATCTGAAGCAAGGGTTAATTCTCAACCAAAGAGTTTTGAAGAGAAATAAGGTGTATATCTCTCACGAGAAAAACACCTTAAGGATGATCTAGCTGGTGCTCTTGATAAAATCAAGACATTGGAAGAAGAAATTTTGAACCTTAACAAGTTCAATGTTAGATCAAACAATTTAACCTCAATGTTAGAAGCAAGTAGAAATCATCGTTATACATAAGCAAGTAGAAATCATCGTTATAAGGGAATAAATGCTTCAAATACTAACAAAGAGGTAAAATTTGTTAAAGCTACTAATTCTTCTCAACCAGAGGCTTCCACTGATGTCAAAAATGATACTATTTCTTGTAAAGAAGTAAAGCCAGTCAAGCCTAAGATTTGTGTTCATCCAACATCAATCAAAGAGAGCACTTCTGCTAATGTCAAGAAAGCAACAACATTGAACAAAGATAAGAAGAAGAAAACTCATCGAGCTTCAATGCAAGCAGATCCACAAAAAGGTAACATTAAAACTCATACTCCTTATGTTACTAAGCATTGTTATTATTGTGGTAATATATGGCACTTGCAATGGGGATGCAATATTCGTAAGATGCAGAATGCACTTTCCTTTGTATCAAAAGAATTGGATAAGTTTGTTCCACGAAGGACTCAGATCGATATTTTCCTAAGTTTAGGCAAAAAAAATATTATAATGATAGTTCAAATTTGCATATCGCTCGACAAGGTCATCTCATAAAAGACCCGAATATAGAAAGAGAGATAACCTTGTAAATGCAAAGACAAGATCTGATGTTCCAAATTGGAGAAAGGGTGTTTCTCAAAATATTCAAAAGGACAATGATCCTAATGGTATGAAGGAGAAAGCAGCTCCTGCGAAACCCAACTCTAAATGGGTCCCGAAGTCCTCTATAGCCAAGAAGGTACCAAAAGTTAGTCACAAGAATGACTCTCAGCTGTTAATTGTTGGTAACAATAATTACAAGAGTTTTCTTGAAAGACTAAAGAAAGACATCATTTCTGAAATCTCTTGTACTAGTAAACGTTGTGATAATGACACTCTTCTTCACAGGTCAAAGAATAAAAAAAGAGATGGAACAAGAGAAAACAAACCAAGCAATAGGTCAAGAATGATGATTTTGTCTTAATCACTCATGATGAACAAGACAAGGCTCAACTCAACACAACCTAGTTATGTTAGAATGTGCATGCTCACCTTGGTGCTCAATCTTTCGAAAGGTGAGGAAGCACATGATCTCTCGGTTATTATATGACTAATTAACATCTTTAGGGAAATTTCTTTTCTTCTATACTCATACTTTCTCTATCTATATTTGAGGTTTTGATATAAACGGTAATTTTGAGTTTATGATGTTGATATCTACTGATCATATATGTTTAGCTCTTGTTTTTATAGTTAAAATGATCCAAAAATCACTGAATTCGGACATCGTATGCAAAAGTTATGTCAAAAACAGTTTAGTGTTGTGATCCTTCACAAGTAACTTGTGGTAACCGATCCTAGTGTGGGAACCGATCCTAGTGATAGGTCCATACGAAGGAGAGTAAAATTGTTTTGCGCATAACTTCTTCGTCCGAACTCGGAATGACCTCATTCTTATTGCGTTGGTTTCGCAATTAAATTCCCTACAAGATAGAGGTAATTTCAATACTTGATTATTTATTGAATATTTATGGTGTATTGCATTTGAGTTTATGGGATGTTTGATTTCGGTTTTATTACCTTAATATTCGATCTCATAATGTGTGAACCCTTATGGTTTGGGTGACTTTTTGATTTAGCGGGATTAAGTTCTAGCCTTTGTTGGTAGGCTTTATCAAAGGATCATGAGGGGTCACTGTAGAAACAATATGTGAAAAGGTCACAATATGTTGAATATTTTGGTTTAGCATAAAAGCATATGTGTTTCGAAGTTTCAACTTTTGCATTGTATAGTTAAAACCGGTTTTCAACCTTTCTATGGTAAAGGTTGGTCCTTGTTGTTGTTCTTTTGTTTTGGCGAGAGGATGACAACTTTAACGGGGGAGAGTTCTAAGTGAACTTGCGCTTAATGACATATCTTAAGGGGAGAAGAGGATGCGGAATTTGAGGTAAAAATCTTGTTAGTTAATTATTTTAGATTGAGGTATATTTGGGTACCCTCGTCTTTTCAGATACCTACATTCAGTTTTAGCTCACAGCAATTGGATATGTCAATCTAGCTTTCAAAGGTACAATTCTAGCACTGGAACAACTAAAAACATGTGATAAGAGTGTAAAGTGCATCTAACTTAGACATGCATAGAGAATGATTTGTTGTAGGAAGTTCTGACTGCCAATTACTAAGAGATAGTTTTTAGGCTAAGAATTGAAATCAAAGCCAAGCTAGCTGTCCGGCTTTACGAGAATTTTGAATGTTCACCATAAGATTTGGTGATATTTCAGTTTACCGCGTTGTACATCGATGGCTACACCCTCTTTGCTTATTACAAGACTATTTACAACATATAACAAAAAGGAACATTGACTACTCTCTCATTTTGAGGTTAGAGAGAAACATTAACTTTTTTATTGAAATAGAACATAACAACAGACTAATTGATTTTTTTATACTTTTTTTATAACTGATTTTGGAATAACACAAGAGATACAAACACACGATGACGCAACAACTTTACACAAAAACATAAAAATACATTACATGACACTTTTAGCAAGAGGCAGCCCTTTTCGATACACCCGGTCAAATTCAATGGTTGCTTTTCTTAACGTATCCTCCAACTTCTATCCCAGCCAACCAAAGAACAAGCTAGTCAAGTCTTATTCAGTATTCTAGATGATTGGCAGCCTACTTAACCTATGAAACACCGACGCTATACATGCTTGGTAGATCGTGCATGTGCAAATTTTCTATATCACATGTGAATTGTGCTAGAATCAGGGGTGCCTCATCATCTAGACTAAGAACCCAAAGATATCATACATGCACAGGTATCACAAACCAATGTAAATGAGCTCCATTTTTCATTTTTTTGGATTATGATTTTATTTATTCACAAGTTCTAACCATACCTAATCACTACAAAATTCATGTGATATCTACTTGTACCCCCAAACCTGAACTAAACATTGTCCTCAATGTTTCAAAAGATAAACAAAATTATAACTGCAACATACCATGAGAACCATGCTAAGTGGAGAAAAAGGAAAGAGATTACCAGATTTCGATAACCGTCCCAAGTAAGAACTCTTTTATTAGCTGCTGTAATCCAATCAGAGATCAGCTGAGTGTAGCATTGGATTAGCACAAAACATATGTACCACAGTAGTAACCAAAAAGGGATACAAAGTACAAAGGCTCAAAATGACTCAGAGCAAAATACAAGAAAGATTCACCATAGATCAACAATCTAAAATGTTGAGGATCAACCCAAAAGAAGATATACATAGATATCGACAGTCTTACACATGCATGGTGTAATTTTAGATAGTGGTAAGAATGGGTTCGTTCAGATTTGTGAAGATTCGAGTTTTTTAAAAATTAATAAAAATATACAATAATATTACAATTGGTGCAAGAGGTACTGGGACTGAGGATTTAATTTTTAGAGTGAAAATAACCAAGACACTAGATTCCACTATTACACATGAATAAATGATGATAAAAATTCCAAAACTCTAATTATTTTTAAAATCTCTTTTTCTTAATTCACAAATTATCAAGCATATTCTCAAACATTAATTGTATCCCTTAAGCATAGATTATCTAACCAAAGCATAACCTATCTAATTGAATCACAACTAATTAGGAAAAATTATGCAAATAATTAAAATTCTGCAAAGCAGTAATTTGAGTGAATTATAAATTGCAAAACTAGAGAGAAGTAAAATAATTACCAATTATTCATGCAACAATAGCTTCCTCCATGCCTTGGTTACGCGAGAATTAGCTCATCATTATCATGGAAATATGCTCAAAATTCATCTTTATTAATGCTCAAAAATGGTTCACAAATGATGAAATAGGAGAAAATTGACAAAAACCGGGTTTGTAACACTTCTGTTTGTTACAAACCGAGCTGTTACAGAGAACGATAAAAATGAAGTGTTGTTAACACTGTCGCATTACGACCCTCACCCTATTGTCGCTGTCACTGTTGAAAAACGACGTTCTGCGTGCGTCCAATGTTCTTCGTGTTCATCATCATCAGCAGCAGCAGAAACTGAGTTCTGCAACTTGTGATTTCTTCTTCTCTGGCTCTCCTCAGCTCCCCAAACTCTCCACCCACCTTCCTTGTACCTGTATAACTCTATTTATACTCCTAATCCTCCTTTAATCCGGCCATATCTCCCAAATAATCTTCATTTATCAATATTATTCTCCACGGCCAAAATTTCCATTTTTTGATCTTCCACGCATTCTCAGCTGTCAACCTTCGTTATTTATTTTCTTCACGAATCTCTGTAGTGCAACAGACTCGAAACTCATGCATTTCACGCCTCAAACTCGTGTATAATTCACTTGAACCCGTGAAAACTTGTGTCCACTGTTTTGGATTGAAACACGTTATTAAGCCAAATTTGATCGGAAAAAACACCCATACCAGCTTTCTATAGTCATATCACGTCTACCCATTAAGTTTCAGGGATTTAATCTCACTAAATCACGTCCAAAAATCCATCGAAAATTTGACAGAGAAATAAGTTTATTTTCCCGCCAAAAATGTTCTTTTGAATTTGAGAAGAACATGTCCTCCCCCTAATCCTGCACGGGTGTCCCTTTAGCACTTGTCTTATGGGGTGCAAATAGTAATTTTTGGGCGTAGACAGTAATTTTTTCGGGGTTCCTCCGACACATTTTTGGGGTGCTTCCGGTGCATTTCTGGGGTGCCTTTAGTACTCTATCCTGGGGTGTAAAACACCACTTTTCGAGCCAATTTCGCCGCAAGAGCTTATTTCTCTAAAAATACCTACAAAGACATAAAATAACAAAATAAATACAAAATCGAACACTAACAATATATACAATTGAGACATATTAGACACAATAATGCGTCTATCAATGCACAACATGAGAGTGCAACTGCAGATGTACACAAGTTACCCCCAAACCATAAATTTTCTATATATATGCTTTTGGACACAAAATCTCGTAACTGCAGGGGTACATCATGCACAAGGTCTAGTTCAAAGTGAACTATGTTAGGAACGGGCAGTGACACACATTCCAACTGTGGATCCTTAAAGATGTTATATTTAGATGCAAAATGGTCCAAAAGAACTTGAGAAGCACACAGTTCTAGTCCTAGATTAGGTATTCTCAGAAAAGATGGTTTTACAATTTTGTTACAAACCAAATCTAGGCTGGGTGCAAGTCCATCAGACTGTGACTTAGGCAGGAAGGTAGGCACATCTAAGTTTCTCACATGCAAGAGATCGAGAGTACCACTATTATCGATCACATCAAAGTTTCCTAAGTCATTTACAAGTCCTACAGAATGCTCATATTCATAGAACAAATCAACAAGACAAAAATCAGATTCATGATTATCCAAAGTACCCAAACCCGGATCAGAAGAAGCAGCAACAGAGTCCAATGTCTCAGAAACACAAGACTCCATAAGAATATTTTCATGAAAAACATGCTCTTCTAACATTAAATCATCATCATCATCATCATCGTAACATGAATGGTTTATCCCATCAAAAAGCATAGTATTTCTAGTCTATTCATTTGTTTCTAAAACAGGTTCATATTCAATATCAGGTGCATGAGTAAGACTAGACACACTACTTTCACAATTTATTTCATTAGGATAAACAAACATTTCATCTTGAAATTCCCCCTTGCCTCATTTTGTAAATGAATCAGATTCAATTTTAAAAGCCTATTAAGTTGTTCAAGGGGAGTACAAGATTGGTCAATTTCCCATTGTGGTGATTGGTCCATGTGTGTATAGCCATTAGGGTATGTATATGGAAGCTCAGAACCTTGAAAAGGTTGGTAATAATCCCAATAGTTATTGACATCATGGTCTACTGGAAACTCATAACGTGAAGCATGCTCTTGTGCAAGTTCTCTGATTGACTTATGTGATGATTTTTCATCCCTAACACCAGTCCAAAAAACTGACATTTGTTTTTTATTTTATTTTTTTTAATTTAGATGCTTCTACCAAATCCTAAACAGAATGATGCAAACAAGGATAGTATATAAACGATAGCTAAACACAGTACAAGATTATGACTACAAAAACTAACAAGAAAAATTAAAATTGTTGCTGCTGTGACAATGGTAGAGAGCTGTGACATCTATCTATCCTGATCTGGGTTTATATTGCCTTATGACAATAAAAATATTATCAACCAACGAGAGGCCAACTCGTGTTTGTTAAAAAAATATGAAGCTCAGTTATTAAACCAAATATTAAACCATCCAGGCAAAGAAATTACGAAATCATGTTGTTGCCGTGTTTAAGAAACTTACCTCCGGTGCGCATCTGGGAAACGGCTACACCAAACTGAATATTGCTATTTTCTTTGTAACTTCTATAGTAGTTTCTTTATTTCTGAGGTACAATGCCGGAACAGGGGCAACAGAAAAGACGAGGGTACCCAAATATACCTCAATCTAAAACTTTTCAACCTATAAGTCATTTTCCGAAAGTGATTGTCTATTGACTGAGTCGAGACAATACAACTAATCGGTTCACACTTCGTGTGATCGTCTATGGATACGGGAGCGAGACAATACAACAACGAAGTATGTTTACTTGATAATAGGTTCGGACAGAACCAAACTCTAGGGATTGTCTATCAAGTAAAATAGGAATTAACGTTTGTGCGATTTACTTTAAATTATAATAAACACAATTATAATTGCGAAAAATAAAAGTAAATGACACAACAAGATTTTGTTAACGAGGAAACCGCAAATAAAGAAAAACCTCGGGACCTAGTCCAGAATTGAATACTCCCAGAATTAAGCTGCTATACAAAATCAAACCAACTTCGTATAGTTGAGACCAAGCAACTAAACCTATAGTTCACCAAGTTTCCTCAGTATCCCTGCGCCTCCAACTTGCAGTAAGTCACGCACTTGGAACAATTCTTTTGGTTCGTATTCCAAACAGTAAAGGAACAACAAATCTGCTCGATAACAACTCTTTTTAAACAACGTGATATGAGTCTGACAAAGGCTCTTCAGTTTAACTAATAAACTCCTTTGTCGGGTTCTTAGATCAATCTCTGAACAACTACCAAAGTAATTGTTTAACTATGCAATCAATACTGTTAATCACAAACAAGTGTATTGATGCTGATCTACTCAACTAATCAATCCAATCTATCACAAAGATAAACCGATTATAGTTGGATCCCTTTCCAGCCGAAACAAGTATTGTGCACACCAAAGATTATGAACCCAAAAAGTCTTCTTGTCTTCAAATCTTCTTTGATCTTCAATCAGCACCTGCACACAATCAACTTGAATCTCTTGTTATCAATCACACACAGAACGGAGTCTGTTAACGTTGGATTATCACAAGACGTCTTTAGATCTACAAACAGTCTAAAGATCCCCGTCGAAACTTCGATCTAGTTTGAGTGAATCTTATATCAGAAGAGATGATTCTCAAGCATAAACAAACTAGGTGCAATCAAAGTTCAACAACCGTTAGTCAATCAAATCAATCGAAAACTAAAATAAACTGCAATTATCTAGTTTCCCACCAACGGTACTAATAGAGCTTCTCAATCCTAAAGAAATCTTTAAACCGAGCGGCCGTAAGAGATTTCTCCTAATTAGGGTACTTTCCACTCCGATAGGCGGCTCCACCAGTAACAACATAACTGAGGTAGTTTTGATGGCTCTGAGGATTAGTTTGCTAGAAATGCAAACTTCGATATTTATAGACAAGGAAGTTTGGACACCAAGGAATTTCCAAAACCGAATATTCTCAAAGATATGCAATAAACACAAAATCGGTTTTCATAACTCCTGGAAATGCACTGTCCAAATATTGATCGAAATCCCAATAGAAAAATCTATAATCAGTAAATGCACATTACTAATTATTATTTTCTAAAGATATTCATTTAATTGCTGGAAATTAAATAGCATATAAAAACTAAGAAACCTTAATTAAAAGATTCTCAATTTATTTCGATCCTGGGATTCTCCTTTAGCTATTAAGGAATACCTTTGAACAATTAATGATAAGAGTTACTGCACATGTTCAAAGTATGTCGACATCTTTACTTTGCAAGTCCTTTTTCATACTTACAATCTTGGAAACGATTTGCCACACTTCCAAACAAGTTTAGAATTGGTTCATATGACTTCCAAGAACTATGTGATTGATTATCCTATCAAATCACCAATCATGGGTTTCACGGTTCTACAAAAACTAGTTCGGTTCTACCTCCATGTGAGTACTGTGCATAGTCACGCTAGTTAACAAAACTCGGTTGACTAGGTACTAGGATCGGTTCCCCACATACTTATGGTAACTACCTATATTTGGTGCACATGTCCATAGGATCGGTTCCCCCATCTTTTAAGAACTTGTTACGCATGTTCATAGGATTGGTTCCCCCATCTACTAAAAATGTGTTGCACCTCTTACAAGGATCGATTCCCCTCTTGTAAATTTGTTGCACCTCTTACTAAGATCGGTTCCCCAATGGCTAGATAAAAGTTTTTATTTACAAGGCATCGATCATACCATCTTGAGTGATTACTTAAGATCGGTTTCACTAATAAAAGTCATACTAATACATAAGTCAGGCCTTGTGAATAGTTTTACCAAGATACATAAACAAGTTTATGAGCGGTTATACTAAACACACATATTGGTAATTCAAAATAGATTTGCAATGAATAACAATACCAATAAGCCTAGCGATTTCCCTTTCGATTCACAAAACGAGTTTATGAACTTACTTCCTTTAAACGAATGTAAAACATTGTTTCCTAGGATGAAATCTTCACTCATACCCATTCATAATCACAATAGCATTCATATATCATGTCGATGTCTTATATACAGAGTTTAATGGTTAAGCAATAAACCTCGTATTGTATTCCTTAATACTATGTCTAACTAGAGTATCATACACAGCTTCGCAGTTATGTTTTCAATATGCACGACTTGAAAGATACGTTAGGGAATGAAACAGTTCAAGTCAAATATTACTAACCTCAAGAGGAAGGATGATGTTGTCGTTGTAGCTCCATACTTCTTCACATTCTTCAAGTCTTCATGGAATACTTGTAAGTCTCATATTCTAACACTTTCAAGCTAACCTATACGAAGTTGACTCTAGTATATAATCAAGTGACTCTTTAAATGAGTTTTGATTCACTAAAATATGACAACCAAACTTGACATACCAACGCTTGGTGGGTTCAACCGAGCTATGCTCTAACAAACAATTCTCTTCTCTTACTTTGCCGTAACTTGTGAACACCCAGTACAACAAATTTTGCAGGTAAATATGTGACTCAGATGTCACAGGCTCATGCACAATGATACTCTCCGGTACAGGACCAGTTTTAGGCACGACACAAATTTGTTCCTTTATTCGCCTTTCCTTTTTTTGTTTCGCAGTGCAGTAGTACCACAGGTACCTGGTTACTCAAAGAAGGATTTCAGTACCCATAAGAGTGAATATCAGCAATTATGAAACTTTCACTGCACTGATTGTGAAATAATATTTTGCAGGAAGACAAAAAATGAGTACAAGATAAATCCAACACGTAGTGTACTGATGGAAAAATTGCAAACTGCTATAGGGTGTTGACAAATAATTCTACAGATGATGGACCTACAGCTGCCAATTATTTTTGAAAATAGTGCAACATCAGGTATGATGCAACTGAAATATGAACAAATTAGCTCTGCAGGATCGGCTAACACAACCAAAGATTCAGCAATATCAAGGTGGATGTCACAATGCACCTGAGATATGGGTAACTCATGCTATGCAGTTTCAAGTTTTAGTACAGGTGACAGATAGAAACAGCGGGTATTAACATCGAGACAAAGAAAAGACAAACAACACAATCTTATATGACCTACAGATGGATATATACAGTTGGATATATGCTTTTAAACTAGACAAATGCACAAACTAAGCTACAGGACAATGATGCAAAATTTCACACTACAATTTCTCATGCAAATACTTATCTTACAGATGCAAAGGTAAATAAAACAGAACTGTATAAATCTAACGTATGCTAAGAAATTGTTCAACTACTGAAATGGATTGAGTGAACTGGAAAGCTACTGACGCAACATGTTATGAGATGTAAACTAATAAGAAAGATAAAAGAATGCAGCTATGTGACTGAAATGGGATGACAGAAATTAAAAACTATAGCTAATGTACATGGATGAGATATAAATGCAACAACAGGTCACAGAATTGAAGTAACTATGTTGAACTGATGACAAACAATTTTAAGTGAACCACAATCCTACAACAACTTTACAGATGATAATGCACTACAAAAGAATGCAACTAAGCTAAAAGAAAAAGAATGGAAGATGCAGATATGAGCTTGAATGCAGATGACTGAAAGATAAAACTACAGCTAACACTTATCAATAGGATGCAGATTAAAACTACAAAGAAACTATGTGAAAAACAGCTACAGAACATGACGCAAGGACAGAGAATGATTGAGACTAAACGCTACAGCTACTCAGCACAGATCAACATGAGTTTTTTTTTTTTTTTTTTTTTTGGAATGATATGATGCAAAAATGTTTAACTTAACAAAGAAAACTGAAAGAGTGCAGTTATATGAAAAGTTACCACTAAATGCAAGGATAGTTTCAATGATGCAAGATGTATAAATAAATGAATTATCTAAACTACTATACAACAGCAAAGTTTTACAGATGATAGTAAACTAAAACTAAGAAAAAGAACAACAGAACCCTAATAAAGATATTAAACAAAATACACTAAGTTATATGATTAAAACGAAAACAAACAATTCTAGACACTTATATACATGATTATACTAAAAATCAGCAAGGTAAAGATAGAAAACTTTAGCTACACCGCTACCGAGTCCCCGACAGCGGCGCCAAAAACTTGGTAGGCTAGGAAAGATGCCTACAATATTAAACTGCGAGTGCACAGCGTCTATAGTAGACAGGGAAAATAAAGGTCGATCCCACAGAGACTAGGGAGATGTAGAGTTGATTCTAAGGTCTTTCTATACTGATTCAAACGAGAAGTAACAAAAGGGGGTTTTGTTTGCGTCGATACGATAAAGTGATGGATGATTATACAAAACAAATAAGATTACAGAGAAATAAATGGTAAACTAGTGTTTTGAATCCACCCTCAAAACGCATAGAATCTCTAATTTGATATACTAGTTCTCCATTAATCAAGGAGCTATAGAGATGCTAGCCTCAAGCTAACTTGAAGATGTGATATAATCACTTGTACACATATATGACTTAACCTCAGCTAATATGTCAATCCCTAGCATTACTTGTCTTTCTAAGGCACAAGTAATCAAAGATTGAACTAAAATCAGTTCACATAGGCTTGAATTTTGACAAAGAGTTAACCAAACTACCTAGGATGCTTGACATACAAGGTGAAAGCAAATTGGAAAAATTCAGAAATTAAGACATGTTTATCAATAAAATTCCATGAAGAAGAACAAGTAAAATCAAATAAGAGAATTCTAATTTTTAAAGGGTTTCATCTCTGCCCTAGCAGAGATTTTAGAACATAACAAACATTGAAATAAACCCAAAACCTAAAACTACAAATTGCACCGGCTACTCCGGGCTTGATTTCTGCCTTACAAACCTCTCCCAATTTATACAATAATTCTCCCAATTTTCAATCCCATTTTCAATAAAATACAATGAAAAAATTAGGTATTTGATGTTTCTGGAACTCACCACTGCACAACCTCCTAATTGTCTTCACAGATTGTCACATGATGTTGATGTTGCAGAGATTTTCATTACCAAGAGAGGGAGAACATCAGTTGGTCGTCGGTGAGAGGGACAGCTGGAGTAGGGAGGCGGAATTCAGTAGAAAGAGGAAGTAAAATGGGGATGAAAAAAATTGGGGTTTAGGGGTACTGATATCGGGTGGAGAATAGAGCCCAAGTACAGATGGCTTGGAACTTGGAACAGAAATGGAAAGGGTAGTGGGGTCATCTTGGGTGTTAAGCTTGGACACCTCATTTCAAGTATTCAAGGAAGAACTCAAACTGGCTTTGTTTCTAAAACGTGAAGTAGATTGCTGGCCACTTCTTATGCTGCAACTATACTTAAATTGGTAAAGCCTTTTTAGTACCATAACTTGATATTTGTTACATCTTGTTGCAACTCATCATTTCCTCAATTCCTTGATCCCACAAACGCCTCCAAATTCTCTTTTATTATACTCCCTTCACACTATCCCGCTGATCTCTTATTCACCATTTACTCACCCACCTACAACACAACAAAAATGAGATTATTCCGAGAAAATTACCCGATAATGGACAAATGTGAAAAATACAAGAAAATGGAACAATGAAGCACTAGGAATGTGATAAATGACTATAAAATAGTCTAGAAATATGCATTATTAGGCACCGATCAGAGATAGAGACAATACGACTACCAAACTGTGATTACTTGATAATAGGTTCGGACTTAACCAAACTTTATAGGATCACTATCAAGTAAAGCGGAGTTAACGTTTGTGTAATTTACTTTTAATTATAATAAACAATTATAATTGCAGAAATAGAAAAGTAAAATACACAGCAAGATTTTGTTAACGAGGAAACCGCAAATGCAGAAAAACCCCGGGACCTAGTCCAGAATTGAAAGCCGCTATGCAAAATCTAAACCAACTTCGTATAGTTGAGACCAAGCAACTAACCCTAGTTCACTTAGTTTCCTCGGTATCCCTGCACTTTCGGCTTCGATGAGTGCACGCACTGGAACAATTCCTTTGGATCGTATTCCAAACAGTAAAGGAATAACAAATCTGTTTGGTAACAACTCTATTGACTCTTTAAGATAAGATATATCAAGTCATATGCAAAGGCTCTTCCGTTTAATCTAATACACTCCTTTTCCTGGTTAGATCAATCCAATCTCTATTACCTAAGCAATAAGATTCGGATTTGTAACAATCAAAATAGATCTAAAAAGAACTATTATGTGTTACCGATCTCACGCAACTAATCAATCGAATAAATCCGATTTTAGTTGGATCCCAGCCGATCAAGGTTTGTGCAACACAAAGATATGAGAAACTAATAAGAAATATTATTCGTCTTCAAATCTTCTTTGATCTTCAATTAAACCTGCATAACACCACTTGAATCTCTTGTGATCAATCACGCACAGAATGGAGTCTATTAACAATGGATTATCACAAGATGCCTTTAGATCTACAAACAGTTCTAAAGATCTCGTAGATACTTCAATCTAGTTTGAGTGAATCTTATATCAGAAGAGAAGATTCTCAAGAATAAACAAACCAGGTGCAATCAAAGTTTCAACAACCGTTAGTCAATCAAATCAATCAAAAACTAATAACACTGCAATTATCTAGTTTCCCACCAACGGTACTCGTAGAGCTTCTTGATCCCACTAAAGTCTTTAAACGAGCGGTCGTAAGAGATTTCGCCTAATTATGGTACTTTCCTCTCCGATTAGACGGCTCCACCAGAAACAACAAAAAGATAAAGTTTGCCTGGCTCTTAGGATTGTTTGCTAGAAATGCAAACTTAGATATTCATAGACCAGGGATGTTTGGACACCAAGGAATTTCCAAAACAGAAAGTATTCTCAAGATATGCAATAAATGCCCATTCGGTTTTCATAATTCCAGTAAATGCTTTGTCCAATATTTCCCGAAATCTCTCTATAAAAAATCTCCAATTAGTAAATGCACATTACTAATTTTTATTTTCTAGAGATATGCATTTAATTGCTGGTAATTAAAGCATATAAAACTAATAACCTTAATTAAAAGATTCTTAATTTATTTCGGAACACGATCTCCTTGAGTACTAATGAATATCTTTGAACAATAAAAGATAAGAGTTATTGTACGTGTTCAAAGAATGTTGGCATCTCTTCTTTGTAAATCCTCTTTCGTATTTACAATCTTGGAATCGATTATACCACACTTCCAAACAAGTTTAGAATTGGTTCATCTGTATTCCAAGACAACTATGTGATTGATCAAACATAAAATCACATCCATGGGTTCAATCGGTTCTACCAATTACTGGGATCGATTATACCCTAATATGGAACACTTGTGATCGGTCACACAAGTTACCAGGACCGGTTACATCAGTTACCAGGATCGGTTACATCAATTACCAGGACTGGTTATCATATACACATGGTATTGCTTGTGATCGGTCACACCTATCACTAGGATCGGTTAAACCAATTACTAGGATCGGTTACACCAATTATTAAGACCGGTTACACCAATTACAAGTATAGATTACACAACTTCTCTATGATCGGTCACACCAATTACTAGGATATCGGTCACACCAATTACAAATATCGATCATACCATCTTAGGTGATTACTTAGGATCGGTTACACTAATTAATCAAACTAGTCATACCAAATCATAAGTCAGGCATTGTGATTAGTTGTACCAAGATAAATAACAAAGTTATGATCGGTTCTACAATCTCACACATATTGGTAATCCAAAGATTTGCAATGAATAGCCGTACCAATAAGCCTAGTGATTTCCCTTTCGATTCATAAAACAAGTTCATGAATATACTTCCTTTAAACAAATGTAAAACATTGTTTCCTAGGATGAAATCTTCACCTTTATCCATACACATAATCATAACAGCATTCATAAGATTATGTTGATGTCATATCTACGAAGTTCAAAAGATAAGCTTTATACTTTGTAGTCTAATTCCCTAATACTATGATCATATGATCATGTCTCACTACTAGAGTAATATATCCATACACAGCTTCGCAGTTATGTTTTCAATATAGCACGACTTGAAAGATACGTTAGGAATGAAATAGTTCAAGTCAATATTACTAACCTCAAGAGGAAGGATGATGTCATCGTTGTAACTCGCTACTTCTTCACGTACTTCAGGTCTTCGAGTAATACTTGTATGTCTCAACATTCCTTGACTTTCTAGTCTAACTTAAACGAAGTTGTCTCTAGTACATAATCAAGCGACTCTTAGATGAGTTTTGACTCACTAAAATATGAAAAACAAACTTGACATACCAACGCTTGGTGGGTTCAACCGAGCTATGCTCTAACAATAATAATTATACAAAAATCGAACAATTGATACTCGCGTTAGTATTTGCAATACAGAAGCTACGGATGTACTTTCAAACTCACAAAATTAGGGTGATAACAAAATCCTCTATCGAATCGGTACTCGATAACTCAGCAAAATCGGATCGAATATGCAAGTGGAGTGCTCAAATCAAGCAATTTGACGTCTTTTATGAGATGAGAACAGCCATCAAAGCACAGGCGGTAGCGGATTTCCTTGCTGATTTTCCCCTTGGTGAGGAAGAAGAAGTAGAGGATATCCCTGGCATGGAAGAAGATAGAGATGACCCCTCCGACCTTCTCGAGACCTGTAGCCCGACACGATGGGAGGTGTTCACCGACAGATAGCAAATAAAGATGGTTCGGGATTGGGGTTGGTTTTCACAATGCCAAAAGGGAAGAAAATAGTCCATTCCTTCAGGCTCGAGTTCGAAGCAACCAACAATGCTACCGAATACGAAGCAGTTATTCATGCTTTACGACTGATTATAGAATTGGGCCTTGAAGAAGTAAGGCTTACTAGTGACTCACAGCTGGTAGTCCGACAAATCAGCGGAGAATACATCACCCATGACCCGATACTCCAGAATACTGAAAATTGGCGAAATTCCACATCGACCAGATTCCCAACATCAAGTTTCGAAACATCTGTAGAAGAGACAATCGTCACGCCGATGCCTTGGCATACATAGCATCTATGTTAACAGACCCGAGTGTAAAAGCTATCCGAGTCGGGAAGGTGCTAACTTCATCACTACCTGATGAAGGAGACATGGAGATACAAACAGTGACAGCTATGTCTGATAGATATGAAGCGGGAGATTGGAGAAAACCAATCAACCAATACTTAGAATCGGGAGTATTACCAAAAGGGAGACCCCAAGCTAACAAGATTAAAAGTAAAACAACAGGCTATGAGCTTCGGGAAAGCATATTGTACAAAAGATCATACCTGGGGCCATTGTTAAGGTGTTTAAGTAAAGAGGAAGGAAATTCGATCTTGAATGAGTTACATTATGGCGGTGCGGGTAATCATAGCTCGGGACGCAGCCTATCGGCAAGAGCAAAAACGTTGGGATATTTCTGACCCTATATGAATGAAGATGCAAAGCACATGGCAATGATTTGAGACGAATGTCAAAAATTCGGGAAGAAGATACACGCTCCATCAGTATCCTTGAACTCGGTGGTAAGACCATGGCCTTTTGCTAAATGAGGCATCGACATTGTGGGTCCACTGCATGTCGGGTCGGGACAAAGGAACTACTTGATAGTAACAATGGACTACTTCACCAAATGGGTTGAAGTTGCAGCATTAAGGCATATTCGGGATAGAGATGTATTTCGGTTCATCTTCGAGCACATTATTTGTCGCTTCGGAATTCCTACAGCTATCTTGTCGGATAATGGGAAACATCTACAAGGAAAGAACATAGATATGTTTTTCAACACTTACCAAATCAAGAAGAGTACAGCTACACCAATTTACCCACAAAGTAATGGAAGGCTGAGATCACCAACAAGACGATAGATGATAAGTTGAAAAAGAAGCTGGATGGAAAGTATGGCGAGTGGTGTGAGGAACTGCACAATGTCCTATGGGCCTATCGAACCACCCGAAGAGAGGTAGCAGGTCTCTCACCTTTCATGCTTACGTATGGAACCGAAACAATTCTCCCAACCGAGGAAACCATACCCACTACAAGAACCGAAGCATGGAGGGGAAATCTGTCGTCAGATTTGACCCTAGCTAAACTTGATGACTTGGAAGAAACAAGAAAACTGGCTCTGCAAAAAATGGAGAACTACCAAAGACGACTACAACGCGAATTTAACAAAAAATTCCGACTAAGAGAATTCCACCCGAGGAAGTTGGTGTTGAAAGAATTACCTAAGTATGAGCAAGACAAGAAGGGAGGAAAAATTGCAGCCAAATGGGCCGGACCATACATTATTGTGTCAAAAGTCGGAGAGGGGGGGTACAAGATACTAAAACCTGATGGCACTCCGGAAGAATGACCATGGAATGCGCGACATTTGAAACTATACCACCCATGAGAGGTGGAAATGCAGGTATGATACCTCATCATTCGAATCCCTTTATCATCCATGATAGATAGATAAGGAAATGACATAAGCGACTAATGGTCATTCGTTCTTCGGGGCTATGGAAGTGTGCAAGTGCCGATGTGACTTAAACTCGAATGGTCGTCTCAAACTCGAGGCAATGGAAATGTGTAAGTGCCGAGGCGACTTACACTCGACGGACTATTCGAACTCGGGGCGATGGAAGTGTGCAAGTGTCGAGGTAGTATAAGGGTTCTGGTGGTTAGAAGCCAGTAACCAAAGTTTACTAGGACATGAGTCCTTGATAGCCGGAAAACCTACCTACATCTCTAAGGTTGCTCCCATCGCAAGTGACCAGATTCACTTGATCCTAGGCGGATGAATGACGACCGCCTAGGATGATCGGGACATAGAATCTAGGAATGACTTAATACACTTCCATTGGATCGAAACACCAATGATGAGATACCTCGATCGGGACATGGCATTGGGCCCAATGACCCTCCCCGTTGAGTGTGTTCGACAGATATGGAATTTATACTAACATGTAAATGACACTATGGCAATAGGAAAACGAAACGTTAAGAGTTATGAACGACCATGCTAAAAGAAACGACGTGAAACATTGTCAAAAGTAACAATCCCCAGTGAGGCGGAACCGATTGGTGACGCAGCACCCCATGAAAGAAGTAGTCTTAAAACTAAAGGTGTTCAAACGAAATGGAAGTTACGGCCCGAGAGTAGGGGAAAATAGTGGCACAACACTACAAAAGGAAAGACTATTCTTTGAGAGAATCCGAACCCGAACCAGCACTCTTCACGGAAACCTTGTCCTTCCTCGTGCTTATGAACTCCTTCACACCCTCTTTGACCTTGTCGGCAAGATTCTGCTCGTGCTTCTTCTTCTCCTCATCTATCTCGGTGGTATCCTGATCACTCAGCTTGGTGTTCAGGAGAACTTCATTTTTCTTTAGCTGGACAACCTGCTCTTCCAAAGCCCTGACCTTTACTTGCTCAGCTACACAAAATAAGAGAGTAACACGTTTATAACCCAAACAACTGATATTATGAAGCGATAAAAAGCATTAAGCATGCATAAGGACCTGAAAGTGCGGGTAAAGATAATTTTAGGGTTTCTTCAGACTTAGAAAGATTGATCTCAAGCTCACTCATCCTTAATACCAACTCATTTTACCGCTTCTCGTTGAATTCATTGGAGGGGCAATGCTTCTTATGCTCACTCCATGAAGCTTACTGACTGTGATGAGAAGCTTGAAGACCCGACAGTTGGATTCGAATCCACTCTAAGTCTCGGCTCATCTGATCAGACACGCGAACTCTATCCCCCAGTTTTTGAACAGTAACCTCAACCTCATCTTTGAGTTGGGAAAGACGTCGACGATCGGAGTGAAGATCCCTATTCTACAAACGTGGTGAATTACACTGACCCTCTAAATTCTCAACCCGAAGAAGTCTATCAATAGAAACCCTTTGTAATCGGGACAGCTCGGCACGTAGGTTTTCTATCTCTTTGGGCACATACTCAAATCTCTGATAGCGAGATAACTCGACTCGGCGCTGCTCAATTTCGAGAGACTGATGATCGATTTTATCATTTTTATTATAAATCTTCTGTTGAAACGTAGCAACGTGGCCCTCTTCAGCCTTCAGTTTCATGGACATACGGCGATATTCGGAGGCATAATCCCTTTCTAAGCTAGATATTTCGGCTAGGAGATAACACTAGATTATGGATATTGGCACTATAATATCAATCAACAACAAATAAAGATCAACAAAATACCTTTAGCTTCGTTCAGCTGCCTCTCAATCTCCCGAGCGCGTTCCTTCTCCCCTTGCAATTGAGTCCGAAGATGCGCCATATCCTCCAGCTCCTTCTGACGAATGGCCGCTTCAAGGAGTCTCTGGTTTTCGGCCTAGAAATATATCAGGTCAAAATAACAAATCAGGAAGAAGTAAAACGACTATTTAGATGGGGCAGAATAACTTACAATAATACTGAGGGATTCTCTCATGGCAGGACCATATAGGGGAACGGCCTTCAACATATCGACAGCGGAGAGAGAACTGAAGCTAGAAGACGCGAGGGCTCCAAAAGAATCGCAAGCAGCGCCATAAAATATGAAAACAGAGCTCCCTACTGCACTCTTGTTCGAAGAGTTCCTTTGGAAATTCTCCATCAACTCATCTTCTAGGGAGGAATGATCATCTCTATCATTTGAGGGGATCTCGGGTTCTTTCTGTTCCTCCCCTCCACCCGATCCTTCAGATTCAGTGTCCGAACCAAAGAACTCATCGTTTTCGCTATCATCATCCGACATCACCACAACCACATTGGTACGGGGAAGGGAAGTTCCTTTACCAGAGGAGGGTACCTTAGACGATGGGGGCAGAGACACATTCCTCCCTGGGGCAGCCTTACCACCCTTAGCTCCCTTACCACTATTCCCAGAATGATCACCTACAATGGCAGATGAGACGTCGGAGTTCTTCTTTTTGACCAACTTTTTTGGTATACATTGTGATAATGGAAGACGATCATATGAATCCTCACCAGTTTTCCCAACAGAACCTTCTACAACATCTTCCCCAGCCTTTCATCTCTGCAAAAACGACATCGTCAGACCCATTAAAGGCAACAAATAGGGGAAAGTACGCGTACTGAGAGAGGAGCAGTTATATTTGTTACCTTCACTGGATCTTCCTCAAGCCTGTTGTTATCACCCCTCTTCCGAGTACCTTGAAATTTGGATTGAGTGCTTTGAGACTTGGATTACAAAGAAGCGAAACATTTGAAAATTTTGGTCACCCGACGTCACAAAAAAAGGGGGGGGGGAACCCGAACCGAGCAAACCAGTTCAAAGCAATGAAAACTATACCTGATCAACATTGACTACCCAGAACTGGTAGGGGTCAGCAGGAAAATCTGGTGGAGGGAGCTTACCACTCAAGATAGGGCCACGGATAGCCAGAGGGACCCGATCCCAGACAGAGTCACTAGTATGGCGAGCATGCTTGTTAGTGTTGTTACCTCCTCTGGGATCCTTATCCAACATCAATTTCTCGAAACCACCAGTTTGAACCTTATTACAATGAGGACTAGTAGCAAAACCAGCAAGGTCCCCAAGAGAGGCAGTTCTACTTCGATAGTTACCCAGGAAACTGGCCGAGGTGTACTTACTCGCGTGAGAAGGATCATATGTCGACCAAGGGGTTTTAGAGAATTCACCCCTTCCTCGCCTCTTCCATTCATCCATAAGATGAAAGGTATTTCCATTCCATTAGGCCAAGGCCCAAGGAGGTTGGAGTTGAGACAAGACCTCATATACAAAAGGTCGGCTCGGATCGTACAAAGGAAGACGTAACCTGAGTTCAAGTTAACCCTTGGTAATGATAGTCGCTTCGGGAGAATGATCGAACTCACCAACCTTCTCCTTCTTCAAGAGACCTTTCTGCCCCGAACACAGTTGAATATCATTGTCATGGAGGTCGAATTCATCCTTCAATTGATTGATGAATTGAGTGTCTGTAAGATTTGTGTACTTGAAAGTCTTCTTCTCATCCCTACATGCAAAAACGGAAGAATCATAAAAAAAAGATCGAATCAAGAGCATGATGATCATGGAGAGAAGGACTATCAACGTAAAATAATGAATCCACAGGGATGCTATCTTCATCAAAAAAATGTGTAACTTACGCACCTTTTCTCTGTCATGGATGGAGATGATGAATCCATGTAAGATAGATGCTAAAAAATGGGACGATGGCAATGATAATGATAAGGAAAACAATAGGGATGGTGGCAACAGAACTAAGATAAAAAAAGGATAAGAACGGCGATAGAAGAGCAAAAGAATGATGAAAGAATAGGTAACTTATCTAAAGTTATTAAGAATATGGGGGATTTGAAGATGGAATAACGGAGTTGCAGAGAAAATTAGGCTTTGAATACAGAGAGAATAAACGGCGAAGTAAAGAATTTAGGGGTTTGAGTCTGCATTTATACCGAAGGAAGTTGTAACCGGTTGAGGAGGTGAAAGACAATAAAGGATGAGATAGTGGGAGACAGCAGAGCTGAATGCACGGCATGGCAAGGATCGTGGAAGGCGAAGCAATTTTCTTCCCCACGTGTCGACCACACGAGTGGAAAAAGGGGCATATATGTAGTAGCAAATAACTAACAAATGTACGTGGCATGATCTCGGACGATGACTCAGCAGAGACGGTGCAGAGCAAAGTACTGAATCATCCTCTATAACAACGGCACGGCAAAAGAGATATCTACCAAGTGTACGTGGGACGAGCGCGTGTAAAGTAGAGAATCAGATCTGACGGAGAGATACGTATCGGGAATCAAGGCATTAAAAGCACTGACAAGGCACGTGTGAGGAGCAGAAGAGTCTAATCATGGTGGGCCCAGGAGCAGAGGATAACAGACTTGGGTCGGGTAGGATGGCGACATCGGACCAAGGAATACTGGAACCATCGATATCGGGAAGATACACGATCGGGCTAGGTGAGACATGTTGAGGCTCACTCTTCGGGAGAATACGAGATCAAGTAGCAAGTATCGGGAAGAGGTATTAGCAATCACCCGACAGGACCATCAAAACAGATAGAATATGACCAACACTGTAACTTCATTGTACAAGCATCTTAGCGTATAAATATAGACCCTTTCCCTTTTGTTGAGAGAAAGGCAAGTGATTTGTAAATGAGTAAGGAGAGAGACTAAGTATTGTTGAGAGCTTTCTTCATTGTAACTTGAGAAGAGTAATAAGATCATCGTTTCACCCCGTGGACGTAGGTAATCATGCCGAACCACGTATATCTTGTGTTCTTATGAGTCTCTTACTTGCTTATCTTGCTATCTCTTCATTATGAATGTTAGATGTAGGATGTATAACTTCTTACAACTATAGATCCTTTGGAGACAAGATATGCCGAATAATATGCTCTAGAACCAGAAAACTAAGGATAAGCATTAGAAAAACGTCTACCACGACCACGAGAATGAAAAACATGTTTGGAAATGGCTTGCTATTTGCCGCAGACAAAAGATCCTTTTGTTTATCACCAACAACTACTTCCTCACTTAACAAAAGATTATGCAACTCTCTTGGAAAACGGAGGTTTATCATTTTAATAGAAGTGGGAAAAAAAAAACTATAATTAGGTCTAAGACCATTAAGAACACTAACAACAAGTTCATCATTAGAAATCTTCCAACAACAAGTAATTCATCAAATATCTTGATTTCATTCAAGTAGTTAGAAACAGTTCCTGATCCAAGTTCAAGAGATTGAGTGAGTTATTGAACCAGCAACGCACCAGTAATATATGAAACAACTATCAGAGAAATCGAAGATTATATCCAAAGAATTAAGGTTGAATCATCAACTTGCCAAGCAGTATAAGAGCGATCAACAACATTGTTATTTTGATTTCCTCGAGTGAGATACATTGGTGGATGCGAAGAGATCCATCAAGAGAAGTCAAAGAACCTTGAATTTCTTGAAAATAAATAGGACCAGAGATTTCCAGCTGAGGTAATTGTCATCTTTGATTTTAGTAGGAATGATATTAGAAATCTGAGTAGGAGGACTATCGGAAATTCTTGATCACCATTATTGGTGATTTACAGCGGAAGAAAAACCTTCTGATACCATATTTGTACCTGATAACCCCCCTTTCATTAATGAAGTACTAACCTGTCCTTGTAAAGAGAACATTTCTCTCTATTTCTTACAAACACACTAGGGAAATAGAGAGAAGACAAACTGGAAGAGCACGACCACTCAACCATGAGTCCATGACTATCCACAGACTGACACATGGACTGACGAGATGAACAATACATACTAATGCGAACATAGTTGTAAAGAAGACAGTTACGTTTGTTTACTAATAAAATGGCCCAAATTTGCAAAATTTTGACCAAGGACACTTCGAAATCTGCAATTTCCCTCCATCGTAATTTTCCGTCTCTTTCATTGTAATTTCCCGTCGCAAGTCAGATGTTAAGTAATTGACACCAAAATACCTTCTTACACAGCTTCCACAAGCCTTGCACGAATTGAGTCCAAATCTGATACTTTCCTAATACTGCAAATGACAAGAAATATTATAGGTTAATTAAAATGCCACTGCAAGCACAAATAGGATATGATGGTCGCAGTAACCTCAATATAAGGATCACCCCAGATAGTTTCAGTTCACTGGAAATTGATAGCATAACTAAAAGAAGATCACCTAATATCGCCAAGAAATATTTACAGAACGAGTCCCTCACAGATTAATAAGCTATATATAAGCATGGTCTGGCTTAGTTAAAATGCCACTGTAAGCACAAATAGGATATGATGTCGCAGTAACCTCAATATAGGGATCACCCCAGATAGTTTCAGTTCACCGAAAATTGATAGCATAATAACTAAAAGAAGATCACCTAATATCGCCAAGAAATATTTACAGAACGAGTCCCTCACAGATTAAGAAGCTATATATAAGCATGGTCTGGCTTAGTTGCTAATGGAACAGTACCAATTGTACTTCCGTAATAAAACTGACACTACTTAAAACCACCCGAACTTAGATATGCATGTTTAATATTGAATAGATACGCATGTGAAAAGCATAGTTCCTTAAGAGGAGAGAGCGAAATGTTGAACAAGACTTCATACCCTTGGGTACCTCAAGACGCTTTCACAATTACAAATCGTAAACATGTCTCAGTCAAGAAATGAACCCTTTCCCTATCTGACGGACTATGATGCAAAAGGAACTTCGATTGGAACCACGAGCCAATTTCTCAGTTATCACTGAACTCATCCAAGAAATAACACATAACTTCTTTTGAAAATATGACGGAAGCTCTAACATCACTACATGAGGATTAAGAGCAAGGAAGCAAAATTTCCATGCATAACTCGTTATCCGGACACACCACACCTATCAGGTAAAGGATGATATTTTACCTGTACAGCAGATCCCCACTAGGTACTAGTCTCTTCTGAATCCAATCTGGAACCAACTCTTCTAACAAATCAAGCTGCTCTTCAGCTTCTTCTGCATTAGATTCAATATCAATCAATTACCATCTAAACCAATCAGTGTGGAAAAAATATCCAGCTAAACTACAAAATAACATAGTGCATTAACTAAAATTGTACAAAAGGAAATTTTACTTGTTTCCTCGATCAAGACATCTTCTGAGATAATCTTGTGCACAAGCTCCTGTTTCGTGATTGAGGAGTACTTGGCTGATTGGAAGATGTGGTATATCAGATTAAAGAGATCAGGCAAAGATGCGGTTCGACTCAATTTTCCGCCAATCATCTCCTCCTTATCCTTTAAATGTAAGAACTCCTGCATTAGGCATGATGTACGGCAAAGAAAGTGATTAAATAGCAAAAGGAAGCATGTCTTTCAGAACATTATTGAGTTAAACAGGGATCAACCAGCTTCCTGGATCCAGTATACAGCAACTTATACCATCCAAGGATAATTTACTCTTCAGTATACATGCCTTCATAAGTTTTAGCGTTGTTTATAGTCCTAGTAAAAGGCATAAGAGACACTCACTCCAGTGAATTGATTATAATTTTCCTTTTTCTTAATTTTTTAATAAGTAATGACCTATAAGCGTTTCTTACTTCATAAGAATCACTAATCTTATGTAACCCATTCATAACAGAACAAAGCAGGTTATAGAGCAAGTTAACAATAAAAAAGGCAAGAGACTCATACCGCCTGGATTAGGGGACAAGGAGGTCCTGTGACATCATCTACCATAAGAATCCTTTTTGCTGCTGCAGGTTTCAGAGAACTATCTCTGTAATGCTTAGACTCGTCAAGAATGGAGCCAGAAGCAATTTCATCCCCCTTCAGTGGCGAGAGGAAGTTCAATGACTTCTTTGCAACGGAATGGCTTGAAATGTTAGACTGGCAGATAACCTTTTCATCAGAGTCAGGCACTGTTCTTCTTTGTGGGGCACACTGCGTCGGCGTCACTAACATCAGTTGATTTGGACCAGAAATAGACTTCATAGGAGAGCTTTCATACTCCTTCGAACTCAATAACGACATAGGGGTTGTGGTTTCAATAACTTGAGACAAGCCTTCCTTCTGTAGAGGGCCTTCACGATCTTGATTAATCACATCACCAGGCTCCAAAGGTGAAAAAGGGTACAGAGATCCTAAGAGCTTTGTCTTTTCAGTTTCTGGGACAATAATCTTCTCGGAGAATCGCCTTTTAAAAGTTGAAGACAAAAGTGACGAACTCGATGATGGCTCAAGCTCATTAGAACTTGGATGAGATTCCACGCGTGCTACCTCTGGCAACATGTATTGAGAAGTTGAGCGACTTTGGCTCATTAGAACTGGTAACGTGGCCTCTGGGATGTCGCAACCCTATAATCAAATACACACTTGTTAATTACATATCAAAGGATAGAACTTTTTCTAAGTAGTACAAGATATTCCTCCAGCTGATACACATTCAAGCAAGCTAGTAAAACATGATGTACCACATGCAAGATATTGAGGAAGACACCCATTCCGCTGACCACAAGTCAACTACAACAGATGATATTAGATCTACTGTCTAGCATACCCTTGAATTACGTAACTTAATTGATAAAAATGATTGACTTAATTGATACCGTAGCCCGATAAGTGCAGTAATTTTCCTAAATTATTTTAAATGTGTTCTTTTTGCAAAAAATTTAACTTGACAGAACAATGACAGTACCTCGGGATGGTTTCTAAAGAAATTTAACAGCCTTTGGTGGAACATTTGACACAAGATCGCATATGGAGATTGGTCAGGATCAGCTTTAACAACATCCAATAGTAATGTTATTTCCATGTCTTGCTTCATACACAAGGTTCTCTCATCATGAACAAGAATCTTTTCAACCTGAACAGCTTCAGGAAGTATGTATTTTATCTGTGCAAGATGGCTGTATGACAACTTCCTGAAATAACAAAAAAGTTCATTACCAGGTCTAAATAAAAGAAAATGTTGACAAAATTTGAAACTAGCTAATCCCCTCCTTCCCAATAGTGAGGATAAGTTAAATATTGCCAAAGGAGCAAGTAAGCTAAAAAATAAGACAAGGGAGCTGCTCTTAACCTTGTAAGTATAATCTTGATTCGGTAGTCTAAAAATTATATTCACTGCACATTAAAGACAAAGCGGGAACTGAAAAAGTAACCACCAATTTGCATTACCTCTTGGTAAATACTTCCACCTGAGTGCAGATATTCTGAAAAGTTGGCATCTTCTTACAAAGACCGAGTAACCTCACAGAACTTCCTATACGGTCAAAAAACTCAGCTAAAATTTTGTATCTGGTACATTAAAAAAGAAGAAGTGATTATTAGCATAAGGTTCTAGATGATCTCTGATAGAACATGAAGCGGGTGACTTTTATTGAGGTACCCACTTGTCGGGGAGGTTGCCTGCTATATCTCCAGCCTCGTTAGCTTCGCCTGCTTCTTCTTCGTGTACAACATCTTCAGGAAGGTCGTCTGCTGCATCTTCATCTAAAGGTAAGGCTACTTCTTTATTTTTCTTTGGAGTAGGAACAGCAAGGTTACTTAAAGAATGGCTGCTCTCGACAATTTCTGCACTTTGGACAGAAACACTTTTTGATTTCATATCGAGGGACTCCTTTGTGGCTTCCTCGCACCTTTTATCTTCCATTCTTCAATATAGTCTGGAATGAAAACAAAGGTTAGCATTTGATTCTACAGGTTTCCAAAGAACTTGGATACATACGCAGATGATCTTGAAATGCTTCAACATGGAAACAGGGTAAGATTATAACATCAAACAAAAACTTTCCTACATGTACTCAGTCCACCCATCATCAATGTCACACCCAAGTATCCGGTAGGGTTTAAGTGGTGAAATTGAAAATAAAGAACAACTTAAGTGTGTTGAAATGGAAATCTAATCTAGCACTTACAAAATTTCACGTTTTTACCAGTAAGAAACTTCACCAATTAATGAATTTCAGGTTATAAAAGGTTTTGGAAACAGGTAACAGTTTTGGACTGAATTAGGGTTTTAAGGATTACAAATGTTGGGAAAGTATCTACAGTCCTATAAAATGTGACAATAATAACAATCAAGAATTGTAACCCAATCGCTCACCTTACAAAGGGCACACAGGATAACAATACTTGAATCAGATTACCACAAATAATAAAAGAAATTTACGAAAGGGAGGAATGTAAAAAGAAACACCCAAAATTGTGTGTTAAAAGAAGATCTAAACATCAAAAACACAGAAAAACTTACAATTGACAGGAAGATTTTCAGTTTCTGCGAAAGAGATTGAGATGTTAAACGAACACACAGAGGATACCTTTACCAGTTAGAAAATGAGAAACCCTAGATTTCAAGAGAGTAGTAATGAAAAAAGATCCGTTGTGAATGAGGGAAATGGGTATTTATCGGAGACGGGCAGATAACTAGACTACCCTTAGTCGTACCACTAATTATCTATAGGAAATAACGTTTAATCCCAAACTAGTTGGGCTTTAGACACTCTAGTCATCTCCTCTCAAGCCTAGTACTAGGAGGTCCTAATTTACCAACTTTAGAACGTGTTAGTCCATTTACTAACGATTCAGTCCAAATTGATACTTTACAATGTCGAAAATACCATCGCCATCAGCTTCACCATCTTCCTCTCCTTGGACATAATATCAGTCGAATCACCTCTAGATTCCAACAATACCTTCAAATCAACACTGCTCATCCAAATCCAAAATACTACAAATCAGCAGAATTCATAATCTTCGAAGCTAAATCCCTAAACTTAGAATACGAAACCCTAGAATTTGTGGATGGTAAACCTTTGGTTCTTCTCAAATGGACTGGTAAGAATCAAAATCCTCCTTCAATCCTTTTGAATTCACACACAGATGTTGTACCATCTAAAAATCATAAGTGGAGTCATTCTCCATTCGATGTAAATGTTGATGAATTCGGTGATATCTACGCGAGAGTGTTTGATTGCAGTATCTCAAAGTGATTCTGAGATTGAAAGGGTCTGGTTTTCAACCGATTCGAACTGTTTATTTGTCTTTTGTACCTAATGAAGAGATCGGTGGTCATGATGGTGCAGAGAAGTTCGCCGGAGAAATTCAAGAAGATGAATGTTGGAATCGTCCTCTACAACATTGGTAATCTCTTTTCAATTTCCATTTTTCGCTCCAAATATAGTCGATCCATGGAAACATTGTGAGAAACCTTTTGTTCATTGATTCACTTACTTCATTATTCAGCTTCAATCTCAGTTCATCTTCATTTTTATTTTATTTTAATTTCAGTTCATTTTGACCTGCAAAATCCAAATTCATATATATATTTTGGTTTATAAATTTTACTTGGTATTAGTTAGATGCTTTATCAATTTATAGACCTATTGATGATGAATATTAATTTCCACTACACTAATTACGTGTTTGCTTCTACTAATTGGTATTACACAATAGTCAAGTTTCATATTAAAGACATACTGATGCAGGTCAAGAAAGCTTAAGAAGGGATCCAAATTACACAGCAAACTCACCTTCTCAAGCATACATTACCGCACACAAATTAAATGAGAAAAGGTTTCAAAGAAAACTGAAGGAATTTGTTAATGCTTAAATGGGTATGTCATATTTGACATCTAAGCAACTGGAGGTAATTACTACCTTGTCCTAACATAGTTTCAATCTATTCATAGACATTGATGTTTCGAATTTATGCTGTACTGATCCATTGTTTGATTAATTAATCTTGAAATTCCATGATTTAGTACCCTTAATTATCTAGGCCATAGTTAGTGGACAAAAGAGATTGTAGGATTGTACATGACATATACATCAGATCCTATTAGGAAATAGATAGCGACTGACATTCCTCTGATTTTGATTCAAAATGTTATGTGGACATAATGTCGGTTTGTGAGAACTAGTTGCTGAGATGTTTTATTCACATAGCTAGTACAATTCTTGTTGAGTTGTATGAAAAATGAGAAGGATGTTCTGATGTCATATGAGCTAATATAAAGCAGTTTTCCATGTTTACAGTTTCTTTTTAATTTTTAGGACCATAGGTCTATGGAGAGATTTATAGCTTATGCGCTGTGTTCCGCGGATGAAAGCTCTAAGAGATGCTAACTGGCTGCCTACTGAACTCAGAGAAGAAAGAAAGGACGGTAAAGTGTACTCGTCACAGATTGTTTTTTCTCTATATGATTATAGTGTTTGGAGAGTTGGGAATTTTGCTTGGTGATTTTCTTACTTGAATTTTTATGATGAAGCATTTCTTTCTTGATTTTTCCAGGGAGTTTTTATTGGAGCAGGCACTGGATGCATCAGTGACATTTTGGATGCAGCAAAAATGATCTGTGAGAAGGTTGGTTTGAACTGTCCTCTATGAATGAACGTATATATCAGATTATTTGTTGACATGATCATTATTTTTTGATGGCCTTCATTAATCCATGTTTATGAGCTTCATGGTCGGGGCAATAATGTATTGTGACTTCTCTGTTTTCTTATCATAGAGACTGCGCCAGCTTAGTCCATTTTTCATCCCTCGGATATCGATCAACATCGCAGCAGGTCATGTTAGCATGAGATATGGATTCAAGGTGCTTGGATTAAATCTACCAATTCGCGTTCTTTCTTTCTCTTTCCCCCACCCACCCCTGAATTTCCAGAAAGGAATTTGATAAGCTCATCAAATATATCTCGCTGTGTTGCTTTGAATATATATTCATTCAAGTATGGTTCAGTGACATTTTGATGGACCAGGAAAATGGAGGCTGTGGATTTTTTGAGTGGTGTGACAATTCTTCAGCAACGCATACGTCTAGTTACTCTAGTAGGGTCCATGAGTCTGCGTCAAATACTTCAGCTGCTGATCTTCCATGTCTATGCGGCATTGGTTCCTGCTTAGTTATGGCAGCAAAGACTGGACAGAATGTTGGCCGGCAGTTCTATCGTTGTCCTAATCAGGTATATGAAGTGTATAACTCTAAACCTCTAGTGCACTCCGGGAGTAGATTGTTTCCTTCTAGGTGCTATTACATGATTTGTGTTTCATCTTGCATATCGCTGTTCACCATATCATATTCAATTGCCTTCCCTTTCGATTTATGACCTGTCAAATTGGTCGATGCATCCAAACCACTAGTTTAAAAATCTTGGTTTGATATTCCATTAAAAACGTTAGGGTCAATTCTGGAAAATGCTGATACCAAGTTACTAACTAGGCAAAATGAAAACCTTGTTTTTCGTAAGTTTCACAACCAAAACATTCAAAGATGCTCTATTTTTCTATGCCTGGTCATTTTGTTTAAGAATTAGTTGCATAAGGTCAAAAGTAAAAAAGAGAAAAGAATTCATGCTTAGTTTATGATACCTCTTTTTCTAAAATATGAATAAACTTTGTAATAAGCCCGAAAAATGTTATTTAATAAAAAATGGAAATGAAGTATAATAAATGGGACAAAATTTTAGAAATAGATCCATGTATACATATTGGTACACCTGTAATATAAGTGTACATTGTTGTGCACATGTGACAGAAATTACATGTGTACGTAATAGTGCACCTGTAACAAAAGTGTACATTATTGTGCACATGTGACAAAAATTTCAAGCTGGTAGACAGATATCTCATAAGCTTATGCAAGCGTAAATTTTCCACTTATTATTATGGTTTTCAGATTTAATTTTATTCAATTTCCATTTTATCTCTTTGGCGATTTTTTTTTTGTACTGGCTATATGAGGTGTATTTTCTTGTACACCAGTTATACGCGGTGAACATAGAAGTGCACTGTTTTTTTTCCCTCATTTGGGGTTTTCAGATTTTGAGCAAGTGTCGAACCTTTTTTTGTCAGTTTGGGTTTCTGCTTTTGTTGAACTAGATTTTGTTTAAGATCCTATGTGATATATTGAATTCCAGAGTAGGGTTCTTGATTATTTTTCTGTTTAGATTAATGAAAGATAAGTCAGATCTTAAGAAAATCATCGTAGATTAGTAGTCTTGATTCCATCTGTGTACAAAATACCTCTATGACCCGTTTAAAAGAAAAAGGTGCTTGAATGGTTACCCCATCTCATGACATGAGAGTGGCTTATACTTTCTGTCTATGAACATTAATCTGTATGCACAGAATGACCATAGAATGTCGGGATGTTTGCTTTATTAGTTTGTGCACTTTTTGTTTTTGAATTATTAATGTGTACATATTTGTACACATGTCGATTATTTAGGTGTACATAGTTGTACACATGTTATTCATTTTGAAGTCTAAGAAAATAGGGAAAGCACTAATGTGTACATAATTATACACACATGTTATGTTATTTAGGTGTACACAGTTGTCCATGTATTGATTATTTAGGTGTACGTAGTTGTACGCTTGCGGAACTATATTTTATGTATACAAACCAAAAATTAGGGAAAGCACAAATGTGTACAGGTGTTAGATTTTTCATAGGTATAAGTAAGCTTTGAAATTCAATCTTCAAAACTGAAATTTGACTATTGTATTGTTCGCAGGGTTCAAGCAGATTGAAGGTGCTGCCTTTGAGCTGTTCGAGGAAGTTCCCAACAGAGTTTCCGGTTTCATAGTACTTGGTTAGTGTTCTTCACTTATATTTCTTCTTGGTTTTAACTTTAAGTGTCGATAAACTGGTTCAAGTTGTTACATACGAAGATGTGTTCACTTAGTGTAGGAATTTCACATGTGATATATTTTAATTAAACGTGTGACGTTAGAAGCTGTGTACCTTACAACCTTAAACAACTCCAATGCGCTTAATAAAGTATGTTGATTTCTGGCATTAAAATGAAGTGGCACTACAGGTAAGTGAGATGATTACATATACTTTATTGATCGCAATACCTTGTTAAAATGATGCCGAAATTACATGTGTACATATTTGTACACCTATAATATAAGTGTACATTGTTGTACACATGTGACAGAAATTACATGTGTACATAGTAGCCCATTTTAGGACTCTTAATCAAATTTTAGTGAACATTCTGTTTTCGTTTTTTGGATGTCGAATCAGTGATGCTACGATTCACTTAATGTATACTTTTTTGTACATGCTACGATTCCTTTAAGATTATGGGAGAGCTGGTCGTCTGCATATTGGACAGTTTTTATTAATCAGGATCCACTGCTTTACACATTCTACATGGAATTCATGTCCACAGGTGCAATATTCCGATCTTTTCCAGCTTCTTATACTCGGCTTGGCAGATAATGCAAGTGTCGTTCTCCTTTCCCAGGTTTGCTCCAGAACCGTTGAAACATGAATAGGTTGCTGATTTATGGTGAACTCGTGTCCTCATACATGATGATAGTAATAACTCATGTAATCGTGATAATATATCACCCATCGTGGCAACATCTTCTTGAAATTGAGTAGTAATTGTAGTAGTGGAAAGAACCCTAACGCTAGAGGCTGGAACATCATCCATCACGGCAACACCTTCTTGACACTGAAGCATACTCGTACTGTTGGGAAGAACCCTAACCCGAGATGTTGGAACATCAACACCGTCTTGAAACTGAAATCTACTGGCGGTAGAATTTTGTTGTGGAACTGTCGCATCTCTTGGTCGTTGATTACTAAGATTGAACCCACTTCTATAGGATGGCGATGATCCCACAAGCCTCAAACTATGTCGCTGATGTTGGTGTCAGTGGTGGTAGTGGCGGTGGTGATGGAGTGGAGGGTGTGGAACCGCACAAGCATATGAAATTTTTGTGCATGTGTAATTTTTGTGCATGTGTACTTCTTTATACACATTAGACAATGATGTTGGATTTTCTGTTTTTTTTTTTTGTAGATTTGTACATATTGTACACCAGTGTAAATTAAAAATTATTAAAAATAAAAATTATATAGTCATATGGGTACTCTTTTCGTTGATATCGGAAAGAGCTTTCCGAATATATAAAATTTGTCAATTTTGGATGAGGCGTTTGAAAGATAAATTGTTTTTTAATTATTTATCATATTATTTAAAATTATTGACATCTTCATGGGTCATTTTGGACTAAACAGTAAATATTTGGACTAAATTGTAAATCAGGAAGATTATATGTGTATTTTTCATATTTTAAATAATTTTTGGACTAAATTGTACCTGGCTAACTCAGGATGGACTAATCCGTAATTTTTGACGCATTTTTGGACTAAACCGTTTTTTTCCCAATTACTTTCCGTACCTAGCCATACCACAAAGTTGCTTTAAATACCTCTGATGCCAGTGACTAAATACAACCCATATAAAAGTTAAATACAACCTAACTTCAAAATTAAAATATTTGTTGACCATTTGTATGTGGGTAGAGAAAACACACCGTCATCTTCCCTATTTTTCTTTACCGATTGTTTTCTTCTGCAACCGAATCTTCATAAGGGTTCATTATATTTTTAGACTCTAAATAGATTTCGTAAATTTATAAAAAAAATTTAGCAACATCTTATAATCTGGAATCCCATCTTCAATTAGGATAATCTTTAGATTTAGCGGATGAGGATAAGGAGCTTTAGTTTGAAGATGCATACAAAAAAAAAAAAAAAAAAAAAAAAAGATTTTTTAATGTTGAAGGGAGCGATTTAATTAAGAACTTATTAATGTTCTGAATAAAAAAGTCTCAGTAACTTGTAAAAGAAATAGTGGAGCTAAAACTGATTCCATTAAAAAGCCATTAAAAAGAATAGAAGGAAAGAGGCAAAAAATTAAATATGTGGTTTAGAGAATCAAATAGGAACAACTGTTAGTTTATGTTTAATGGATATGGATAAAAACAAGTCAAAGTATTGATGCATTGCCAATCATGTAGTCATGTGGGTTGGGTTTAATAGCGTATAGAAGGAGTTGACAGTAGAAAAAAAAAACGAAAAATAGTTGATGAAGAACATGGAAGACGAGGAGGTGGTATGTACCCACGTAAAAATGGTTAAAAAAAGTATTCGAATTTTTTATAAAGGTTGTGTTTAACATATGTGTGGGTTGTATGTGATTCATGTGGTATTTTTCTAAATTTCAACATATAATCATTTTTTATTTTTTATTTTTGGAAAGAAAAATAGTTCTCCTGACATGAGATTAGGAGGTTGAGAAACCCATTCCTGAGTTACATTACACTTTTTTTTTTTTTTTTTTTGAAGGATATTGGACAAGGAAAAAATATTACAATATATACACGGGATTAAGAAAATGCTTTTGTTTTGAGACAACAAAAACGAAAAGACATAACCTATTACAGAGAAGCTATAGTGTCCCATTGAAACAAGATTTGATTGACAGAGTAATCCTTGAATATTTCTTTCGGAGAACTCCAAAGGAAAATATTCTGTTTCACCGACATCTTAATATCCTCCAAGGACTTGATTCTTCCCCCATGAACCATGTTGTTCCTCTCCTTCCAAATCTCCCATAAAATGGCATATGGAATTAGCTGCCAGATAATGGCTTTTCTCATCCACTGCCCAATCAAAGTTTCTACTAACGTGTTAACAAAATAATTTCTATAAAACAACAAATCCACATTTACAATCATTTACATGTGAAAATTTAGACCAGTGCATAGTTGTAGCCACTCCTTCTTCTTTTTTTCTTATTTCCGAAAAGAGGATGAAACCTCCTACCATAGATTGATAATTTTGATTCCCAATAACTTGGGAATCATTAGCAGTTACAAGATTAATACAGTTTTGAATATATAAACAGTGCAATATAGTTGTTAGACTTTCATTCGTCCAATTATTTTGAATGGCATTACGATTACACAAAGTCGTTATATTTGCAGCCTTTCTCATGTTGTAACTAGAATATAAAATAAAAGCAGCAGCTTTAAAGTTAATACATGTGTTTATCCTAGCTTCAAAGTCTTCACTAATGTTATAACGTTGTTCTCTTGCCCTTGCGTATCTTCCCATCAGCAACTTTAGAGTAGGTTCCGAATCACTTTAAAATGTGATGTTGTAGCCACTCCATTTAGTTGCCCACCAGAAGGAAGCTTAATCACCCTTTTCTTCTAATTCTTCCCTTCCGCATAAGATCCTCTTTCCTCAATGGTTTTCCCTTAAAAATCCATCAAAGTTAAAATCCTTGATTCCCTGTAGCCAATCTATTAATTGCAAAAAATGATACAGAAAATAAAAGACAGGAAAAACCAAGCTGGCGTTTCACCAACGTGAGCAGAAGAACCGAATATGACATCTGAGTAATCGGCCTTTGTCGGGGCTGGCATACAACCCGACGCTCCTAAACAGAGTTAGGATTAGTGTGATAGGTGATGAAGATGGTGGGGTATCAAGGATTTTATGATGGGGGTTTATCTTTCAAAACTTGATAAAGGTCGGTGGGATTCATGCCCTTAATTATTCTAAAATAAAAAATAAAAAATAATCGTTTTTATGCATAGATAGGTCTTTTCTTCCATGGATTTGCTTTCATTTTCTCTTAATCATTATCTGTTTCAATCTTATTAATTCGTTCATATTTGGTAGTTGATCTTCAACTAGTGCCTTGGTCTTGCCTGAATTTGTGTGTTGATTTGTTTCTTATATCTTGAGACGTAGCATCTGTGATTTAACCCGTTAATCTAAAATCTGTGATGTTGAATTGTTAACTTATCTTTTTCTTAGGAGGATTTTTGTTGGAATTCCACTGTGTTTTCATTGGAATTGAGTGATAGAAATGATATAGAACATTATGATGGTTTTGATATCGTTGTTCTAGTCTCTGGTCCGGAAACTGGTAACACTTTTGGTTTCTATTTTTACAAGTTTAGAAATTCTTAACAATTTTAAGAAAAAAAAGTAAATAATTTTTTTTTTTTTAAAAGACAAAAATAAAAATAAAAAAAGTTTATGGAAAGGATGAAACAGATTTGGTTATCCGGGCAAGAATTTTCCATAAGGATATCAAATGGGAGTCCATCTGTCGGGTACTTACAAACAGGAATCCCAAGATAAGCATATACGAATTTGATTGAGTTATCTCCAGCATGATGATCATCATCATCAACTATAACCGCAGACTTTCCATTTCTTCTCTTCCCAGCATCAACAACGTGAACATCAACCTACGACAATAAAATACTCAAGTTCAACAGGGATTTGAAGAAACACTCATTCAAGTAAAATATCGGATCAAAAACTTACAGATGTTTCAGCGTTCGCACGAGCAGATTTGAAACGAGCAGGGACTTTGACAGTTCGCATGGGTCTTAAGTTATACGAAGAAGAAGAAAGTCGATCACCCTGATTCTTCTGCAACAAATATTTTTAATCAGCCATTGATTACACACACACAAAAAAAGGAAGAGAAAAGAAAAGAAAAATACTTCGTACCAAGTTGGGTGCTCTAGTTCCCCGCTTTGACTGAGATATCCTTTGAGGAGATGAACTACCATCAGACATATTGTTGTGAGGTATGATTATGATTAAAGTTTTTCTATGGATTCAAGACTATAAAAATATATATCTATATAAGTGAGGAACCCTAAGTCTGGAAGATCAATACACAAGACAAGGTGGATACTAATCCTCTACAGATAGTCAAATCAGTTGCGATTTTTACTAAAGACCTAAATTTCAAATGAGATCGGTAGAGAAAAAAGTGATAATACTGGGGACTGGCGACCTGTGACCACGACTAGGCATAGTCAAGGGTCAAGACCATAATTCGGGTTGACTATTCATGAATATCACACGTTTTCCAGTGGATTGCACAACCCAGCACTTCTCGTGTAACACCCCGAGTTCCGGACCAGGGTCAAACCCATAAGGGGATCCGAACTCGAAGCATTACGGGTCGGAAAGAGACTTAAAATGTTTATTTTTATGCTAAACATAATTAAATCTTTATATACATGAGTTGATTCATTTGAATTTACTAAACATCTTTAACAACATTTCAGTTAAGATTTACATTTCAAGCAATACAATAAAAACAATTCAATCAATAAGCTACTCATTTTTAGCTTTCGCTGAGCCACTCTGAAAAATATTCAAGGATGTCAATTGGGGTGAGATTACAGCTCAATAGAATGCACCCCTATTCTTTAAAGATAAGCAAACATAATCACTTTATCAAGGAATAACATACGATAAGAAATACAGTGCAACTTCAACGAATATATTCAACCAACAACATTACCTCACAAATATTATTTTCACTAAATCATCTAATTCATTTTTCGAACCGTGAATTCAAAATACCACTATTGTTTCTAACAAATCATTTAATTAATATTTCAAATAAGACTTCACAATAATACATCAACAAATCATCCAATTTATTTGTTAAATCATGAGCTCACAATACCAATATTATTGTCAACAAATCATCCATTTATGATTCAACACACAAATTAACATCATCAATAATTTTTCCAACAACCCATCCTTTTAAGTTTCAAAACATGAGTTACATATCAATATTGTCACCAACAAACCATGAGTTTACAATACCAAAATAATTGTCAACAAGTCATTCATCATTGATTCAGCACATCTATTAACGTATTAATATCATCACAGAGAAACCATGGGTTCACAGTACGAAAACCTTGGTTCGTACACCCACCTATCGTTTATCAGCACGGACAGCCTCCATCGATGGTCAGGAACAAAAGTTCCTATGGGGATCATACCCATCTGCTCTCATTACCCATTTCATTCACGGTACGAAAATCTTGGTTCGTACATCCACCTATCGTTTACCGGCACGGACAGCCGCCATCGATGGTTGGGAAACACAAGTTCCCATGGGGATCATTACCCATTTAACTCTCGGGGATCATTACCCTCCGTTAGCATGAAACATGTTCCATATAACAGTAAAAAATGAACTCATTTCCTTTTATAAATCATTTTCACAAACAACACAAGCAACCATGGCTTAACAACATGAATCTCTTTTAAGCATTTATGCAAACAAGTTAATTGCAGCCATAATACATTATATGTTCTATGGTAATATCTGATCATCTTCAAACTTTACAGAAACATTCTTGGAACATTCATATATTACATATCCAAATTTCACACCAAACCAACGGTTCAAACAAAAGGTGTTGAATTTATAATGACAACCTAAAAACTGGGCAGATTACATGTTATTACCAAACAATTCATGATAAATTCATAACAATCTAAAATTAACCCAATCCAAAGCATACTGAAAGATAAGATGATTATATACAACTTTTATTAAGACCTCAATTCCTTTTAACACCATTAAGACTTCCTAAGAACATCAAAATCACAGCAAGCCAAAACTGTCCAAAAATTCAGAAACTATCACCCAATTTCAAACAAACATTCAACGGTGAATTTAAGGTGGATTGTTCTCAATTTTTAAACAGATATACCCAATTATGTTATCTATACATATCAGAAGCCTGATCATCGATCAAAGGTAACTAATTATACGAATAAATTACTGAAACCTAACAAAACAAAATCATATAAATTAAACACCCAAGGAAAAACATCAAAAGAGAAAGGGTTTCACATTCTACCTTAATTCCATTGATCCTCCACTGATTTTCCTAATTAAAATCTATCCTCAAGAACCCTAGATCCAATTCATCTTCTTCATCTCCATAGCTTTCTTCTCTAAACAAAAACCTATATCTCCATCTCTTTTTCTTTCTCCTAGCCTTTTGATTTCTAACTTCTAAAATTCTTTTTCTAAACTTTTGGGTATAAAAAACCTTAATAATATTTTCTCTATTTATATATTTGTCTTTTCATTTTTCTCTCATTTTTATTTAATTATTAAAACTAATAAGGTGACTCTATTTCCAACTAGCTTTCCTAGTTTCAATCGACCCCACCTAGGTTAAAGCTAAGGAACAACAAATTAAGCCACAAGGTTAACTAATCCGGGTATAACCCGACCCGAAACAATAACTAAAAAATACAGGATATTACATTCTACCGCCCTTAAAAGAAATTTCGTCCCGAAATTTAGAAAATACGTAAACCTAAATATTCACATAATATAAATAATATAGTAAACAACACGACAATTCAATCCAGCGCAAAATTAACAATTCACATGAGATACACAAAGTCAACTATTATGATGAAGCAAGCAATACAACACTCAAATCAGACAAGCATGCATAACAACATACGAAACAATTTATTTACGGTCCCATTCAAGATCTAAAGCCTAGAGCTCTGATACCAACTTGTAACATCCCGAGTTCCGGAACAGAGTAAAACCCATATGGGGATCCGAACTCTAAGTGTTACGGGTCGGAAAGAGACTTAAAAGTTTATTTTTATGCTAAACATAATTAAATCTTTATATACATGAGTTGATTCATTTGAATTTACTAAACATCTTTAACAACATTTCAGTTAAGATTTACATTTCAAGCAACACAATAAAAACAATTCAATCACTAAGCTACTCATTTTTAGCTTTCGTTGTGCCACTCTGATAAATCTGCAAGGATGTCAATTGGGGTGAGATGACAGCTCAATAGAATGCACCCCTATTCTCTAAAGATGTGCAAACTTAATCATTTTATCAAGGAATAACATACGATAAGAAATACAGTGCAACTTCAACGAATATATTCAACCAACAACATTAACTCACAAATATTATTTTCACTAAATCATCTAATTCATTTTTCCAACCGTGAATTCAAAATACCACTATTGTTTCTAACAAATCATTTAATTAATATTTCAAATAACACTTCATAATATACATCACCAAATCATCCAATTTATTTGTTAAATCATGAGCTCACAATACCAATATTATTGTCAACAAATCATCCATTTATGATTCAACACACAAATTAACATCATCAATAATGTTTCTAACAACCTATCCTTTTAAGTTTCAAAACATGAGTTACATATCAATATTGTCACCAACAAACCATGAGTTTACAATACCAAAATAATCGTCAACAAGTCATTCATCATTGATTCAGCACATCTATTAACGTATTAATATCATCACAGAGAAACCATGGGTTCACGGTACGAAAACCTTGGTTCATAAACCCACCTATCGTTTATCGGCACGGACAGCCTCCATCGATGGTCAGGAACAAAAGTTCCTATGAGGATCATACCCATCTTCTCTCGGGGATCATTACCCGTTTCATTCACGGTACGAAAACCTTGGTTCGTACATCCACCTATCGTTTACCGGCACGGAAAGCCGCCATCAATGGTCGGGAAACACAAGTTCCCATGGGGATCATTACCCATTTAACTCTTGTGGATCATTACCCACCGTTAGCATGAAACATGTTCCATATAACGGTAAAACATGAACTCATTTCCGTGTATAAATCATTTTCACAAACAACATAAGCAACCATGGCTTAACAACATGAATCTCTTTCAAACATTTATGCAAACAAGTTAATTGCATCCATAATACATTATATGTTCTATGGTAATATCTGATCATCTTCAAACTTTACAGGAACTTTCTTGGCACATTCATATATTACATATCCAAATTTCACACCAAACCAACGGTTCAAACAAAAGGTGTTGAATTTATAATGACAACCTAAAAACTGGGCGGATTACATGTTATTACCAAACAATTCATGATAAATTCATAACAATCTAAAATTAACCCAATCCAAAGCATACTGAAAGATAAGATGATTATCTACAACTTTTATTAAGACCTCAATTCCTTTTAACACCATTAAGATTTCCTAAGAACATCAAAATCACAGCAAGCCAAAACTGTCCAAAAATTCAGAAACTATCACCCAATTTCAAACAAACATTCAACGGTGAATTTAAGGTGGATTGTTCTCAATTTTTAACCGGATATACCCAATTATGTTATCTATACATATCTGAAGCCTGATCATCGATCAAAGGTAACTAATTATACGAATAAATTACTGAAACCTAACAAAACAAAATCATATAAATTAAACACCCAAGGAAAAACATCAAAAGAGAAAGGGTTTCTCTTTCTACCTCAATTCCATTGATCCTCCACTGATTTTCCTAATTAAAATATCTCCTCAAGAACCCTAGCTCGAATTCATCTTTTTCCTCTCCATAGTTTTCTTCTCTAAACAAAAACCTATATCTCCATCTCTTTTTCTTTCTCATAGCCTTTTGATTTCTAACTTCTAAAATTCTTTTTCTAAACTTTTATGTATAAAAAACCTTAATAATATTTTATCTATTTATATATTTGTCTTTTCATTTTTCTCTCATTTTTATTTAATTATTAAAACTAATAAGGTGACTATATTTCCAACTAGCTTTCCTAGTTTCAATCGACCCCACCAAGGTTAAGGCTAAGGAACAACAAATTAAGCCACAAGGTTAACTAATCCGGGTATAACCCAACCCGAAACAATAACTAAAAAATACAGGACCCGTCCATCCACCGATACTGTCCACACTTAGCCACTACGGTTATCCGGCAGTGTGGGGTTTTCAACGGGCATCGCTGCGGTAATCAGGCAGCACCCATCCCTGGATTGCTCCCGCCCTAGCACGCTTAACTGCAGATTTTTCTGCCAACTCTGGAGCCAATTTTGTTGAAAAGGCCTCGGTGATAGGAAAGGACAAACAATTACTTATATTCCATTCGGCCAACCACTGCCGAATATCGGGGTATTACAATACCACCACCTTAAATTGGAGCCGTCCTCGGCTCCAGAATTCATTTGCAAGCCCAGATCTCCGACGTTCCCTGCCCCTCATGAGAAGCACCTAGACCAACCCCGTCCAGCGTGCCTTCCCACCCTCGGCAGATGACCCGTCGTCGGCTCTGATACCATTTGTAACGACCCGTCCATCCACCAATACTGTCCCCTCTTAGCCACTGCGGTTATCCGGCAGTATGGGGTTTTCAACGGGCATCGCTACGGTAATCGGGCAACAACTTCCCGGGAGGTCACCCATCCCTGGATTGCTCCCGCCCGAGCACGCTTAACTGCAGAGTTTTCTTCCAACTCTGGAGCTAATTGTGCTGAAAAGGCCTCGGTTATAGGAAAGGACAAACCATTACTTATATTCCATTCGGCCAACCACTGATGAATATCGGGGTATTACATCTCGAGTATGAATAGGCGGGCATCACCAAACAAGGTCTATTAGTCGTGAAATTATGATTGATCTTTTATGAATATGGATGATCGTTCACTTCGACCGAAGGCATAAAATAAACGAGTAAGATGAATAATAAAATGATTGTCATTCAAAAATCCTGATTCAATATTTATGAAGCAAAGTTGCTCGAATAATCAAAGTAACATCTACTACGCAAATAAAAAAGATGTTCAACTACTCAGGAAAATTGCAAGTAAGACTAATCATCAGATTCATCAGATTTGTCGTCTTCACGATAATCATCTTTCATGGAATCTTTTTCAAGCTCCTCTTCAGAGTCATCTTCAGAATTTTTATTATGAACTTATTCCAAGCGGTCTTCAGGATTATCATAAACTGCATCTAAATAGGCGTCTTCTTCACATTTGGCTCGGAAATCAGCTTTGTCCAATCGTTCAGCCCTCATGCCAGGTGAATATGGCTTAACTTTACGCTCGATAGGTTTCCAGACAGACTCAGATTCATCTGTATCCGAATCAGAAGCAACACCATCAGCATGGGATTTAACTTCATCTTCTGCTGCTAGCCTAGCTTGCTGAACTCGACGCCATTTCCGTTGATAAGCTGCGAGCTTTTCATCTTCATCCCTTTTCCTCTGAGATATTTTATCACGCCTCTGTTTTGCTTCTACATCCACTAAGTTCAAGAAATCACAGATTTTAGCACGAACCACTCCTAGATGATCAAGAGGCATGCCTTGTATCAACTTTCTTGCCTCGTTGAAAGGTCGATCCACCTTTGCATGAACATCTGCAAAATCTCTCATCTTTGGTTTGGTGTTTCTGGAGCATTTCTCAGTGGAGTCGGTGACGCGGTTATCACCAGGAGCCGCCATTATCTGTTATGAAAAACGTTGAGTCAATACACGTCCGTAAAAACATGCGTTAAAATGGTAATAGTTCGATCCTTACATGTTTACAATTTCACTAGCAATTGGTGATTTCAAAAAACTCTCTTGTTTCTTCAACCTGCGAAAACGAGCAAAGTTCATTATTCAAAAATAAAAATTGGATTTTAAAAAAAACGTGAATAAATCACGTAAATAAAAAAAACAAAATTAACGTTAGCAACTCATGTAAATCGGGGAAAAAATTGCGTAAACAAGTCACGCAAATAAAAAACAAACTTTTCTCTCTCTGACGAGCGTCCACCTTTGAAATGAGAGTTTATAAGTGTGAAAGCATTCATGAAAATGCTAAAGTATGGCAAAATTACCTATTAAGATCATGCAGTTGGCACCTATCTTGACAACGACAAAAAACAAAAAAGTTACTAATATGTAGTGAAAAGACGAGGGTACCCAAATATACCTCAATCTAAAACTTTTCCACCAATAAGTCCTTTCTCCGAAAATGATTGTCTATGGACTGAGTCGAGACAATACAACTAATCGGTTCACACTTCGTGTGATCGTCTATGGATACGAGATCGAGACAATAAGACAACAAGATAACTTATGTGATTGACTATGGATACAAGATCGAGACAATACAACAACAAAGTATGATTACTTGATAAAAGGTTCGGACTTAACCAAAAAAAATAGGATCGCTATCAAGTAATTAGGAATTAACGTTTTTGTATTTTACTTTTAATTATAATAAAACAATTATAATTACGGAAATAGAAAATAAAAGACACAACAATATTTTGTTAATGAGGAAACCGCAAATGCAGAAAAACCCCGGGACCTTGTCCAGAATTAAATACTCTCAAAATTAAGCCGATATACAAAATCTAAACCAACTTCGTATAGTTGAGACCAAGCAACTAAACCTATAGTTCACCTAGTTCTCTCAGTATCCCTGCGCCTCCAACTTGTAATAAGTCACGCACTTGGAACAATTCTTTTGGTTCGTATTCCAAACAGTAAAGGAACAACAAATCTGTTTGGTAACAACTCTTTTCAAACAACGTGATATGAGTTTGACAAAAGGCTCTTCCGTTTATCCCAATAAACTCCTTTGTCAGGTTCTTAGATCCACAAATTCAATAACTACCAAAGTAATTCTTTAGACTATGCAATCAATACTATTAATCACAAAGAAATGTATTGATGCCGATCTATACAACTAATCAATCAAGGTTATCACAAAGATAAACCGATTATAGTTGGATCCCTCCAGCCGATCAAGTTTTGTGCACACCAAAGGTTATGAACTCAAATAAGAAATCTTCTTTGTCTTCAGATCTTCTTAGATCTTCAATAAACACCTGCACACAAACTACTTGAATCTCTTGTAATCAATCACACACAGAACGGAGTCTGTTAACAATGGATTATCACAAGACGTCTTTAGATCTACAAACAGTTCTAAAGATCCCCATCGATACTTCGATCTAGTTTGAGTGAATCTTATATCAGAAGAGAAGATTCTCAAGCATAAACAAACTAGGTGCAATCAAAATTCAACAACCGTTAGTCAATCAAATCAATCGAAAACTAATAATAAACTGCAATTATCTAGTTTCCCACCAACGGTATAAACAAACTAGGTGCAATCAAAATTCAACAACCGTTAGTCAATCAAATCAATCGAAAACTAATAATAAACTGCAATTATCTAGTTTCCCACCAACGGTACTCGTAGAGCTTCCCAATCCCAAAGAAGTCTTTAAAACGAGCGGTCGTAAGAGATTTCGCCTAATTAGGGTACTTTCCTCTCTGAATAGACGGCTCCACCAGTAACAACACAACTAGGTAGTTTTGCTGGCTCTGAGGATTAGTTTGCTCAAAATGCAAACTTCAATATTTATAGAACAAAGAAGTTTGGACACCAAGGAATTTCCAAAACCGAATATTCTCAAAGATATACATTTAACTGCTGGAAATGCTCTGTCCAAATATTGACCGAAATCTCAGTAGAAAATCTCCAATTAGCAAATGCACATTACCAATTTTTATTTTCTAAAGATATGCATTTAATTGCTGGAAATTAAAAGGATATAAAACTAAAAACCTTAATTAAAAGATTCTAAATTTATTTCGAACCGGGATTCTCCTTTAGTTATTAAGGAATATCTTTAAACAATAAAAGATAAGAATTACTGCACATGTTCAAAGTATGTCGACATCTTTACTTTGTAAATCCTTTTTCATATTTACAATCTTGGAACCGACTTGCCACACTTTCAAACAAGTTTAGAATTTGTTCATCTGACTTCCAAGAATTATGTGATTGATTATCCTATCAAATCACCAATCATGGGTTTAACGGTTCTACCAAAACAAGTTTCGGTTCTACATCCATGTGGGTACTAGGATCAGTCACACTAGTTACCAAAAGTTGGTTGACTAGGTACTAGGATCGGTTACCACATATTTATGGTATTTAACTTGTAATCGGTTACACAAGTCATAGGATCGGTTACCAATTACTAAGACTTGTTGCACCTCTTACAAGGATCGATTCCATATACTTATGATCGGTTGCACCTCTTACTAGGATCGGTTCCCCAATGTCTAGATTTGGCATACCAATTACAAAATATCGATCATACCATCTCAGGTGATTACTTAAGATCGGTTTCACTAACAAAAGTCATACCAATACAAAAGTCAGGCATTGTGAATAGTATTACCACGATACATAACCAAGTTATGAGCGGTTATACTAAACACACATATTGGTAATCCAAATATTTGCAATGAATAACAATACCAATAAGCCTAGCGATTTCCCTTTCGATTCACAAAACAAGTTTATGAATTGTACTTCCTTTAAACGAATGTAAAACATTGTTTCCTAGGACGAAATCTTCACCCATACCCATACATAATCACAATAGCATTTATACAATTATGTCGATGTCTTATATACGAAGTTCAAAAGATAGACGTTATACTTCGTATTGTAATTCCTTAATACTATGTCTAACTAGAGTATAATCATTCACAGCTTCGCAGTTATGTTTTCAATATGCACGACTTGAAAGATACGTTAGGAATGAAACAGTTCAAGTCAAATATTACTAACCTCAAGAGGAAGGATGATGTCGTCGTTGTAGTTCTTTACTTCTTCACATTCTTCAAAGTCTTCACGTAATACTTGTAAGTCTCATATCCTAGTAACTTTCTAGCTAACCTATACAAAGTTGACTCTAGTAAATAATCAAGCGACTCTTTAACTGAGTTTCGATTAACTAAAATATGACAACCAAACTTGACATACCAAGCTTGGTTGGTTCAACCGAGCAATGCTCTTACAATCTCCCCATTTGTCAATCTTAGTGACAAAACTCTTACATCATATGGATAAACAAATTACAAGAATTCATTACACATACGCTTGATTCCTAGTTTCAACAGCACAATAACTTGTATACATTAAATCCATAAATGTCGTTGTTGACATTATAATAACAAAGATAATACTCCCCCTAAAGGGAAGATAGGTATATTTTTAATCCGCTCGTCTTTGTTATTCCCTTTGTAGTTAAGATAACCATAAGTATCAATATGATATGTTACTCCCCCTTAGTCTATGCTTTTACTCTTTTGTTAGATATAACGTTTAAGCACCATTGTCTTTTCCTTAGTGATACCAAATCACTTGTTTACTCCATATATTTATCCCCATTTTTGTCACAAAATGACAAAGGTACGAGCAAATAAAGGAAAAACCAAAAGGATCTTACAAATCTTAAAAAAGACTTTCAAAACCTATAAGAGTTAAGCACGAGGGTTCCACACACCATTTTTGATAACCAATATCAAAACCGAAACTACAAAGTAATTTTGTTTTGATATGTTACCAAGGAAACAATTGCCCGAAGTAATTTTCCCAAATAGTTTAGCAAATCAAAAATTTACTAAGCACCTTAGTTCTTTTGCTAAACCGATTGTACAAATACAATCGCTTGTTCGATAAGACCAAAATAAAGATCAGAATTAACTCTATTTTTCTCATCAGGTTCTAATTATTCAAATAATAACTTAGACCTTTCACTTTTAAACAAGACAAGTACTAGGTTAGTTAACTAGCATAGGAATTCGATTAGACTTGAATAACCGAAACCTCCACTTTGATAAGTCTAACTAAGATCAGAATTACCTTAGTTTCTCTTATCCGGAATCAAATTGGACTAAACAATTCATCCCGAAAACCTTTTTGTTAAGCCATAAACAATTCATACAAACCAAATAAATCAACTTTCATAATTATTTACCTCAACCGGAAGCAATTGAAACAAACATAGACATTATAGTATCGCAATTGCACCGAAATTTTGTAAGCTTCAAATTCCGCATCCTCTTCTCCCCAGAAAGATATATCATTAAGCGCAAGTTCACATAGAACTCTCCCCCGTTGTGTTGTCATCCTCCCGCCAAAACAAAAGAACAACAACAAAGAGCAACCTTTACCAGAGAAAGGTTAAAAATCGGTTTTAACTAATGTGATGCAAAAGTTGAAATCCCGAAACACATATGCTTTTATGCTAAACCAAAAACGATTCAACATATTGTGACTTATTCACATATTAGTTTCAATAAGAACCCCTTATGATCCTTTGATAAATCCTACCAACATGGGCTAGAACTCAATCCCGCTAAATCAAAAAGTCACCCAAACCATAAGGGTTCATACCATTTGAGATCGAATATTAAGGTTAATAAAAACGAAATCAAACATCCCATAACATACATAGCAATAATATAAAGCATTCAAGCACATGCTACGTAATCGAATACTATCACAAGAAAAATTATAAAATAATAATTTTATTCATAAATAAGATAGTTTTATTCAAAATAGACCTTATACAATAATTGAAAGAAATCAAAAATTGATGTCTATTTTCCTGATTAAGTCTTGCAGTATATGCCTTAATCTTCAGTGGTGCTCTTATTGTTTACTGAATTTTTATCAGTACTCAAACTTTTGAAGCATGTCTCAAGAGACTTGTCTGCAACCACTTCCTGTTTTTCAAGTTCTTCAATTAGAACCTTGAGTTCAGCAAGAACACTTCTTGTTTGATCAATTCTTTCCTTGAGCCAATCTTGATGTTGAACTGTCATTATGAGATTGGTCCTCAGTTCTTCAAAACCTCGGATATAATGAATCATACTATCAGAACGAATCCACTTGGTTTCGGTTGGATCTTGAAAGTTGTAAGCCAACAGGCATGACTCATCTTGAGATCCATTCGAACTATCTGAATCATAATCAGACATGATTTTTGAAATGTTTTTATTCTTCCTTTCTGTACTGATTTCTTGACAATCTTTAACCTTTTGAGCTTCTTCCTTATTAGCCTTTGTGACACTGCGAGTTATTGGAGGCATGCTCGGTTATTTAAATAGGGATTGATTAGGGTTTCAGAATACAAGCAAGAGATAGTTTCTCTTTAAAAAGAGACAACTCTTGGACCGAAAATATCAGGAAGATCCGAAAATATTAAAAGAATATATTCAGTTTCCTTTGTCCGAACTTCTCATGCTGGAAGGTTTATTAAAAATCGAAGATTCTAAATAAAACCTATTTTTGGAAGATCATGTTATACATGAACAAATTTTTAGACAGACATGGATTCATAGTCATCCATAAAATGTCACAGTTTTTTCTGATAAACAAACACACACACAAGAAATGTGCTTTCGTTTTTTATTGTGCTTTTCTCATCCATAATTAAGAGCACGAAAGAGGATGAGAGTGCACAATTTCGATACAACTAAGTTGCATCGGAGTAAGCTTTTTCTAGCTTACATCGAGTATTAGAAACATAGTTCATATTTTTCTTTGGGAATTTCTGCCCAAAATATTTTCTCCCAAGAAGATGATCCTTCCTTGATCCAAAAACATGATCATTAGGAGACACTGTACTGATGTGAGAATTTTCAGAGATAGACGAATCTCTCTTAATTCTATTAATGAGATTTTCATATGATTTTCTCATTCCAAGGATTTCCTTATGATGTACATCATCATGATTATCTGAAACAATTATCGGAAATTCCTGATTGTTTCCTGTGACAGAGATTCTCTCTTTCCCTTTCTTATGGAATCGTTCTTCATCAAAACAAGGATTGTTTCGATATGGTTGAGGAGGAACCTTTTTCTAGAAGCGATTATCAACTCTTACTTCTAATTCTTTTGAGTTGACCTTGTTGGGTTGTGGTATATTCTGTCTTTCTACTGAGGAATGATCTTTCAGTTTTTTAAGACAAGAAACTTCTTTCAATATTTTTACTACCATATTTTGAAGAAGTATAAGTTTCATGTCAAGTGACTGAAAGTTGTATTCCTTAAGATCACGTTCACGGAATCGGTTCAAAGTTTCCTTTGGATAAGATTTCGTCTGATCATCAGTAGATGTAGAAGATGGTTTTTCACCCTCTTTTGACTTGATGTAGTTAGGTAAACTACCATCATCATAATCTGTTTCGGATGTGATCAAACATGATTTGTTATCACAATCTCTCAAATTCGAGCAAGGACCTTTGGTTTCTTCATCAGAAGAAATTATAACAAAATCATTAGTCAGAGTCATAGGATGGATTTCTTTATCATGAGTAAGAGTTTTACCAAGAGCTTCTAATTTGACAGTGAGATCCATATTCTCTTTGGCTAGACTGTTTAGTTGAATGTATTTATCTCAGATCTCACGTTTAAGAAGATTTGACTCTGTCTTTAATATTAGCATTCTTGTAGACAGAGATTTAATGGGCTTTAGGATTTTTATCAACTCTTTATCAACATCTTCTCTTCCATCAGAGATAGACTCAGATGTACTCTTGATTTTCGTAACTCCTGGATCATGAGTAAACGAAGTGGTAACATCTTCAACTTTTGAGTATTCATACTCTTGCATAACGTTAACTGAATTAGTCATAGATTCAATTCTTATAGGTTGGATCGCACCAAACACAGATTGTTAGATCTCTTTTCGTGTTTTCCTTCTCTGATACCAATTGAAAAGACGAGGGTACCCAAATATACCTCAATCTAAAACTTTTCCACCTATAAGTCCTTTCTCCGAAAGTGATTGTCTATGGACGGAGTCGAGACAATACAACTAATCGGTTCACACTTCGTGTGATCGTCTATGGATACGAGATCGAGACAATACGATGACAAGATAACTTATGTGATTGACTATGGATACAAGATCGAGACAATACAACAACGAAGTATGATTACTTGATAAAAGGTTCGGACTTAACCAAACACAATAGGATTGCTATCAAGTAAATAGGAATTAACGTTTGTGTATTTTACTTCTAATTATAATAAAACAATTATAATTGCGGAAATAAAAAAGTAAATGACACAACAAGATTTTGTTAACGAGGAAACCGCAAATGCATAAAAACCCCGGGACCTTGTCCAGAATTGAATACTCTCAAAATTAAGCCGCTATACAAAATCTAAACCAACTTCGTATAGTTGAGACCAAGCAACTAAACCTACAGTTCACCTAGTTACCTCAGTATCCCTACGCCTCCAACTTGTAATAAGTCACGTACTTGGAACAATTCCTTTGGTTCGTATTCCAAACAGTAAAGGAACAACAAATCTGTTCGGTAACAACTCTTTTCAAACAACGTGATATGAGTTTGACAAAAGGCTCTTCCATTTATCCCAATAAACTCCTTTGTCGGTTCTTAGATCCATCTATTCAACAACTATCAAAGTAATTGTTTAGACTATGCAATCAATACTATTAATCACAAAGAAATATATTAATGCCAATCTACACAACTAATCAATCAAGGTTATCATAAAGATAAACCGATTATAGTTGGATACCTCCAGCCGATCAAGTTTTGTGTACACCAAAGATTATGAACTCAAATAAGAAATCTTCTTTGTCTTCAAATCTTCTTAGATCTTCAATAAACACCTGCACACAAACAACTTGAATCTCCTGTGATCAATCACACACAGAACAGAGTCTGTTAACAATGGATTATCACAAGACATCAATAGATCTACAAAAAGTTTTAAAGATCCCCGTCGATACTTCGGTCTAGTTTGAATGAATCTTATATCAGAAGAGAAGATTCTCAAGCATAAACAAACTAGGTGCAATCAAAGTTCAACAACCGTTAGTCAATCAAATCAATCGAAAACTAATAATAAACTGAAATTATCTAGTTTCCCACCAACGGTACTCGTAGAGCTTCCCAATCCCAAAGAAGTCTTTAAAACGAGCGGTCGTAAGAGATTTCGCCTACTTAGGGTACTTTCCTCTCCGAATAGATGGCTCCACCAGTAACAACACAGCTAGGTAGTTTTGCTGGCTCTAAGGATTAGTTTGCTCGAAATGCAAACTTCAATATTTTTAGACCAAGGAAGTTTGGACACCAAGGAATTTCCAAAACCGAATATTCTCAAAGATATGCAATAAAGTCCAAATCGGTTTTCATAATTCCTGGAAATGCTCTGTCAAAATATCGACCGAAATCTCAGTAGAAAATCTCCAATTAGTAAATGAGTATTACCAATTTTTATTTTCTAAAGATATGCATTTAATTGCTGGAAATTAAAAGCATATAAAACTAAAAACCTTAATTAAAAGATTCACAATTTATTTCGACCCGGGATTCTCCTTTAGTTATTAAGGAATATCTCTGAATAATAAAAGATAAGAATTACTGCACATGTTCAAAGTATGTCGACATCTTTACTTTGTAAATCCTTTTTCATATTTACAATCTTGGAACCGACTTGCCACACTTCCAAACAAGTTTAGAATTGGTTCATCTGACTTCCAAGAACTATGTGATTGATTATCCTATCAAATCACCAATCATGGATTTAACGGTTCTACCAAAAAAAGTTTTGGTTCTACCTCCATGTGGGTACTAGGATCAGTCACACTAGTTACCAAAAGTTGGTTGACTAGGTACTAGGATCGGTTACCACATATTTATGGTATTTAACTTGTAATCGGTTGCACAAGTCATAGGATCGGTTACCAATTACTAAGACTTGTTGCACCTCTTACAAGGATCGATTCCACATACTTATTATCGGTTGCACCTCTTACTAGGATTGGTTCCCCAATGTCTAGAGTTGGTTATACCAATTACAAAATATCGATCATACCATCTCAGGTGATTACTTAAGATCGGTTTCACTAATAAAAGTCATACCAATACAAAAGTCAGGCATTGTGAATAGTTTTACCAAGATACATAACCAAGTTATGAGCAGTTATACTAAACACACATATTGGTAATCCAAAGATTTGCAATGAATAACAATACCAATAAGCCTAGCGATTTCCTTTTCGATTCACAAAACAATTTTATGAATTGTACTTCCTTTAAACGAATGTAAAACATTGTTTCCTAGGACGAAATCTTCACCCATACCCATACATAATCACAATAGCATTCATACGATTATGTCGATGTCTTATATACGAAGTTCAAAAGATAGACGTTATACTTCGTATCTTAATTCCTTAATACTATGTCTAACTAGAGTATATTCATTCATAGCTTCGCAGTTATGTTTTCAATATGCATGACTTGAAAGATACGTTAGGAATGAAATAGTTTAAGTCAAATATTACTAACCTCAAGAGGAAGGATGATGTCGTCGTTGTAGTTCTTTACTTCTTCACATTCTTCAAAGTCTTCATGTAATACTTGTAAGTCTCATATCCTAGTAACTTTCTAGATAACCTATACGAAGTTGACTCTAGTAAATAATCAAGCGACTCTTTAAATGAGTTTTGATACACTAAAATATGACAACCAAACTTGACATACCAATGCTTGGTGGGTTCAATCGAGCAATGCTCTAACATGTAGAGATTACCTAAGTTTAAGAGCACATGTACAGAGAAGTAAACTGGTGCTTACAAGTTACGGTGGAACCTATTGGGCGGTGTATTATTACTATGCTTTCTCTAGGGTGAATGTTATAAATGGTAAGAAGAAAGACATATGATAGTGAAAAAGTTTGCCGCTATAAAAGATTTTCCAATAAAGGATCTGTAGTTACATGGCTTACTTGGGAATGGACTATTATTTGAAACATGCGGGCAACATCTGTGGTATCCACAGCAGTTGTTGCAATCTTCACTATGTCAGCACCAGTAGATTGTATTCTGGCCACAAGATCACCTATTTCCTCAACTGAAAGAGTGGCATGATAGTTATGAGAAGAAACAATAATTTTAGACTTTCCACGTGTCTTCTCATCTAACGAACTAATAAACTCATGCGCCTCCTTCAAGAAAAAAAAGTATCAACCATTATATTATAATTTAATAAGCCAGAATGAACATCACAATGGCTAGATAAAATATTGCTACTAACCTGAAGCTCAACATCAATATAATTAGCTCCCAGTTCCATGGCAACTTTAAGTGCCTCGAGCCTAATGATATCATGACCTTCATACTCACCACCTTCCCATTTTGGTCTTCGTAAAACAAAAAAATTATATCAGTTACTAACTATTTATCTTTTTTAGCTAAATCATCAAATTTATTTCCAAAGAATAACATAAACAGATTTACAAAAGTTGGAATTAAAAGAAGAAACTAGCCAAAAAATTACAGAAGCGAACCCAAATAGCTCAACAAAAAGTACACAAACTGAAAAGTAATATTGATGTTTCTGTTTTAGAACAAATTGTAAATGAATATATTTCTGATTCACACGATTCAGAACCCAAGTCTACAGAAATTCTGAGAACGATTGACTTTGTGTTAGCAGTGGGTATTTTATGAAATTGTGCTAATCAAGATCTATCAGTTTTGCAGCCTAAAGGATTTGGTAGATGTAGTGATACTAGTATTAATGTGAAAGAGCATGTTGTGTTGTATTCAGATGGTGAAAGAAATGATAAACAAAATGCTAATACTACTACTATTATTACGAGTAGAGGAAATGTGTACATAGATAACACCGTGACTAGCAGATGTTCGTCTAACTCAATATTTGAGTGTTGTGAAGGCAATTCCCATGTTTGAATCTTGTTGTGGTCATAATAAGGATACTCAGTTCTAGAGGTATATACAGCGTGATAGTTCGGCATTAAATAAGCTAGCTAGTGCCACTATACCACTAAATTTGGGTACTACATATAAACAGTAAACAGATGAAAGAAAATGGTGTCATTGATTTGGACAAAATGGATACATTTTCCCATAATGAGTATAATTACTAAACAATCAACAATACATTGCCACTGAATTAAAAGGAAAAATAAAGAATCTGTAGTACTTGTAGATTAAAAGAGTTAGCATAGTACAATTTTTAATTAGGTTTTGAAGATCTTGACGAGGATAGAAAATGGATAAGTAATCTAATCGAATCTCAACAATATCAACTCCAATTTCTTTAGCTTTGGCCATATCAATAAACATCTGATCAATTGTTTTCCCCATTATTGGAGCACATACTAAAGTTGAATTTGTTTCCATTTCTCATCCTCCTCCGCTATTTGTTTCAATACCTGATAACTGAAATTTCCTTTACAAAATAAAATTAATAAAATTCCAAAAAAATCAGAAAAAAAAAAGTGAGAACATTAGGGTGGGAGATAAATTTGAAAGAATGAGAAATCGAGTATGGAGATCTTTCTGAGAGACTGGTTGAGTCCATTGAGGGAGGGAATTGAATATTTAGAGTAGACTCAAGATAGATGGATTTAGGTGAAGAGGAAGAGAGAGAGAGGTGGCTCCTCCTAGTGAAGGGGTTGGTGGATAGGTTGGTGGATTGTTCAATTTTAGAGTGATTCTGGGAAGACCACCCCATAAACAGCACCAAAACCGTCACGTGAGAGGGGATGGCGGGACATTCCCTCGGGGAATTTGCAGGGGGCATATTAAAAGGTAAGATGGGTCCACTAGCTGAGTCTAGGCGGTTTTGGGGGAGTTTATGGGAGCAGTCAGTTAAGAATTTTTGTCAATTTTATTCCCTCGTGCCTATTACCAGTTCATGATCGTAGGTGATGTTTTATAGGACTAGGAGATCAAATCAGAAGTCTGTTTGGGAACACAACCTTTTAAAGTTTTTCCATGAGTTTGATTTTAAAGAAATGGCTTGAACTAAATAACTCTCCTTGTTTTGACGTCTGTTTACCATATTGTCTTCGTCACTCCGAAAAATCTTTACCAACTTGTAATCGTCATTCTTGCAATCATAACCAAAACCATATAATTTACCGTAGCCGCCATTATATGCATCAAATGATATTTCATCATATGGTGTTCCTAATCTCTTGTATTCCTTTATGGTTGGATTCCATATAAAAAAGAATTGCGACTGATGAACCCACCCATATACAAAGCCATTGCATGAACCCAACAAATCAATCTCATGTTTTTTAGGTTTGTAAGGGAAATCCATTTCAACAGGTACAACATTCTCAGATTTATTCGATGATGATGATAATGAATCATAAGTTGTGGAATAAAAAGCATACTCGCATGTACTTTTAAGCATTAGAGAATAGTTGTTTCTTTTGGTAGTAAGATTAAGGTGATTATTAACAAAACTAAGGTTAGAAATTATGTAAAACCAAGTCTTGCAAACACACTTACATACAAACGTTGATTTCAATGGTACTCTTGAAAGGATCTCGAGATAGATCTCCTATGGAATACTAGACATCGTTCCTAGTTTCTGACAGAACGAGAGAATGGAGAATTAGGGTTTTTCCAGAATTCCATTAGGCGGACTAATAGTTAATGGTTAGAACAAATGGCATGGTTTTCGTATAATCCGAATCCACCAAAAGTGAAGAGAAATGGGGATCTCAGAGTTATTCAGTGGATCCCCTCAGTTACTTTTTTTTTCTTTTAATTACACCCCTCTTGAATCATTGTCACAAATAAGCTGTAAATAAAAAATTAAAAGGCATTTATGCTGAGTCATTAGGCCGACCGAGCGAAGCGAGGGAGGACTCTATACATGGTGACTTTGTGTCAATTTGAAGCATGATTTTAAAAAAAAAAAAAATTAGATGCAAAAGATTGAATTTGGTGTCTGTCCATTAATATAAATCCAAAAATGCCCTCAAAAAGGACACAGGCATAATTTATTTTTTCTTTTCTTTTAGACAGTTTCGTGGATAAGCCAAATAATGAAGGATAATCGCGTAATTTAGCGGATGGAAGAAAGGACACGGAGGTTGGAAATGTTTTAGTTCCTGAGGGCAGTTTAGTAAAAACCGAGGTAGAGGTTAGAGGGTCGAACCTGACCACCTCCCAAACTTTTTTTTCTTCTTTTCTTTCTTCTTCCTCCTCTCGATTTCTTCTTAGAGTAAACATCTTCTTCTTCTAATGAGAAGAATTCTCAACATCTTCATTTCAGAGATCCCTGTCCACATCCATCACCATCAACACCTTACAAAATTCTCCATCACCATCAGAAGAATTTATTCCTCTTTCGTGTCCTAATTTGTTCGTTCTTCAAGTTCAGTGCCCTAATTTGAACAGATTATCATCACGGATTTGCTTGGTTTCAATTGTATTTTTATTTTATTTTAAGTTTGATATTATCATCACACAACTTTGTTTGGTTTCTGAATACCAAACACTACCAGACCCGTAACAAATCCCATTTCCCGACTGGAATTGGTGTTAGAGCATATGCACATACACCTCCTGTACATCCTGTATCCTCTAAGGTTTAGAGTTTCCATATGAGATTGTATCCTGTTTTTATATTTTTCTTATACTCAACTTGTAATCTAAGAATGTAACCATATTACTCTGATATAAATAGAAAAGCTCTTAGGGTTTATCTCTATCGATAGAGAACCCTTCAATACCTTGTCTCAACTTGGTATCAGCCTACCATCGATCCAATGGCCTCTTCCTCATCTTCTTCTTCCAGCACAACCTCCTCCACCACCTCTTCTACTGAATCTCAATCTATGCCTATCTCCTTAAACCCTTTATTCAAGACGGCCATGACTATTCTACAAAACGCTATTACTGTCAAACTAGATCAAGTGAATCTTTTACTTTTGAAAGCACAGTTTGAACCCTACCTTCAAGGTTATGATCTCGACCACTATTTCACTAGCGCTAAGCCTTGTCCACCGGAAGTTATTGCTGGTCTTCCAAACCCTGCCTTCTCTACTTGGATTCGTGAAGACAAAATCCTTCTTGGATGGTTGTTTTCTTCACTTTCACCACAAATCCTTGCAAAACTTCGTGCTTGTACATCCTGTGCTACAACATGGACTAAAATTGACGAGCTGCTTGCTTCCAAATCAGAGGCTAATGTTTTTGCTATACGGCGATAACTTCAACACATTCAAAAGGGAAATCGTTCTATTACGGAGTATTTAGCTCATGCCAATCAACTTGCTGACTCTCTCGCTTCAGCTGGCCACCCTATTTCTGATATGGAAATTCGCCATATTCTGCTTGATGGCCTTGATTAATCTTTTGAAACTATTTATTCATCTCTTCAAACTTCTATGGATCGTCTCACTGTTGAAACTTTTGAAGATCATCTTTTATCTTATGAACGTCATGTAGAAAAACAGAATAAGCCTCTTGTAGAGCCTCAAGCTAATGCCGCCAGATTTGCTCCAACTCGTGGCAAGCCCTCTTCTCCCAATGATGGAAGCATTTTGATCGCAACTTTAAGCCTCCACGCACGCAACCACCTAATAGGAACTCGCGATCTACTTCCTCACAAGGATCTGCACCAAAAGCTTATGCAACCACACCCTCTAGTGTGTACACTTATGAATGGCTTCCTGATAGTAATGCATCCCATCACATGACAAACAACATCTCCAACCTCCTTGCTCCCGTTGAATACGACGGTCCGGATCAGGTAAAGGTGGCCAGTGGCTCAAATTTAGGAATTTCACACACAGGTTCGGCCCTATTTCCTACCCCAACCCGTAATTTTCGTCTTCCTAATAGTACGTTCCTCATCTATCCCATAATCTACTCTCTGTCTCTCAATTTTGCCATGACAATAATGTTCAATTTGAATTTAATGATTCTTGTTGTCTCGTGAAGGAACGATATACGGGGAAGGTAGTTCTGCAGGGCAAACTTAAGGATGGCCTTTACACGTTGAGTCCAGTTTCTCCTTCCATTGTTGCTCTTGTCGGAGAACGAACTACATTACAATGCTGGCATAATCGTCTAGGCCACCCTATGTTACGGACTGTCAAGTCGGTCGTGTCTCATCATAAGCTTCCAATATCTAATTCTAGAATCTCTTTTTGTCAATCATGTTTAGAAAATAAGAGTCATAAACTCCCTTTTAGCTCCAGTAATATTGTTTATTCTAAACCTTTGGATTTAGTTATTTCTGATGTTTGGGGTGCTGCACCTATTCTATCTAATGAAGGTTATCGATATTATGTTATCTTTGTGGATGCCTTTAGTCGCTTCACATGGATTTACCAAATGCATGCTAAAACCGATGTTGTCTCTATTTTCCTATTATTCTCTAAGCATGTGGAGAACCTTTTCAACACCAAAATAAAAATGTTTCAAACTGATAATGGAACCGAGTACAACCGTATCAAACCAATTCTTCGTGAAAATGGAACTCTTCATCGCTTATCTTGTCCACACACATCAGCTCAAAATGGCTTAGTAGAGAGACATCACCGGCATATTGTAGAAACTGGCCTAACCTTGTTATCTATGGCGTCTATCCCTAGCAAGTTCTGGTATGATGCATTTTTTACGGCCTGTTTTCTTATGAATAGGGTTCCTTCCTCACCAACCGGGTCTCGCTCTCCATATGAGCTTCTTTTCAATAGAGTTCCAGATTATTTATATCTAAAAACCTTTGGTTGTTTGTGTTTTCCTCATTTACGAGATTATCGTTCTACCAAACTAGAATCTCGTTCTTCCGCTTGTGTTTTTCTTGGATATGATGCTGCTAGAAAAGGATATAAATGCCTCCATCCTCCTACTGGTAAAATATATTGGTCTCGACATATTGTTTTTGTAGAGGATTCATTCCTATATGCCGCTGCTGAACTACCTTCATCTGTGCAATCTAAACAGGTACACTCTCCTACCTCTTCTTCTTTTCCTTTATTATCTTCCACCACTAAGTTTATTCCAGTTCTTATAAATCCAACCCTAACAAGCCCCACTGACTCTCCTATGCGTCAGACTACCACTTCAAGTTCACCTTCCGTACAGATTTCATCCATACCAGTACCTAGCCCAAGTCCTCAATATGATTTCCATATACAACCTTCACCTACCTCTCCTATAAACTCCACGGGTACTTTACCAGATTCTCATATTGATTCACATCCCACTTCGTCCGATCATACCATCCCTCTACCAGATATATCACCATCCCTCACCACTCTACTATCACCCAAACCTAAGGCTCCTAGATCTCATCGTCCAACTGTACCTAATCCCAATCCTTCACAGATTACCTTACCGCCACCGGTTGTTTCTAACGAGCATGGCATGGTCACCCGCAACAAAGATGTAATTTTTTAACCAAAGGCCCTTGTAGCTTCTAAACATGCTAAGCTTACTGATGATATTTTTGAACCAAGCTGCTATACACAGGAAAAAATAAAATCCTAAATGGAAGCAATCCATGGATAAAGAGTACTACGCACTGATGAAGAATGGTACCTGGTCAAAGGTTCCTTATATTGCTGGCATGAATTTAATTGGTTATGAATAGGTTTTCCGGATAAAGAGAAACGTTGATGGCACCATTGAGTGATATAAGGCTCATTTAGTCGCAAAAGGATTCAATCAATGGGAGGGCATAGACTATGGAGAGACATTCAGCCCTGTAATCAAGCCTCGCACAATTCGTGTTGTTCTCACACTTGCATTGACATATAACTTGCCAGTACGACAATTTGATATTCAAAATGCATTTGAATGGCTTTCTTGATGAAGAGGTTTATATGAAGCAACCACCGGGTTACACAAATCCTCAATTCCCTAATCATGTATGCAAGCTTCACCGATCTTTATACGGACTAAAACAAGCTCCTAGGGCGTGGTACCATCGCCTAAGTCTTTTCTTGCAAAAGTTGGGCTTTACAACCTCTAAAACCGATGTATCTCTATTCATCTGACGTTCCTCCGAGGGTATCATCTATCTTTTGGTCTATGTTGATGACATTATTCTTACCGGCTCTTCCATGTCTTGTTTGCAGTCGCTTATCTCAACTCTACATAATGAGTTCGCTCTTAAGGATATGGGTCAGTTGTCATTTTTTCTCGGCATAGAAGCTACCTGGACTCCTACTGGTCTATTTTTGTCCCAACGGCGTTATATTGAAGACCTTCTTCGTCGTGCTAATATGTATGGTGCTAAGCCTGTCGTGACTCCTCTTAGTACCTCTACTGATCTACATCCTACTGGTGGTTCTACACTTACTGATCCTACGACTTATCATAGTCTTGTCGGTGGTCTGCAATATTTACTCCTCACAAGACCTGAAGTTGCCTTTTCCGTTAACAAAGTGTGTCAATTTATGCATGCTCCGACGACTGCACATCTCCAACTTGTGAAGCGAATTCTACGCTACTTACAGGACACCTCTTCTTATGGAATATTTCTTAGACCAGCACCTTCTTTGCAGATCAACTTCACGGCATACACCGATTCAGACTGGGCTGGTGATCCCACTGACCATCGATCAACAAGTGGGTATTGTGTCTTCCTTGGACCTAATATCATATCCTGTAGTGCTAGGAAACAAAAGACTGTTTCGAAATCAAGTACCGAAGCCGAATACCGTGGATTGGCAACTGCTACAGCTGAACTTATGTGGATTGAGTCTCTTCTTCGTGAACTACAGTCTCCTATTCGCACTCCTCCAATTATTTGGTGCGACAACTTGGGTGCTGCTTACTTGACTATGAATCCAATCTTCCATGGCAGAACTAAACATATCGAAATAGACTACCATTTTGTTCGAGAACGTGTTCAGAATCGGCTGCTCACTGTTCGTTTTGTTTGCTCTAAAGATTATCTAGAAGATATATTTACCAAAGCGCTGCCTAAAGATCGCTTTCTATCACTGCGTTCCTTGCTGACTGTTTGTCAACACCCGCATTGAACGAGGGGGAGTGTTAGAGCATATGCACACACAGCTCCTGTACAGCCTGTATCCTCTAAGGTTTAGAGTTTCCATATGAGATTGTATCCTGTTTCTATATTTTTCTTATACTCAACTTGTAATCTAAGAATGTAACCATATTACTCTGATATAAATAGAAAAGCTCTTAGGGTTTATCTCTATCGATAGAGAACCCTTCAATACCTTGTCTCAACTATTGGGAACTTAAATACCCCAATTTCAATCTTCCCCTAATTTCAATCTCCTACTGGATTAAGCGTTCTCCACAAACTGAAGTTCTTCAAGTAAGTGCTATGTAATTGCGTTGAATTAGAATTTACTACTATTAGCAAAATATTGGTAACTATTTAGGGTTCCATAAGATTATTTGAAATGAATTGCTTTATGAAATTTGGGTTTATTCATGAAATTTGAGTAGAACTAGGGCTTATTCATGACATTGATGAAGTCTAATTGGAATAGATTTACCACAGAATGATCGAATTTTTCATACTTCTTAATTGAAGTTTAGCCATATAATTGAACTTTTGTTTTTTGACTTATGATTAAGCGAAGAAGAGCTGAATTGCGAATTGTTTTCGTTTGATCTTGATGCTGCTAATTGTTTCCAGCAGTATGTGAATGAGATGTTGCCATTTGCAGTGAAGCGGGGAGTGTTTGTGTATCAGAGGATGGTGAAGTGATGGCAATTTTTTTTTATGAGATGCCGCAACAGGGAACTGAATAGAATTTGGTGTTAGGATTATTACTGCACTGGTGAAATTGGACGTCAATGAAGAGGGTGGTGCTGATGATGACAGTTGATTATAAAACTGTTCCTGTTGATTATAAAACCAAAAGGAGAATTTGTTTAGTTCATGCTCCTGTTGATTATAGAACTCCAATCCCTTGGCCTAAATCTAGAGATGAGGTAATGAAAATTTCATTTTTTTTTAATGTGTTTTAGTAGCTTAAGATGGTGTTGAACAATTCGAAATATGATATTAATGTTAATGAGAATTGCGATTTGGCCTGTATTTCTTCCAAAGAGTTTTTCTGTTTTTGTTGTTGAATATAGATTACGTTCTAATCCTCTCTATACGTACTCCGATAGGTGTGTGACTTAGACGAACAACAATATTCTCTCATCCGAGTACCACTGGTGAGACCTGACCGCTGAAAAAAGGATGCCCTTCTGGTTAATAAATTAATAATATGATTTCAGGTGAATCTTTTTTGTTGTGGTTAAAAGCTGAATCAAGCTTGATTTTTAGAGCTTCTGGCCCCATGGAGAATAATTAGACCAATAGGAAATTGTTATATAAAATTTAAAATATATAATAATAAATTCTAGAGCTTCCGGTCCCACAGAGAATATTTAGACCAATAGGAAATTGTTTCACAAAATTTAGAATAAAATACATAATAATAATTGCACGGGTTTAAATAATCCCAAATCTAAAAAACTGCTGCACGGGCTATGTATGTTTAAGACTTGGGAAACCAATCTAAACCCGTGCAATGCACGGGCACACATCTAGTAACCAAAAACAGATCAAACTGTACAGAGCAACTTTGGGGCTCAATGCGAATACCAAGCAGCACCTTGCAAACAACTTGGACACCGACGACCCTAATAAGAACCCTAACAAGAAAGGAATAAATAGCAAGACGAATGGAGGAACTTTTAACAAACAGACAACATTGAGAGAGAAACGAAGAAAAAAATCAATGGCAAAATCAATAGTGAAAAAGGAAGGAAACTCGATGACAAACCCGATAGTTAATGAGAATTCTGATTTTTTTTATTATATTTTTTTGCGTTCCATCTGACGATTGCATTTGTAGTGTGGAGAACGAAACAATGTAGGAGATCTAGAGAAGCAAACCTTCTACAGATTTCTTCAAAAAACTTATGTTGTTCATCCAATTATACTTGGGGTTATCTTATACTGGTTAGGAGGATTTCCATTCATTGTCTGGGGCATGGTTAGAGTTTGCATTGGTATCTTTTACTTATGTTCTTGTCATTCTTTCTTTGAAAGCTAATGTATAATATAGTGACTTTGTGCCAATGCAGGGTGTGAGGATGGTGTGGGTGTATCATATAACTTCGCTGGTGAATTCAGCTTGTCATGTATGGGGAAATCAAGATTGGAATACCAAGGACTTGTCTAGGAACAATTGGTAATGAAAGTAGCGACTCTAGTCTATCAGATTCTACTTTAGAAATCACTTTCTTAGTTATGTTTCAAATATATGTTCAGGTGGGTGGCTTTGCTTGCATTTGGAGAAGGGTGGCACAACAATCACCACGCCTTCGAATTTTCAGCCCGCCATGGACTAAGATGGTGGCAACTCGAAATGACCTGGTACATTGTAAGGCTGCTTCAAATTGCTAAATTGGTTACAGATGTGAAGTTACCGTCTGCATTACAAATGCAGAGGATGGTCTATATTTTTAATGTGTTTGGGCGGCTTAGCCGGTCTATAAGCACGAGGAAATATGATATCTTTGTTTGAACATCTCTTTACTTTACAATTTTGCTTTACAAATTTACAAGTCCGATTCCGTGCCATTATGGCTACAAAATTTATTTTTGCATCAATTTTTTCGGTCATCCATCCCACCGTGGCAGCGGTCATCTAGTTTATTACCTTAAAAATCAGGATTTTTGCCTTTTTTACAAAAATTCGACCTTCCATATTCATGCATGCAGCATGCACGATTGCATGCACATAATATGATAATAATCTATCTCTATAAATATTCATCCACAAAATCCTCCTCCTCATCATCACAATCAGTCTCTTCTTCTTCTCGATCACCATGACAACAACTCATCATTTCTCTCTTCTCGTAATTCTTTTTCTTTCAGTTTCAATTTCTGTCCATGGAAATGGTTTTAGTGTCAACATGATCCATCGCGATTCTCCTGACTCACCTTTTTACAACCCATTAGACACATCCACTGATCGATTTCAAAAAGTCGTTCATCATTTAATGCGTCGTGCAAATTACTTATTGTGAACACTGAAATAACGATCATAGCTTCGTGTTCACAATCAATGTTCGCAGTAATGGTTTATGCGATATTTGAAATACATGGATAAACGCAGAGTAAAATAACGGGGAGAACTCTGAGCATAAAAGCTCATCATCGTTCTATTTGTGCTAAGTTTGAATGCACGATAACGATCATAAATAAACATGCAAGGCAAGACAAATAATAAGTGCATAATGTAAATGAGACAGCGATTTACGTGGTTCGGCACTAAGGCCTACATCTACGGGGTATTGGGGTTTTCACTATGGATTGATCGGGATTACAAGGCTCAGTCAAATGACTCTAAGTTAATGGAACGAAGACAAAGTAAAAGGGGATTTCTCATACCTATTGTTTTACACTCTCTCTCTACTAACAGTTCTCTCCTAAAATGGTCGACCCCCTCTTCTTTGATCGAGCGAGGTATTTATAGACTCTTCATGTGAACCCCTCTCACTGACATGGCTATCACTTATCGTCTTGGTTAGCGTGCCGATCCCTAAGACTATCTTCGTGATGATCCGAAGCCTCTAACGGTAATATGTTGCATCGATGATCCACCTCCATTTCTTCCATAGGAATTACGACATGTATCCTATGGTAGTAACATTTAATGCGGGTGGTTGGGTAGTCCGCACGCGTCAGACAGCTGCTGCTACGGCTGTCACTTTCATGTTAGTGGATTCCATCTTCTCCGTCAATTTCGGATTTGTCTTGGGATGGGGTAAAGTAACTTTCCCAATCTTCTATCATGCTTTGCGGTAGACTTTACATCAGGTACTCCTTTGCCTATTGATCGTTGGATCTGTTTCACGATGAATACGTGGCAGATGATGATTCAGATTCTTGAGGTGTTGTAATGTGGCATCATAGTTTGATGCTCCTTTGTTTTATGGAGTATACGTGTATTCTTCTTGACACGTGGTAGATTATGAATTATATGTATACAATTTTCCCCTTTTCTTCTAAGTTTGACGAATGTCAAAGTTTGAAGAAAAACTCCTCATTCTACACGTTTCCCACTTCTTGTAATAACTTCCCCTCGATTTTTGGGACGGTTTTCTTCTCAATTTATTGCGGTTATAAATATGAGAGAGGGTCTGGGCATAATTACTTTTATTCCATTCTCATTCTTATTCTCTTCTTATTAGTTGTTCTTAGGCTCTCTGAGAAGCATTAACTTCTCTTCTTCTTTCTTCTGTTCTATTCCTATTTACTTCCATTATCATTTTCTCACTGGTACTACACCCTAGTTAGTATTGGCGGCATCCTTCTTTGTGATATCCTCATATCTGGGAAGATTCGGTAGGTGATTCTTTGCTGTCCCTTTCTTCCAACTATCGATTCCGCCATTTTTACAGGTATGTTGATCTGTTGCTGCTTTGATGGTTAGGTTTTCTTGGTTCTTCTCTAATGTTATTGTTTTTACTTCTGGGTTCGTGATGGAGAACATGATATACGAAAGTATATATACTTTCCCCTGTTCTTCATCACGAAATATAGAATCCTTTGTTGATTTTGATTGGATTTTTTTTTATTATACTGTGTTTATGATGTCCTGATGATGTTTTCTATAAGAGTTAATGGCTACGGATCAATTTCTGATCTTTATTCTTCTCTGATCTTCATTTTTCCTCCGATGTCCCCCTTAGGTCGTTATGGCAGATAATGAACGAAGATCCAGCCCTTATAGGTCTCCGCCCCCTAGAAGTCATGATATCTCTCCGCCGAAGGTTTTTCCTCAAAGATCTTCTCAGTTTAATCTTCGTCCTCAGAAGCTTTCTTCGTTATCTGAACCAAGAGCTTCTTCTCAAAAAAGGGGGGACGTAAAGAAAAGTTCTCGTTATGCAGTTGATCGTCCCATCACCTTCACAGCGTTTAGAACCGTTGGCAGCTCAGCCCCTTCATTCTATCTCTCCACATTCTCCTTCGGTCCCGAAAAGGTCTAAACCTTCGTCGAAAGATCCGAGTCTGTCGAGGAATCCATAGGTAAAAACAAAGTCTTCGGATATGAATCCTCCGCCGATGTCGTCATCGGGTAAAGTAGCATCTCTCGACGTTGCCCCTTCGGTACAAACTGCTTCGGTTCCTTAGAATAAAAGACGGGCTCCTGTCTCCTTCAGAAGTATTGATCTTGAAGCTTTTAAAGTGAAGCATGATCTTGAGTGCTTTGAGGTTCGTTTTTACAACCAAAGGGACGATCTTACTTATGATATGATAAAAAATTATAAGTATGATTCTCAGTATCTCTTGACTACCGTTGGAGCGTTCGAAGCGGGTCTAATGTTTCCTTTGTATAAATAGAAGGATTCGTTCTATTATGATATGCTGGCTCATCGTGGTAATGGTTCTACTGCTCACACTCACTGCCGCTCAGTGGCTCAATTAAGTGGCAATTTCTGGCGATGTCTTCGAGAGTGCTACCTTCGGAGAAAGGGTAAGACTATGATGACATGCTATAAGCCTGATCCTGAGCAGAAGAGTTTGTATACCGCTAAGAACTTCAATGCTTCCTTTGGAGACTATGTCAATAGCAGGAACCGAAAAAGATGGAGTGTTGGGCTTCGTACGATTGCTGCTCCTCGTTGTGAGATTCGTCTTTTGAGCGAAGTAAGTGACACGAAGTTGAGGTATGTCCCTAGTACTGAAAATTCTGAAAAGCCAAAACTCTTTCCCCTAAAGGAGCGTCTTCGTCGTGATCATGATCATGAGTGGCATGCTACTCCCCTTGAGATTATTGGTCCTTGGGCCTATGGATGGATCCATGGTGAACATGGATGGGAGCCTACTTATCAGAGAAAATCTCGTGCCGATGCTCCAGCCCGCTATGGTGACAATTATCATTTGGCTTTGAATTTCGCTGGTATGAGGTTTGACTATTGGGTTGAAGATGATGGTGATGAAGAAAGTTCTGAGGTTACTCTTCCTTCGAAGGGTATAACTACTGTCAAGGTATGATTTAATATAATATGTTGTATGTGTGTTTCCCCTTGAATCAGAGATTGATATGTAATTTTTGTAGGCTTCGAAGAAAACCAAGATTAGTCCTGTTGAGTCTTCTACAGTAGAAGTTGAAGAGACGGGGATTCCTGAGGTTACTAGTCTAGCGAGTGACGAAGAACAAGAATTTGATGATAAAAACGACGAAGAAGAACGTCCTAAAACTACTCCCGATCCTCATACTGATACTGAGGAAGAAACTGATCTTGGAGGACAGGGTGATGATCTTATGGATGATCCTGAGCGTACGCCCTCTCCTCGTCAAGAAACCGAAGATTCTGGTCTATAATCATCGATTCCTGAGTCGATGGACGTTCCAGTGTTGAACCAATAATTCTCTTTGTTAAGATTTACTCTGTTGGTGGCCAGTCTGATTTGGGCGCCCAAATGGGTATGGCTTCGGATTTCACACTATTGTCTCCTAACGACAATTGGGAGGTTGAGGACGAAGATGATGCTGAGAAGGTGGCCGAAGACGATGCTGGGAAATTGGCCGAAGAGTAGGATAGCTCTGAGGGGGAGGATGCTGAGCTTCGGGCTGCTAAGGAGGCGAAAGACAAGAACGCTGCTACCGTTGAGTCTTCCAATGGTTTTGTGAACACAGTGATGAGCAACGATGACGATAAGACCTTCGACTGGTTGAAGAAAAAATGTCTTATGAACGTTCCCCATCCTGCTCTTGTTATCTCAGGCGAGAGGGACTCCGATGCTTTTACTCGTCGGCATATGGAGTTGTCATCTCGTGAGAAAGTTAACAAAGTGTGGAAGCGTGGATTTGGTGCTTTTGTTCCGTCCACCCTGTTGGATACTCCTCCCTCGTTTATTTCTGAGATGATGGTCATTGCCGATGGACACCAGTATGGCTTTCCTCAGAAGCGTATTCTTGAGGTAATGTTTTATACTTGCTACCTGATTTCTATATTAGTGTAGTTTTCCTCAGTAATTTGTATGCATTTGTTCATTGCATTTGGTGAATATCGAATATTGCAACCATACCCTCTATCAATTCTTCAGATCTAAGGCGCTCAAATTGAAGGCAAAGCTGCGTCAGTGGGATGGTGAACTTCAATCTTCTCGGGAGTCTATTGAGGCAAAAGATAAAGAGATATTGGAGATGAAGGAGCAGTTGAATGGGAAGCAACAGGTTGGAGCCGCTAAGGAGGAGCTTCGTCAGGAGGTAGCATCGCTTCGGGGTGAGGCTTCTTCAGCGGGTACTTCTTCCAAAGGTTTGTCCTTTCCCTTGCCTCTTATTTTTGTCTGTTTATTGTTTTTTCTGAGTTAGCCGCCCCTGTCTTCAACGGGTGGTGCCGAAGAGTTAGTGTGGCTTCGAAGTTAAAGGACCCGACAAGCTTCTCGTATTAGGGAACTGGTTTCAAAAGTAATAGAGGTAACCAATACATGGAATTCTCAAGTCGATAAGTACAACCAGCTACTGGCAAGTTATCAAAAGCAACGGAAACAGATGGTTGAGATGCAAAATTCAGTGGTCGCTGACCGTCGTTAATTCAACGGTACTCTATTATGGACCCGTCAAAATCTCTATGAGGCTCGTGATGCTGCTTCTTGATTAGAAACCAAAGTAGCAGATCTAGAAGTAGAGCTTCGTGAAGCCCGCTCGTTTCATGATCCTGAAGTTCGGGATTATGTATAATGGCTTGTTAGAGAACGAGACAATGCTAGAGCGAAGGCGCATGCTCTTAGCAAGGCTTTAACCGCTTCTCATGCTGATGTTGCACGTTTAGTTGAATCGAAGAAAGACTTAGAGATTAATATGTATAGGCTTACAAAGGGGATCGAGGAGATCAACAATGAAGTTAACCATCTTCGTCACTTGGATTCAATGAAGCAGGTAGAGTTAGAACAATGCCAATTCGATCTCGAAACTGTCGGCTCGACTATAAGAAACTTTCCAATGAGTATGATTTTCTTGACGAAGCCCGGGATGCAGTAGTAAACGAATTTGAAATAGTTTCGGATGATGTCGAAGGTATACGTTAATTTGGTCGTGAGTAGTTATTTATTTTCTTTTTCTGATAGTTCGTCTTTTCTTTTCAGAGATCGAGGGACAGCTTCGCCTTGCAAATAAATTTTTTGAAGTGACTCAATCTGAACTAGTCAAACAATAGGGGCGGACCAGTTATTTCGAAGGGCTGTCCGGGACTTTGGATGTTACTGTGAAAGAATCTGCTAAGGATGTGGGGCGCCTGAAGTCTTTGTTGACGAATTCTGAGCTCAAGATCACTGTCATCACCGCTGAATCTCGTCATCAGTTAGCCTTGGAAGTCAAAAAAACGTTGGCTCAGATAGAGCAAGGGCTTTTGAAGGAGGGCATTACTAAGAGGTACAAGCGTTGTCGACTTCCCGAACCCTTTGTGACCACCTCTGACCCGTCTTCTGGGGGAAGCATACCTTCATCTCAAAAGGAACAACGTGATGATCATCCTGAAACTGATCCTTTGTTGAAGAAGTAGGGACCTCTAAGCCTTCGTTGTGGAGTAGAGATTTGATCGCTGGTGATTACGTAGTTTTGGGCTATTTTATGTATTTCTTGCTTATTCTCCCCAAACTTGTAATCAACTTTATGAAATGGATCATTAGTCTTTTGGTATGTACATTTTTGATTTTCCTATAATGTTACTTTATGCATTTTAATTTACTTGTGAAAACGTAAAAATAAGATAGGAAGAGTGTGTAGAATAACAAAGGTGTGTACCTTCCTTATTAATTTTGGACCTGTCACCTCGTCGGTCAGTCTTGGGCTATAGGACTACCTAACGGTGGGGGTTGTGCAGCGTTCTCGGATACGTGGTGCGTTATTGAATATTTACATACACCTGTTCCGCCGAACTGCTGCCTATTGTTAGGTTGGGTATCTCTTTCTACTTGAAGCCTTCCCCCTAGTCATACACTCATAGACGCTGATAGGGGAGTCCTGAGAGATAGTATGCAAGTACCTTCCCCAATGTGAATGTAGGAGTAAGGGATCGTAACCAGATACCCCAGCGTTATGACTAGTGTTCGCCGGCCAGAGACATAAACATGTCGAGCGGGTACGCTCCCTTCTTCTTCTGGTGCTCTTCACGCAGATGCAGAACTGCGTTGCTTTCATGGATAGTATATCTTGAGGTATTTTGTATTCCATGGGTGTCTTAGGACTTCTCCTTTTAGATTGTGCATATAGTAAGAACCCTTTCCTGCAACATCGTGTATTACATACGTTCCTCCCCATGTAGGTGCAAATTTTCCCCATTTATTTTCCCGTTGATATTGCGGTATAGTGCGCACATACTGTCCCTCTACAAAGTTTCTAAGCCTAACCTTCTTATTGTATTCCCTTACTAGTCTACGCTGATAATTTTCCATTCTTTGTAACAAGGTTTCTCTTCTTTCTTCCAGGTCGTCTAGCCTTTCTAACATCATGTCTGTCGTAAGGTTCTTTTCCTATGCTTCAGTATTCGTTGTTGGCATGATTATCTCTGTCGGGATCACTGCTTCTTCCCAGTAGGTAAGTAAGAATGGAGATTCTCCTGTTGCTGACCTTTGGGTGGTTCTGTACGCCCATAGACTGTTGTGAAACTTTTCACACCATCGGCTCTTGTGCTCATCCAGCGTTTTCTTGAGGGTGAGAGCGATGGTCTTGTTGGTGGCTTCGGCTTGTCTGTTGCTCTTGTGGTAGATGGGGGTGGATTTGTTTTTCCTGATTCTGAAGGTGTCGAAGAGCATGTCAATGTTTTTTCCTTATAATTGCTTGCCATTGTCGGAGACAATTTCCGCGGGTATGCCGAATCTGCATATGATATTTTGAAAAATGAATGTAAATACATCCACGTATCTGATTCTATCCAAAGCTATAGCCTCACCCATTTATTGAAGTAGTTCGTGGCTACTATTAAGAATCGTCGTTTTCCTTTCCCTTCAATCAGTGGGCCGACAATATCTACTCCCTATTTTGCAAATGGCCACGGACTTCCTACTGAGTTTAGCTCCGTTGTTGGCGCATGGATCATTTTAGCAAACCACTGACATTCTTCACATCGTCTGCCCATCCTTGCAGCGTCCTGTATCATCCGCGGTCAGTGGTACTCTTGCATCTTGGCTTTGTCTGCTAGTGATCTCATCCCGCTATGGTTACCATCGTCTCCATAATGTATGTCCTTCAAGATACGATGGCCCTCCTCTTTGGATAAACAGCACAATAGGGGCCCGGGGAATGACTTTTTGTAAAAGATCCCATCACGAAGCTGGTACCTTCCTGCTTTCGATTGTATTTTCCTTGCTAGTTTTATATCTGCAAGAAGTGTGTTTTCTTCAAGGAAAAGATGGACTTCAGTCCGCCAGTCTTCTTCGTTGCTAAATTCTTCATCTTCGTTTTCTCTTGATAGGATATAGTCTTCGGCGATGTCTTCCCCCACATCATCGTCATGATCTGTTGTGACAAGGATTTGGTGAGGTATGACCAACGGTTCGTACACCCTCCCTATCTTGATGGCCGTAACGTTCTCGTCTTTTAGCATCGATGATATGTAGGCTAGGGCATCGGCATGCCTGTAGTCTTTTTGCATAAGTGTCTGAACGTGATGTTTGGTATTTGAGACGCTAGGTTTTGAACCAGGGCCATGTATGCTGAAAGGACTTCATCGTAAGTGTTATACTCCAGCTCTATTTGTCGGATGACTAGATGTGAGTCACTTATGAGGCGCACATAGGTTATTCCTAGATCTATTATTAGGAGGGGAGCATGTATGACTGCCTCATATTCCACAATGTTGTTGGTATGTTCTTCAAACTCCGGCCTCAATGCATGCACCATTTTCTCACCTGTAGGGGTTGTGATGACGATCCCGATTCCGGCTCCATCCTTGTTTTTTGATCCATCGACGAAGACTTCCCATCTTCGCTGATTAGTTGATTCGAGCACGTCCGCGGGATCTTCTTCATCTTCTTTCATCCCCGGTAGGTCGTTCACCTCTTCGTCATTATTTAGTGGTAGATCTGCTAAGAAATCCGCCATGACTTGCGATTTTTGAGCGGTTTGGATCTCATGCACGATGCTAAATTGTTCTAACTGCGCATTCCACTTAGCTATTCTGCCGACTTTTCTTGCGTTCTTGAGAACTGCTTATAGTGGAGCTTTGCTTGGGACGTGGACATAATGAGTCAAGAAGTACGTCCTCAGTTTTTTCATCACGAAAACTAGTGCGAAGATGAGCCGCTCGATCTTCGTGTAATTTTTTTACGCTGTATTGAGGGTTTTGCTGACATAATACACCAGTTGTTCTACCTTCGTGTTCGTTCGGACTAAAACAACGCTCACTGCATCTTCGGTTGAAGCTATGTACAATGCCAGCACTTCATCGGGTTCTGGTTTTTGGAGGATCGGGATATTTGCCAAATAATCTTTGATCTTTTGAAAAGCTTCTTCACATTCAGCAGTCCATTCGAATTTATTATTCTTTTTCAAAATGTTAAAGAAATGAATGCATTTGTCTAATGATCTCGTGATGAATCTACCTAGGGCTGTTATGCATCCGTTGAGCTTTTGCACTTCTTTAAAATTCCTTGGTGATGGCATTTCCAAATTGGCTTGGATTTTAGCGGGATCAACTTCGATTCCTCTCTTTGTTACTGAGTATCTGAGAAACTTCCCCGATGTGACACCAAAGGTACATTTCTCCGGATTTACCCTCATATTGTATTTCCTCATTAGATTTCCTTCAAGTCACGAAGGTGATCCTTGCGTAATTTACTCTTGACGAGCATATCATCGACATAGATTTATAGGGTGCGTCCTATCCATGGTTTGAAAATTGCGTCGACCATCCTTTGGTACGTTGCTCCTGCGTTCCTTAATCCGAAAGGCATGTGGGTGTAGCAATAAAGTTCGTGTGGAGTAAAAAATGATGTGTGCTGTTGATCCTCTTCTGCTAGAGCTATCTGATTGTATCCTGAGTAACCGTCCATGAATGATAACTCTTCATGGACCTCTACTGCTTCCACCAACTGATCGATGCTTGGGAGAGGGTAGCTGTCCTTCGGGCACGCTTTATTGAGATTGGTGAAATCGATGCATATCCTTACTCCGTCGCTCTTCTTTGGGACAATGACCATACTGGAGATCCATGTGGGATATCTGACTTCTTTTATGAATCCGGCCTCCAAGAGTTTGTTGAGTTCCTTTTCTACAGCCTGATGATATTCCGGTGCCACTTTTCATAATTTCTGTCTGAACGGGCTCGTGCCTGGTTGTATTTGAAGCTCGTGCTTTATAATTTCGGGATCGATCCCTGGCATATCTTATAATTTCCATGCAAAGATATCGGGATAGTCTTTCAGTAGCTGGATTAATGCCTCCTCTCGTTCCTTATCTAGTAGTGTCCCAATTTTTATCATTTTGGGTTCTTCTTCGGTTCCTATATTTACTTCTTTGGTGGGTTCGACCGACGTGAACGTAGGCTTGGGATCGCCTAGGTGAGGAACATTCTTTAATTGCTATTTGGTGGGTTCTTTGCTATCTTTCGTCCCTGAAGTGCTAGCTTCGGTGTTCATGGCTACGCTACCCTTCGTCAAGGTTTTTCCTGAGATCTCCTCAAGGTATTGATCAATTGCCCTATCCTTGGCTTCTGCCTTGTTCTTTCCCCTTCGGGATCTACGTTGTTCTTCTTGTTCAATGTTGAGTTGGTTTTGCTCAGCCTGGCATTCTCGTGCAGTAATCTGATCCCCCTTAATTTCCATTTCCCCTTCGGGAGTTGGGAACCTTATGTATTGATGGTATGTTGACGCTACTCCCTTGAGTTTATGCACCCATCGTCGCCCGATGATGGCGTTATAGGGTGACGGTGCATCTACCACGCTGAATATGGTACTTACTTTCATCGGCCCATCCTTGAGTTCTAGAACGATGTCCCCTAGAGGCTTCGTAGCTGCTCCGTTGAACCCATAAATAGTATAGTAAGAAGAAATCAGTTGGTCGTCGTTTAATTTCATTCGCTTAAAGGTATCATAGAATAGGACGTTGACTGAACTCCCTCAATCGATCAAGATCTTCTTTATGTTCCATCCTGAGACGGGTAATGTGAGCACTAATGGGTCATTATGATCTTCCATATCTTCTTCTACGTCGTCAGTGGAAAAGGTCAGTGGCACATTCATCCAATCTTCGTGCTCTTCGACTTCTTCCCCATCGATCTTGTATAGTTCATAATAGTACTCGAATTATTTCCTCAATCTTTTCCCAATCTGACCAGTCAATGATGGACCGCTGGGTTCGGAGCAGGAAATGGTGTTGATTGTTCGATCGTTCTCAGGGAAATGGACTTGTTTGCTTCGGTTATTCCTTTCTTATGTTTTTGGCTTTTGAACATATTGTTTGAGATCCCCAGCATCGATCAGCTTCTGGATCATTATCTTGAGATTCTTATACTTTTCTGTTTGGTGACCGTTGAAGCAGTGGTACTCGCAGTAGTCCCTTGATTTTTCAGATCTTGGCGGTTGCTTACCCTTTGACCAAGGCCATTCGAGGTTGGTTCGGTCCTTGATTTATCGTAGAATACGAACATAGCTTGTATTAAGCTTCGTATAGACTTGATCTTCGAATTTTTGGTCGTTGAGCCGATAATCATCTCTTCGTCCTCTCTTGTCTTCATTGAAACATTCGGTAGAGTTTGTCCTCTTTGACCCGCTGGCTTGCTCCACTGAATTTGTCCGATGAGACTTTTGCATCTGCGCTCTGGGATTCTCCAGTTGGATTTCTTCCAACCTGGCGTGTTTTTCGATGATTACCCGGAAATCACCTTCGGTTGTGGGGTTATTTCCATGAATCTCAACAAATAATGGGCTCATCCTATCCAATCCCCATTTGTAGCAGTTGATGCTGACCACTGGGATGACGTTCCCTATTGCTTGGCAGATCTTGTGCCACCTATCTGTGTATTCTCTAATCATTTCTTTAGGTCCGACCGCTAGTGAGAATAACTTGTCCTTGCCTGCATTAACAATCTTGTTGTACATGTAGGTCTCCAAGAATATTTCGGTGAGCCGGCTGTAAGAGTCGATGGAGTTGGGAGGTAGGTTGTCGAACCATGATAATGCCAATCCCTTCTTCAGACTCGAAGGAAAATACCTACATAAGACCACGCCATCCCTCTCCCATCGGGACATTGTTCGGTTATAGTAACGAATATGAGCTGCAGGATCGTTGGAGCCGTCGTAACATTCAAATGCTGAGATCGGGCATTCTGGGGGGATGAGTGCCCTTGCCAGATACGCAGTCAGTGGTGTGGTAATGGCTTCTCTCATTACTTCCTCCAATCTCCCTCCTCCTTTCTTCGCCTTCAACTACTTGATCTCTGACATCATCTCGTTACGAAGATTCTCCATTGCAAAGAAATGCTCTTCCCATATTGTCGCTCGTCATGGTCTTCGGGATTCAATATCGAAGTAATCGGAATCTCCTGGTATATAATCGGGGTTAGATAGTCTATTCCTTCCTGCAGTATGATGGTTCAGCGGTTCGGGATTGTTGATGTTAGCTACGATCATTCTTCGGTCATGGTTCGGCTCTGGTGCTTTTGAATTTTCCTCGTCATGTTGGTTTGCCGCCTCTGCACTAAGGGCAATTTTATCCTTAAGTTCTTGATTTTCTCGTGCAAGTAGCGCCTCCGCGTCTGCATATGCCTTCTGGTTCCTTTTGATTTCCTCAAGCTCTGCAACCAATTGGATGGACTGGTTCGATCCTTAGTTCGGAGTTCCTCCTTGCGCTTGTCAACCGATAGCAACGGTATGATCTTCGTCTACAGTCTGGATTAAGGGGATCGGCGGATCTGTTGGCAGAATTTGAAGCTCCATTGGTTGAGGTGCTGGTTGGTTCACCGTCAGCAGAGGTTGATTTTTTTCATTGGTCTGCGCATCCCGTAGATAGGTTGCTGCATCACAGATTCTGCAACTACTCCGCGTTGTTCGTTGGCACGGGTCATAGCTGCTGCCTTTGCTGCATCGGCTTTGGCTACTGCAGTTTTGACTGCTGCCGCCGCTATAGCAGTGGCATCCAAAGGTGAGGTAGTTTCCGCTATGTCCTGCTTTTTGCTTCCTGCTTTGAGTTTCTCTCCCTTCTGCTTGCTACGTGTTACGACTGGTGTTGTCCTTGGTGTCTCCTTTGACGCTGACCTGGTCTTTCCGATATCTTTTGTTTTATCCATGTTCTGTAGAGGTAGACAATTAACAAGAAAAAACACATCCGCGAAGATTTTGTTAGGCACAAGCACAACGCTGACGCAAGGAAAAAAGGGTTTTTAATTTAATCTGAGGAACCGAAGTATAAATAGAGGTATTTTCGAAAGAAATACTTAGATATGAGGGTTTTCCACGGTTGAAATCCGGATGTTTTGAAAAATCATATGGTGATCTTTCAAATCTGAGGAGCTTTTGTAGTGAAAACTCATGTTTTGTATGGAAAAAAATTAGATCTGGGGATTTTTTAATGATTTGTCACCCAAAGTTTGTACCGAAAAACAACATGGGGTGATAACAAAGGTTTCCAGGAAAGGATAAATCTTTTATCGGGACAAAAAGAGTCCCTGTTTCTAGCGCCAAATTGTGAACACCGAAGTAACGATCATAGCTTCGTGTTCACAACCAATGTTTGCAGTAATGGTTTATACGATATTTGAAATACATGGATAAACGAAGAGTAAAATAACGGGGAGAACTTTGAGCATAAAAGCTCATCATCATTCTATTTGTGCTAAGTTTGAATGCATGGTAGCGATCATAAATAAACATGCAAGGAAAGACAAATAATAAGTGCAGAATGTAAATGAGGACAGCGATTTACGTAGTTCGGCATTAAGGCCTACATCCACGGGGTATTGGGGTTTTCACTATGGATTGATCGGGATTACAAGGCTCAGTCAAATGACTCTGAGTTAATGGAACGAAGACAAAGTAAAAGGGGATTTCTCATACCTATTGTTTTACACTCTCTCTCTACTAACAGTTCTCTCCTAAAATGGTCGACCCCCTCTTCTTTGATCGAGCGAGGTAATTATAGACTCTTCATGTGGACCCGCGGATCCCAAAGACTATCTTCGTGATGACCCGAAGCCTCCAACGGTAATATGTTGCATCGATGATCCACCTCCATTTCTTCCATAGGAATTGCGACACGTATCCTATGGTAGTAGCATTTAATGCGGGTGGTTGGGTAGTCCGCACGCGTCAGATAGCTGCTGCTACGGCTGTCACTTTCATGTCAGTGTATTCCATCTCCTCGTCCATTTCGGATCTGTCTTGGGATGGGGTAAAGTAACTTTCCTGATCTTCTATCATGCTTCGCGTTAGACTTTACATCAGGTACTCCTTTGCCTATTGATCGTTGGATCTGTTTCACGATGAATACGTGGCAGATGATGATTCAGATTCTTGAGGTGTTGCAACGTGGCATCATAGTTTGATGCTCATTTGTTTTATGGAGTACACATGTATTCTTCTTGACACGTGGTCGATTATGAATTATGTGTATACACTTATCATCAGCGTTGCCTGCAGCTGGCGGGCATGGAAACGGTAATGATACTATCAGAGCAAGTGTGATTGCTAATAAGGGTGAATTCCTATTGAATATTTCATTAGGAACTCCTCCTCGTCAAGTACTTGCTATAATTGATACCGGTAGTGACCTCACTTGGGTTCAATGTAAACCTTGTTCATAATGCTATAAGCTAACTACTCCAATCTTTGATCCAAAAAAATCATCAACCTACACAAACGTTCCATGTGCTTCACGAACTTGTGAAAAATTTCACGATGTCACTTGTCAAGGAAATCTATGCCAGTATGGTGTTGCTTATGGGGATCGTTCTTACTCTGAAGGAAACCTTGCATTTGAAACCTTATCATTTGATTCAACAAGTGGTCGATCCGTTAAACTTCCGAGAATCGCAATTGGTTGTGGTCATAACAGTGCAGGAACCTTTAGCCAACATGGGACTGGTATGGTTGGTCTTGGTGGCGGTGGGATTTCTTTAGCATCTCAATTAGGTTCAAGAATCGAATCAAAATTCTCTTATTGTCTACTTCCTTTTGATTCTACGCATTCGAGTAAGTTGAATTTCGGTAGTCATGCTGAGATTACAGGAAAAGGTGTGGTTTCAACTCCATTAATATCTTCGTATGATCAATCACAACAAACTTTCTATTATCTGTCTCTGGAAGGTATCAGTGTTAACGAAAACAAGGTTCCATTCCAAAGCAGCAGCAGCAGCATGGAGGTTAAGAAAGGCCGTCAGGCCCGTCACCAGAAACAAGAAGTGGAAGGTAACATTATAATCGATTCAGGAACGACTTTAACCCTTCTCCCATCGTCAATGTATACAGAATTTGAATCCGAGATTATGAAAGCGATCGATGCTGAGCCGATTCCTGCTCCAGAAGGTTTGAGTTTATGTTACTCAGAAGATCCGAGTTTGTCACTCCCGGATATTACCGTTCATTTTACAGATGCAGACGTTGAGCTTGAATCAAGAAACTCTTTCGCTTTAGCTGCCGATGGTGTTGTTTGCGTACTTTTCGTTCCTACTGATTCTGTGCCCATTTATGGGAACATAGCTAGAGCGGATGAATTAGTACGGTTTGCTATTTCTCTTGTTATTTCGTTTGATAGATCACGTTTTGAGTTTGGTTTCTTAGTGTATAAGCTCATGTAAGGATGGATCATCTTTGTTGCTAAATAAATAAATTTCTCTTTTGCCATATAATTCTTCTGTCCCTTGATCTTAAAAGAAAAAGAAACCTTGAGAATAGTTAATTTTAGAATTATTACAGGGACGGCATGCATGAGAATATTTTAAGATTCTCTTGAGATTACGCCTTACAAAAACAGAATCTGGCATTCATGTTTATTATAAGGCATATGAATCATCTTAATCTTAAACGTGGAAAGATGGGTCATACCCAAATTGGTGTCCCATCATTTTGTGTTCCTGAAAGGGTTTTTCATTGCCAATGCTGCTGGGTAGAAGGTACCAATATCTGAGTTTGTTAGGGGAGCCAGGAATTCGCTGGTTACGTATATGCTATATTAGATCAAAAGATATGTACAACAAATGATAACAACATTACATCTTCTTCTTGTTAAAAAAATTTAGAGAACCAAAATTACAAATTCTACATTTCTTTTATTCATTTCATGGAGTGGAGTTTACTCTAGATGGTCACTGCGTCACTGGTGATGTCTCATTGGTATCATCCTGCAAATTAGCATTCAAAGTGCTTAAGATTTAGCAAGAACAGGCAGGAAAACTTCACAGAGTAAGAAAAAAACAGTACAGGTCTGCATTTTTGGTGTCCAAATTGGGTTTCAGGGACAAAATCCCACCATGCTAGTGGTGTGGATACATTAGCAGCCAAAACCTTGGGACTCCCAGGAATTAACTCAGCTTAGTTGAAGTGTGAAAAATAATGTTGGAGGAGAAGAGTCTTACCTTATTATAAGAAATTCAATTTACAAATTTGATTTGGCTACTGGAGGTCGTGGTTTTGCTGCCCTGATTACACCCTCTTGAATCAATGTCAAAATAAGCTGTAGATCAGAAATCAACAGTCAATTAATGTTCCTTTCCGCACGATGTCAACTGAGTCAGTGATCAGCTTGTGTACAAACTTTAAATGATTGAAAACAGGGAATCCCAAAATTTGTCGAAATTCGGTGTCTTAAGGACCTAATCCATGATCTGCTAATTCTGAAGTATACAGTAGAGTATAGCAAGTCAATTTACCTCTCCTTGCCTGTTGAACATACGACCTTGGCTGAATCCACGGCCACCACTGGCAGATGGGCCATCAATCTGTTAAAATAAATCACAAAGGTGTTAGACTGTTAATCTACATATGCTGAAGAACAAGAATGTGTGTGAAGTTTTATATATGCTTACCACAGCTAATATCCAGTCATCGGCTCTAAAGGGCCTGTGAAACCACACCCTGCGAAAAGGAAGCAGAAGAAGGAATTATTACGCTGCCAAATATTTATCATATGAAAAAATGAATAAATGGAGGAAAAATTAAGAGACTCACGAATGATCCAAACTGAGTAGTATTGGCTTCAAACCCCTTTTACGATGTGGATTTAAGCTTACTGTAAGACTGATATAATCCGAAATATATGTTACCACACATCTGCAATTCAAAGAATTGCATATTAGAAGTGCATGATGAAATAGTGCATGAACGAACTGTTGGGTCATAAGGTTGCTAAGTTATAGTGTCCTGTCATAAGGTTGCTAAGTTGTATCAACTCACCTATGCAAGGCTGGATCATCTGAAAGTTTTCCCCAAGCTTTAAACCAGAACATTGTACTGCAACAATTTAGCTTTTGTAAGAAAACAAAACAATGAATGAATTTGTATATTAGAAAAGAAAGATTCAGGCTTATAATTTGGCAACTAGCAGTATTCTTATAGGAAATAATAAAAATATCTGACCTCGATGGGTTTTTTATTTGGTGTGTATAGGTATGTGGCTCACAAAACCTTATATCCACTGGCATATTCATGTACTTTCTTCCAGCCGCCTTGTTTCTATAATTTTTGGGAAGCCGAGGATCAAAAAGTTGTCTATCCCTCAGCTCTTCCTTTCTTAGAAGCTGCACCAAGATATTGGATGTCAATCATCTAGGACGAATCTATTAAAAGCATTTGGAATATCAAAGCAGATAATTGAAGTTTAATTACCGTTTCTGGAGCAGGAACACATGGCATTCTTATATCCTGGTGTTCAAACCCATTTTCTTCTTTCTGCGAAACAGAATTTGTCCAATGATTAGTGAGATATGAAAACATTCTAAGTACACCCAACCATATATAGGATGAAATTATATGAGCAAGACTGTACTTACTTGAAATGAAGCAGTTAATGTAAAAATAACTTTCCCATTTTGTGTTGCATCTACACTTCGGGTTGCAAAGCTATTTCCATCACGTAAACGACGGACCTGATACAAAATTGGGACTGACAATGTATATGGCATGGTTAGATAAGTGTGAGTCATGAAGGTTTCATGCTTAAATGCAGCATGTGAGCTCAAGAAGATTCGTGACATAAAGGAAATTTCGGCAAATTTAAATTTCAATGAGGGAAAAGAGATACTTTAAGTGTATTAAATTTAAATAGGATTGAACTTACTGTGTTGATCCCCACCGAGCAAGAAGTAACTGTGCAAACTATGAACAAGTTTAAAATGATCAACGGTCTTTGCTGCTGCAGCCAATGCCTACAAACAGAGACCAGTATCAAAAGTCAGGGATATAAAAAACACTTGATGTATTAAGAATTCCATGACAGTAACAAGATCATCACTTCAAATCATTAGGTGTTGAGTTTAGCTTAGTCAGATGCAATCCAAACACAAATCTAGATGCAATTCAAAATTGAAGGGACTACCACTTGCATTTCGCTAACTAGAACAATAGCATACAGATACATGTACTTAGACGCCGTTTAGAACGATGAGTATTTGTTTGCCCATGTTTTACTCAAATCTTCAAGGCACAGCATGAATTTCTGACAAGTCCAAGTAAACCATACCTGTGCAATGATCTGGCCTCCGTAACACTTTGCATACTGTGGCGCATCAGGCGGTGTAAATCCACAGAATATATTCACCTTCAACAAATATAAAAAAGAAAAAAAGGAATAAATAGAAAGAAAAAAAAAAGGAATAAATAGAAAGAAAAAAAAAAAGGAATAAGGATAAGGATAAGGGTAGATCAAAAGATTAACATATTTCCATCTCCGTGAAGCTGCAAATCACAAATTCTATGGCATCAAACAGCAACTAAAAGCATATGAACGACATACTTCAACTGGATCTAACTGCAATATACGTTCTATCATCGAGTGCTCTTCAGTTTCAGTGGCACTCCAGATTGACAATGGCTCAAGCAAAGTACTATACTCATTGGGCAACACCAAGCATGTAACCTGTAATGATCAACAGCACATCAGAGATCCACTTGAGACAATACTGAAGGCATCTGGTGACTGGACAAACAGTCTACATTCAAATTAGTGAAAAATACCTTGTCTAAAGCAACTACAGCAGCCTGGTGGTAGGATGTATCAGTCCCTATAAAAATAAAGTTAGTATGAGTGTTATCCCTTGGTGATAATGCAACACAAATGCTTTCAACAGTTAAAAGCTAATTCTTTCAAAAAAAAAAAAAGTTAAAGCGGCTAACAATGCTAATGCACAGTAGTAATTCAATTGGGCAAATTTCACAACTATTTTTGTATCTGACCCACAAAATCGCTTGATGAAGAAACAAATTCAATTTCTCACCGTGGCCAAAACAATCGTGCCGTTTCAATTGAAATTCGGAGCGATCTTCATGAAAATCTTCGCTATCGTTGATAGATCCTTGAACCTCAGCCTGCCCAAGCAAACATCAACAATCAAGTTTATAATAACTATTTCACTTGTATAATAATTCTAACATCAATTTTCATTTTTCTCTTACCACCCCTTCCCAAATGAAATAAATTCCATCTCCGGCGTCTCCCACCCGAACGATGAACTCGCCGCGGTCTACATTTCGTAAAAGGTTAACAACAATTCAGATACAAGTACAACCATAAACCCAATCCAAAATTTGGAAACGAAGAAAAAGAAACAAATCTACTCACCGTAATGTTTGAACTGTACTCTTTTTGCGATCTCAGCAAAAGATGAACCCGGTAGCCGCTGTAATAGCGGAACATGAGCTAAAAACTCAATCACTGCTCTTCCAACACCATTAACAACAAGAATTAGACAAAGTTTTGGACATTCAAGAATCAGAAAGAAAGAGTATCAAGTTGATGAGGTTAATTACCTTGTTCGATTTCCATTTGAAGGTGGTTTCTAAGAAGAAGAAAGAATTTGTGGAAAACCGGAAGGAATGTTAAAAACTTTACCAAAGGAAACGATATTTTATTCTACTCAAAAGGGCTGAAATTCTCTTGGAAAGTGTGTTTTAAATATATTTTTTATTGGTTTGTTTAAATTTGAATTTCTTCTCGGTTTTGGCTTCAACTCGGAGTACTTGGATTTAACTAACGTTCTTCTAAAGTTGTAAACCTCTTCTATATTTATAGATACAATAATAAATATTCAATAACCACAAGGTCTAATCCGCTGACCACCGGGCAAAATTGAGTATTTTGCAAGCAAGAAACAATCAAGTCAAAATTGTTATCATTTTGTGGTTTCTTTTCTGTTTCCTAGCAGCCCTGACGGCCTCTGTTTCTTTTTACTGTTTTACTTGTCCTTTTTACTATTATTTTAAATATTTACACCACCTGGTTCATTGTTTACAGGCAGACACCCATCTAAACGTACTACTCATTATCTCAGGCAATGATGTTATTAAAAAGCAGCCATCCAATGATGTTGTTCAGAAAACTTGATCTAAAGTTCATCACAATGATCAGAAAATCCTAGATGGATACCCTTGAAATGGGCCGTGATTTGCGTCACCGCTGATGAGTTCTTGTCATGATTTCAGTCAAGGTAGGACCTCGCAGTTGATTTCAACGTGCAAGAATTCTTTCTGTTGATTCTTGCAGTTCAGATGCAAGAAGTTTTTAAGAATAGTCATTTTTCTGTGCAGTGGATTTTACCTGACAAAGAAAGATATGGACAAGAAAAAGGTTGGAAGTCACAAAGTCAAGTTTTCAACCCTTTCTTCAGATTCATTACCTGCCAACTGTGTTACAGTCAAGCCAAAACGAACAACCTTTCAATGAGCAGATAGAGATGTTTATTATCAGTCAGCATTGCATGTGTACCTGGTAATCAGACTGAAATTTCCAGTTCATTCATTTCCAGTCACAACTATATTTCAACATCCTTGACATTTAACAATTCAAAAATCAAAATACAGAATACCCGACATCGTATTAGTTATTAACTTATTACATCTCTTGACTCGCTACAGAAGCTTCAGTTGACCAGGACTACTCAATCAGGAACAATCTTCCATGGATATGTAAATCACTGAAATGATAAAAGGGAAACAGCTTTATTTTGGTCTAGAATCTAAATTACAACAAAAATATAAACACTTGCAAAGATCTATCTGTATTACAGAAGCACATTTGGTATAACAACTCTAGATATCAATTGGGTAGCGATATAACTCAAAACCAATCTCATAAATGAAATTTAGGGATGTAAAATAGGCCGAGAGCGCACAACCAGATCAACTTACTAATTACAGTTTAGACATGGTTTCCCTAAATAGTTCCTTAGGCGCTGCAGAAAGAAAGAAAAATCAAGTGTTAGGACTAAGTTAACAGTAAAGAGGAGGAAAAAATAGAAAAAAATAAGAAGAGATTGGTTATTCACCTGGCAAACCAGTGAACCTTTCATACTGTTCATATGCCTGCCCAATGAACATCTCTACCCCAGTAACAACTGTGGCTCCAGATTCTTCTGCTTCCAGCAAGAGTCTTGTCATTTTTGGAGTGTAGACGACATCAAAACCCATTGCATAAGCACTCAGGGCATGCTTTGGTATGGGTGTTTCTTTAATTTTTGGTTGCATTCCTATAGAGGTCGTATTTGCAAGAATCATTCCATCCCCTGGACGGAAAGTTTCTAATTGAGCAAGAGTAACTGCATCTCCTCTGACCAAATCTGCTAGTCCTCTGGCGTGCTCATAAGTACGGTTAGCTATCACAACTCTCACTCCATTTGCCTTTGCACCATAAGCAAGGGCCTTACCTGCACCACCTGTTCCAATGACTACAGACAATTTACCAGCTAAGGGTGAACCAGTTCCCTGGTAAATTTTATTTGAACCTCTCATCCCATCTTCTATGGAAGAAATAGCACCAATATAGTCCGTGTTATAACCAATTAACTTCCCATCACTTGGTATCCTGACAATGGTATTAACAGCTCCGATTAACTTGGCAATTGGATCAACCTCATCACAGCATTTAAGTGCGGCTTCTTTGTGCGGAATCGTGCAACTGAAGCCAGCAAAATCAGCAGATGCATATGTAGCCAAAAACTTTGCAAGGTCATCCACTAAAAAGGGCACATAAACTCCATTAAAACCAACAGACTTAAAGGCTTTGTTAAACAAAAGAGGGCTCTTGCTGTGACCTACAGGCTTCCCAATAATTCCAAATACTTTTGTATCAGCACCTATGTGTCTGAGGTTGTATTTATCCAACAAATCCTTGATTGTTGGTTGCCCGGGAGCTGATACTACTCCCTCTTCGAGAGTACCAAAAGTGAGATATCCACCATATTTAGGACAAAGTAACCGTGAGATCAAACCCTTTTCAGTCATTACCAATCCTATAAATGGAACCTGAAATTCCAATCAATTTGTGAGAATAAGTAAGAAAGCATTAAAGAAAACGCTAAAGTATGGCAAAAATAACTAACAGAATCCTGCAGTTGGCACCTATCATGACAGCGACAAAAAAAGGAAAAAGTTTCTAATAAGTGGAGATTTGCCTAACTGTACGAGAACATGTACAGAGAAGTACACTGGTTCATGCAAGTTATCGATGCAACTCTTTATATCTGAGGTCCACTAAGCAGAGGGGTATCCCTCTAGATTCGACTCAGGTGGCATGATGAAGCAAAATCTGATATCTAAGCTACATTAAGCAATGTAATTAAACATACTCTAGGTGAAGTAAACTGGTTCATGCAATTACCAATGGAACCTATATCAAGTGGTGTATCATTACACATACTTTGAAGTGAATGTTATAAACGGAATCACATATGATAGTGAGAAAGTTTTTCACATTTTTCTTATTATAAATAGATTTGGCAATAAAGGATATGGATTACATGGCTTACTTGGGAATGCACTATAATTTGAAACATGCGAGCGACATCTGTGACATCCACAGCAGTTGTTGCAATCTTCACTATGTCAGCACCAGTAGATTGTATTCTTGCCACAAGATCGCCTATTTCCTCAACTGAAGGAGTGGCATGGTAGTTATGAGAAGAAACAATAATTTTAGATTTTTCACGTGTCTTCTCATCTAACGAACTAATAAACTCATGCGCAACCTTCAGACAGATAGAAAACTATATAAGTATCAACCATTCCCTTGTATTTTAGTAAACCGCAGTGAGCGTCATAATGGCCAAACAACATTTTGCTACCAAAGCTACATAAAACGTTAAGTAGATTAGGAAGAAACTAACCTGAAGCTCAACATCAATATAATCAGCTCCCAGTTCCATGGCAAGTTTAAGTGCATCTATCCGAATGCTATCATCACCTTCATACTCACCACCTTCCCATTTCGGTCTTTGTAAAACAACGCAATTAAATCAGTTACTAAACTATTTTGCTTTTTTAGCTAAATCATAAATTTTATTTCCAAAGATTAACAGAAACAGGTTGAAAGCATTGGATACAAAGAAGAAACTAGCCAAAAAAACAACAGAAGCGAACCCAAAAGGCTCAATAAAAATTACACAAATTGAAAGTAACCTTGATATTTCTGGTTTAGAACAAAATCAAAATGTAAATGAATATATTTCTGATTCACACGATCACCCGAGTCCTCTACGCAAATACTGAGCACAGCTGAGTTTGTGTCAGCAGTTGGTGTTTTATGAAATTGTGCTAATCAAGGTCTATCAGTTTTGCAGCCTAAAGGAATTGGTAGATAAAGTGATAGTAGTGTTAATGTGAAAGAGAATGTTGTGTTGTATTCAGATGGTGAAAGAAATGACAAACAAAATGCTAGTACTACTACTATGGGTACAGGAAATGTGTATGTGGATAGCAAGGCGACTACCAGATGTTCGTCTAACTCAAAATTTGAGTGCTGTGCAGAAAATTTCAATGTTTGAATCTTGTTTTGGTCATAATAAGGATAGTCAGACCCGGAGATATATACAGCGGGACAGTTCGGCATTGTATAAGCTAGCCAGTGTCACTATACCGTTTGATTTGGGTACTACATATACATAAACAAATGAAATTGCTGTTGTTGATTTGAAAAATATGGATACATTGTCCTAAATGAGTATAAGTTACTAACCCAATCATATGTGAATTTGAATTCAATCAAACAAATTGCTACTGCATTAACAGGAAAAGAAAGAATCTGTAATACCTGTAAGTGAAAAGAGTTAACATAGTACAATTTTCAATTAGGTTTTGAAGATCTTGACGAGGACTGAAACTTGATAAGTAATCTAATCGAATCTCAACAATATCAACTCCAATTTCTTTAGCTTTAGCCATATCAATAAACATCTGATCAATTGATTTCCCCATAATTGGTGCACAAATTAATGTTGAATTTGTTCCCATTCCTCCTCCTCCAGTATTCGTTTCAATACCTGATAACTGAAAATTCCATTACAAAAAAAAAAAAAAAAATCCAATATAAATAAATAAAGTGAGAACATTAGGGTGAAAGATAGTTTGAAAGAAGGAAAAATTGAGTGTGGAGAAATCTTACTGAGAGACTGCTCGGTTCCATTGAGAGAGAGGAGGAATTTGAAGAATTTGCAGTGGACTCCTATGGACGGATTACTGAGTAGTTGGTGAGGGAGATAAAGAGAGGAGGCTGCTACTGGTGAGGGGGGTTGGTGGATTTGATTTCTAATAATATCGGCAACTGAGTAATCGGCAATTCCTCTCCATGACCTGTCCAGTTTTATTATCTCGAGCCGGTTCATAATCGGTCACGTAGCAAGTTATTTTAAGCATAAGTTCTTTTTGGTAACCCAATTTTGGAAGAATGGCTTTTTGAAGCACAGGTAAACTTTCCTGAGTTTTCATGAAGCAAATTGTTTTCCTGAGTTTTCACGAATGATTTCTAGAGAAAAAGTTTTCACGAAGGAAATTGTTTTACTGCCTCCGTCCTAGTTTAAATGCCTACTTGAAGATTTTTTTTATCCTAAAATACTTGTTATATTTCATATTTTCCCACATTTTATCTTTATCTGCCCCTATTTTGGAATCAAGTCATAACATGGAAAGTTGTGTTTTTCAGTTTTCTAGAAACACTTTTAATACTACTCTCTATATTACTTCCTTTAATTTGGAAATTTTCCAAGTAAACAACAAAAACCTAGACATATAAAAACTAAGAATCTTAAATACTAACCTAGGGTAATTGTGGAAAAAAAAAATATTCTTTTTGTGTTTCTTAATCTTTGTGCAAAATCCTATTTAGGCATCTAAACTAGGACTGAGGAAGTATGATTTGTGGGAATAACTCATAAAGAAAAGAAAAAAGTAAACTTTATGAGTTTCTTAGAAGCAAATTATTTTTGCTTTAAACTTTTAAGATTGGCTTCTAATTCTGCAGGAACACTTCTATTTGGATGGATATGCAAAAACGTCAGAAATCGGGTTGGGAATCAAATTTTATAATGACTTTTAGGTGGAAACATTAAAGTAATCTCTTGGGATACAAAAAAAAAATTGTTTCAGATTTCTGCAAAACTGCTTCCCCTTCTAATTGTCGAGGAAGTGAACAGAAAAAGAAAGTAAAAATGCAAATAGATTTGCTATAATTGATTTTGAAAATGAGGATTTTGATGAAAACAACAGGTCTACACTATAAAGACACTACGTGATGCGTTACTAGAAATCAGAAACAGTAAACTAGGGTAATTGTACAACGATAAACGATTAGAACTCTAAATTCAAACAGTAAGAACGCGAATAAATTGAGTTTTAGGTTAAACCTAACTCTCTAACATAATCAATAGATTATAAACCGTAGGAAAATTATAATAAAAGTCTGTCTTCTTTAGAAGACCTTGCAACCTATTTATACTAGAAAAAAACCTAATTAAGGAAATCTAAGTATTGGACAGAAACACCCTTTTTTGAGAGGTGATCTAGCAAAATGTATTTCTAAATATAAAACTCAAAACGGATATATTATGCCCCTACATCAACCACTCCAGGTTGAAAATAAGTTCGGCTCCGACGAGATCATTGCGACGATTTCAGCATATATTTGAGGGTCACGTCGTTTCAGCTCTTCTTCTGTTATCCATGTACTGGTCTTAGATGTCATTCCAAGCCATTTAACTAAGAACTGTCGATACGGATTTCCACGTCCAGATTTTGTTTCCTTCACATCGAGTACTTCTTGAATCACATCAAGTGGTTTGTTAGACAATTTCCCTTGCACCGGCTGTTGATCACTAGGTGTATCACAAACAACATCCCCACCAAACCCATATAAGTCATACAGATCGTAGACATTGAAAATGGGACTGACTTGTAAACCGTTAGGAAACTCCAGGACATACACATTGGAACTGATTTTCTTAACTACCTTGTATGGACCCATCTTCCTTGAAGCCAACTTATGATATCTTCCCCTAGGAAACCTTTCTTTTCGCATGAACACCATAACCATTTCACCCACCTGAAATTCTTTATGCTTGCGATTAACATTGACTGCATTCATGTAATGCTCATTACTCTTGTTAATAGTTGCTCGCACATCTTGGTGTATACTCTTTATATGGTCATCATAAGCCTCACCTCCGCTGCAGATTTGGGTATCCAACGGAAGAGGTACTAGGTCTACAACATGTTGCGGATGAAAACCATATGCTACCTCAAAAGGTGTTCTCTTAATCGTACTACTAACTGAGTTGTTGTATGCAAACTCAGCTTGGGATAAAATCTGATCCCAACTCTTAATATGATCTCATACTAAGCTTCTAAGTAAATTTCCAAACTTCGGTTCACTACTTCCGCCTGTCCACCTGTTTGTGGGTGGGCAGTTGTAGAATAGCGTAAGCCAGTTCCAAACTTCTTCCATAAAGTCCTCCGAAAGTGTCCCATAAACTTGACATCACGATCATACACAATAGAAGAAGGGACTTCATGTAAAAGCACCACCTAGTTAAAGAAAAGAGAAGCAATATTAGAAGCATCAGCAGTCTTAGAACAAGGAATAAAGTGAGCCATTTTAGAGAACCTATCAACCACAACGAAGATGGAGTCATGTTGCCGAGCTGTTTTTGGTAATCCTATCATAAATTCCATACTAAGATGTACCCAAAGAGAGTGTGGAACTGGTAGCGGAGTATACAAAGAAATATTTTGGGAATGTCCTTTCGCAAACCGGCACACTCTACACCTCTTGATCAATATCTCAACATCCTTGTCCATTGAAGGCCAATAATAACGGCTCTTTATATCTTTTAGGGTCTTGTCTCGTCCCCAATGTCCTACTAACCCCCCCACCATGAAGCTCTCGGACAATACTTTCCCTTAAGGAGCCAACGGGGATGCATAATCGATTACCACAAAAAAGATAACCATCATGAAGAACAAATAGCATACCTGACGATGTTGGCGATATATTTAACTATTGTACACTGAACAAAAATTGGGATCAGCAACATATTGATCATTAATCACCTCAAAATCGACTACACGAGCTTGCATTGTTGTCACTAGCACAAGTTGACGACTAAGAGCATCAGCTACCTTGTTCGTCGCTCCGGATTTATGATTTAGGGAGAAATTAAACTCTTCAAGATAGTAGATCCACTTTGCATGTCGAGGCTTCAGCTTGTTTTGAGATTGTAAGTAGCGCAAAGTTTCGTGAACCGTGTAAACCACAAAATCTTTGTGAACAAGATAATGTTTCCACTGTTGTAAAGAACGAACTAAGGCATAAAACTCTAAGTCATAAGTGGAGATCTTTTGTTTAGCCTCAATTAGCTTCTCGCTAAAGAATGTCACAAGTCTTCATGGCTTAAGACAGCTCCGATTCCCACATTAGAAGCGTCACATTCCACCACAAAAAGCTTCTCGAAATCATGCAGAAATAAGACCGGGGTTTCAGTCGTTAACTTCTTAATCTTCCCAAATGTAAGTGATGCATCATTTGTCCATCGAAAAGTTGCCCCCTTAAGGCACTCAGTTATAGGGCTCATTATGGTACTAAACCCTTTATGAATCTTCGGTAGAAAGTATCCAACCCATTAAAACTACGCACATCAGTCACACATTTAGGAATAAGCCAGTCTGCAATCGCTTTCACCTTTATAGGATCAGCCTAGAAGCCACTAGCTGAAACGATATATCCCAAAAATTCTACTTCTTTACACAAAAATGAGCACTTCTTCAGATTGAGATATAATTTTTCATTCAAATGTACCTCCATCAACTGCCTCAGATAAAGCAGATGTTCTTCTATGGTACGATTATACACCAAAATATCATTGAAGTATACTACTATTAATGAACCAACGAAAGGACGTAATACCTCTGTCATCATGCGCATGAACGTACTGGGAGCATTGAAAATGCCGAAAGGCATCACAAGCTATTCATAGAGGTCATTCGGGTGTTTTTAACGTTGTCTTCCATTCATCCCCAACCCGAATACGTATTTTATGGTACCCGCTTCGCAAGTCTAACTTCGAGAAAAACTTAGCACCAGTCAGCATTTCCAACACATCCTCCAATCTGGGTATAGGGAACCTATAATTGATGGTGATCTTGTTGATTGCTCGGCTGTCGACGCACATTTGCCAAAAACCATCTTTCTTGGAGTCAATAAAGTTGGTACAGCACACAGACTTTTGCTCTCCTTGACCACACCATTCTGCATTAACTCCTCTACTTGTCTTCACTTTTGTTTGGATACACCTAAAAAGTTGAAGTCGAGAAAATCATAAACTAGGTTAGATTTTTTGTTTTTGAAACTTTGACAAGTTAGTATTTTATATGCAATGGTAATCGGTCCACAGAATAATCGATAGTGTTTATCAAAAAAAAAATATATATATATCATCGTTAGATTACATTATAAATTAGTATAAACTCTTAAAGATCGAACGGGAACGAGTAAGGGAAAAGATGCGAAAATTAAGAGCAAAGGATGATGATACAATAATGGGCAATGGGAAGCTTTAACTAACTTTTCAAAGTTTCAATCACTTTACAAACCCTAATTAACTGAAATAAGTGGGAAATTTCCTAAAACCTCAGTAACATTAAGAATCATATAACTACAGTAACAAATTTGAGAAAGGCTTATCAACTATTATTTGAGAAAGAATGAGTAAGGTCAATACTTTGATACTAATGGAATGGAAACAAATAGGGATGGTCATGGGGCGGTATGCCAATCCCAGTCACTGCCCCGTTCGTAAAAAAATACACATACCCGTCTCGTTACCCATATGAATTGGGTCGGGCGGGTATGGGGAATACCCATATGGGGCGGGTTTCCCATGGGTTACCCGTAACACTGAGCTAATATATAAATTTGATTATAATCAAAACTTAAATATGATTCAAAGAAAAATAATAACGTAAGAACAATGCATTCTAAAATCTTAAATTCAGTAATTTATCTTAAAGTGATCAAAAGAATCTGTTAATGACTTATTAGTTTTTCTACTTTTTCTTTTCTCATTCTATCTTCGTCCACGTTAACCATTTCATTATCTGCTTTATTTTCTCTATTTTAACTTTTAGAGAATGTGTCTAATCACAACAAAAGAGCGAAAGTGATGAATATATAAGAACGGTCAAGAATATAATAAATGAAAGAGAGGTCGACTAAGTGATGGAAGTATAAAAGTTAAATACAAATTATTGCATAAAAGTCTAATATAAAAGGTACAGGGCGGGTATGGGGCGGACCTTGAATCCCGTCCCCACCCCTTCCCCTAGCTCAGGTTTCGGTTATTACCCATACCCAACCCCATCCCTATTTATGCAGGTAAACCCAACCCAAACGGGACGGATACCCACCGGGATGGGTTTGAGTGGGGCAAATGACATTCTCTAAAAACAAACCATGTCTAATAAAAATGAAACTGGAGTCCGAAAAATATTGGCAGATATGATGGTGGGTTGTTGTTACCAATGTTACTTATGGTGATATTATTAATTTCTCATTTAACTAGGGTTGAGTTGTATTTAGTTAAAAGAAAGGTTGCATTTAGTCATTGCCAAGTTTAAAAACCTACTTCTTTGACAAGTAACTTTTTTTCTTCCAAAAGTTTACAAAACTACTTCTACTTCTAGTTGGCAAAGATGAGCTAGGTTTTTTTATCTACCGTCTAAAACACAAACGCAATATGCACACTCAGCCGGTCACCCTAGCTAAATTTGATTGTTCTAGGTTTGAAAACCACTTATTGAAACAAAATATTATCAAAATTTTGAATTAGGGCTTCCTTTGCAAACCAAAAACAAGAAGAAATTTCGTCCATATTTGTCAGGATTTTTATCGAATCACTGACAACCGCGGAATAATAGGATCTTGAGATATTATGATGAATAATAAGTAAACCAAGCACAATCAACAATAATAATATGAGAATGATAAATCAACTCACAAGACACAAGATTTATAGTGGTTCGACCAATACATACAACGTGTATATATTGTCTACGTCCACTTTGAGCCGCACCAACTCAAATCCACTATGAAGAAAAACGATTACAACGTCGTGTGAATCCCAGCAAACCCTTGGTTACACCGCAACAATTACCCGAGACGATAACCTTGTCTCTTGTTCCTTACCAATATGCTTTCACAACGAAACCCTAGCTTTTTACCATAAAAGCTATACAAGAAAGAACTCTCTTTTCTCACTACAATTGTATTCGCTCACAACTTTCTTCACACAAATTCTACAAGGCCTAATTACCTATTTTTATAGGTTACAAACTTGGCCACCAAGAATTCTAGCCGGTTTAAGAAACCCCTTCCCAAATAACCACGGCTAACCTAAAATAGGAAATTAATTAGTCTTCAATAACTAACAATCTTCCACTTTGAAGACTTAATGATTATCTTTGATTCTTCAACTTTGGATTGATGGTGCTAACATCTTCCTGGTAAGTGCGGCTCCCCTCCCAGATCCTCATTCTGAGAGACCAACTAAAGTCTTGTAGAGATTTAGCTTGTCTGATGTAACTCCCTTGGTAAACATATCCGCCGGATTCTTCGAACCAAGAATCTTCTCGAGCTTCAACTCTTCTTCTTCTAAGAGATCCCGAATAAAATAGTAACGGATATCTATATGCTTCGTCCTAGCATGATAGGCTGAGTTCTTGGATAAATGTATAGCACTTTGACTGTCGCTAAACAGAACACTATCTCGTTGTTCCTTTCCCAACTCAGCTAATAATCCTTGTAACCAAATCATCTCCTTGATCGCTTCTGTCACCGCTACGTACTCTGCTTCCGTAGTAGACAATGTCACCAACTTCTATAACCGTGAGTTCCAACTCACTGCAGCTGACCCCATAGTATAAACATAACCGGTCGTACTTCACCTTTTATCTACATCACCCGCGAAGTCTGCATCCACATAACCCTCAAGATAGAACCACCTCTTCCATAACACAATGGTACGTTTGTGTTACCTCTCAAATACCTGAGAATCCACTTCATAGCTTCCCAATGTTGTTTTCCTGGGTTATTTGCATATCTACTCAGTACTCCCACTGCATGTGTAATATCCGGTCTCGTGCACACCATAGCATACATTAGACTCCCAATAGCTGAAGAATACGGTACGTTAGCCACGTACTCATTTTCTTCATCCGTTTTCGCACACCGCATACTTGAAAGACGAATTTGACTTCCAAGTGGAGAACTAACTGGTTTAGCATTCTCCATATTGAACATTTTCAACACTCGTTCAATATATTCAGCCTGACTAAGCATAAGAGTTCCCTTAGCTTTGTCCCTTATGATTCTCATACCAAGAATCTGTTTTGCTTCACCAAGATATTTCATAGCAAACTCACTTGCTAATTATTTCTTCAAATTCTCAACTTCTTGTAGAGATGTTGAGAATCATACAGTAATAATATGATGTAGTTGATGTGATTTCAACTTTGTTGTAGTAGTGGTAAATAGGATTCGAACTCTAAGACTTGTGAAGATTCGAGTTTTTAAATTTAATAAAAATTATATACAAAAATGTTAACAAAGTGGGCGAAAGGTACTAGGGCTTAGGATTCCACCAAATTCATTTCTTAAGGTTCAAATAATAATTCTTTTAACAATTATAGCTCAATAAAAATATAAAATAAAGTGACTCTTATTTTTGCCAAGATAGATTCTCAAAAGATGTAAATGTTAAGCATGGGACATCAAATCACCTAAGCTAAGCATGACCCATCTAATCAAATGACAACTAATTAAATCAAATCATAATTTCAATTAAAATTAGTGCAAAAGTCATGAAAAGAATTAAATATAATTACCCAAGTGTGAAATAAGGCTTCCTCCATCGCCCCAATTTTGGGGTTTAGCTCATCATAGTATACGTGCTCTCAAAATATTTATTTAGGCTCAAAAATGGTTTACAAAGATGAAATAAAGATAAAATGGTGTAGAACATGATTTTGCGACGCACAAAAATCGTCACAAAATGAACGATAAAATACAAGTGTTGTAAACACTGTTGCACAGTCGCTGGAAAGGAGTTGGGAACTGCCGCAATTAAGCGACAGTTTGCAACGAATTTCCTTTACGGGCTTTTGTTCTTCGTGTTCTTGATGTTCATCAGCAGCAGCAGCAGCAGAAACCGAGTTTTGTAAAAATCGGATTTCTTCTTCTTTGGCTCTCCCCAGCTCCCCAAACTCTCGAGCCCTCTTCTCTGAGTCCCCAACAACTATTTATAACCCAACAACATCGAAATCTCACGTAATAACTTCATATAATTCTCCATTATTCTTCACGGCCTGTTTAGGAAATAATTTAGATTTTTGATTTCTCCACGCGTTCTGAAGCTGCCAAATTGCCATATTTATCTCTGCCACGCCCCAAAGTGTTGCTCGAGCCAACAAACTTGCACAGAACTCGTTCAAACTTCTCCAAATCCCGTGAATATCTTTTCCATGCACGAACTGCCCTGTTCTCAACTCTTGAATTATCTAGCCAAATTCAGTCGAAACTTAAGCCCAAAACATGTTTATTAGGTCATATCACAACTACCCATCAAAATCATCCCTTGAATCTACCTCCAACCCCATCAAATCTTTGATCGAAATTCTGCCAGTGAATGAAATGATTTCCCGCCAAAACAAGAAATTCAAATTAAGAAGAAGGGTGCCCTGAATCCAAAACGCGGGTGCCTTTAACAGCTCGGCTTCCTTGGCGGCGCCCTTATCCATTTTGAGGGTGCCTTTAGTACTCTATCCTGGGGTGTAAAACACCACTTTACGAGCCAATTTCGCCGCAAGAGCTTATTTCTCTAAAAATACCTACAAAGACATAAAATAACAAAATAAATACAAAATCGAATACTAACAATATATACAATTGAGACATATTAGACACAATAATGCGTCTATCAGTAGTCGGAACCATACCTTTTGAAGTAACAACAATGATCTGCATTACACCGTGAGTAACCACTTCTATGCATGAAGTTATCAAACTTCTTGTACCACTGTCTCGGGGCTTGTTTTAAACCATACAAACTCTTCTTTAGCTTGCACATCATCTCTTCCTTGCCTTTTACTATGAATCCTTCCGGTTGCTTCATGTAAATTTCTTCATCAAGGTCACCATGAAGAAAAGATGTCTTTACATCCAACTGTTCAAGTTAGAGATCTTCAGAAGCCACTAGACTTAGCACTACTCGAATAATAGTCATCTTCACTACTGGAGAAAATATCTCGTGGTAGTCAACACCTGGTTTCTGCTGGAAACCTTTTACAACCAACCTCGTCTTGTAGCGAATTTCTCCATTTGCTTCAGATTTTATCTGATAAACCCGCTTGTTATACAACGCCTTCTTACCTCTTGGTAAGTTTGCTAACACCCAAGTGTCATTCTCCTCAAGTGAATTCATCTCATCTTCCATAGCAAGTTGTCACTTGCTTGAATCATCAACCGCTAGTGCTTCTTTAATATCTTCAGGTTCACCTCCATCCGTAAGTAATAAATAATTCAAAGCATACATTGGGTTTGGTTTCGGAGTTCTTAACGATCTTCGTACTTCTTGTGGAACTGCAGGAATAACTCCCACTGCAGCAGAAGTTCCTTCACCTTGTACTTCTCTGCCATTAGCATTATCGTGCTCTTCTTGTACCACACTTTTTCCAAAAACGTCATCAATATCGATATATAACTCCTTATCGACGTTGCTTGACCCGACATCTTCAACCTATGTTGTATTCCTGTCCTTGTAAAGCTTATTCTCATTAAAAGTAACGTCTCTACTTCTAATAACTTTGTGACCCTGATAGTCCCAAAGTTTATAACCAAAAGCGTCATTTCTGTAACCAAGAAATATACACTTCTTTGCTTGATCACCTATCTTAGACCTCTCACCGGGACTAAGATGAACATAACCAACACAACAAAAAACTTTCAAATAAGAAAGATTTACCTTTCTGCCGGTCTAAACCTCCTCTGGTATTTTCATATCTAATGGACTACTAGGCGTCCTATTAATTAGATAAGCAGCCATCTCCGTTGCATGTGCCCAGAAGGTCTCGGGCAAACCAGACTGCAACCTCATGCACCTTGCACGTGCATTCAACGTCCAATTCATACGTTCTGCTACTCCATTCTCCTGTGGCGTCCTTGGAACTGTCCTCTCCAAACGAATTCCATTTGTAGCACATAACTGTAAGAATTCTGTTTTGTCATACTCACCACCATTGTCTGACCTTAAACACTTCAACTTCAGACTAGTTTCTGTTTCAACCAAAGCTTTCCACTTTTGAAACACATCATACACCTCGAACTTATTCTTCATGAAGTAAAGCCACACCTTCCTTGAGTGATCATCAATAAAGGTGACATAATAATGGAACCCGCAGTGAGATGCAACATCAATTGGTCCCCATACATCGGTATGAACCAAATCAAGTTTTGCACTTCTCAAGTCTCTGCCGCCTCTGCTGAAACTAACCCGTTTTTGCTTTCCAAGAACATAGTCTTCACAGAAACTCATATCAATAGACTTCACCTTAGGTAGATATCCTCCCAAACATAGAATCTTCATGTTCTTCTCACTCATATGCCCTAATCTTCTATGACATAAGTTAGTGTCTTCACCACTACTAGCCATTGCTAAAGTAGTTCCATCTGAAGTCCGGTATAGAGTACCGACTCTAACTCCATGAGCTAATACCATAGCTCCTTTCTTCACTTTCCAATTGTGTTTCGTAAGCACAACATCACAGTCATCATCACAAACTTGGCCCACGGACACCAAGTTCTTCTTCAAATTTGGAACGTGTCGTACATCCTTCAATTTCCATGTCGAACCGTTGACTTTCAAGATCACATCACCCAAACCAATGATGTTGCATGCTTCACCGTCACCTAAAAATACTTGGCCATAGTATCCTTCTTTATAAGAGATCATAATACTCTTATCACCTGTCGCATGGAAAGAAGCTCCCGAGTCTATAATCCAAGACTCATCTTGCTTGTCCTCAGAGAGTAGTACAAAACTTTCCGTAATCATCTTCTTGTTATCAACAAGGACCTTCACCGGTTCTGCAGCCGCAACTACGTTGACCTCTTCTTGATTACCTTTGTTTCCACCATTATTAACACCTTTGTTTTCCTGACAATCGCGCTTGTAGTGTCCTACTTTCTTACACGCCCAACACTCAACAACACCTCTAGGCCGGGATTGAGATCTCCCCCTAGACTTCTCTCTAGACTTCCATCTGGATTTGTTGTTGTTGTTGTTCATATTTGAACTCCTGCCTCTATCTTCTTCCTGCATACTTAAAGCTGAGCTTGAAATACTAGAACCGTAACCTTGTTCTATTCTTCTCTCCTCTTCGGCAATTAACCTTTGCTGCACATCATCAAGCTTCAACTTCTCGCTCCCTGCGGAATTACTAATAGTTGTTCTTGCGGTTTCCCAACTCTTTGGTAATAACGACAACAACCGTAAAGCTTGAACTTCATCATCAAAAGTAATACTAACTTTTGAAAGTTGAGAAATAATTGATTCAAACTTCCCAAGATGTGTTGAAATCGTTTCACCTTCTTGCATCTTCAAATTGAATAGTTGTTCACACAACATAATCTTCCCCGAGGCTGATGACTTTTGATACAACTTTTCAAGTTTATCCATAAGATCCTTCGTACTAGTAACCTCTTGTACGTTATTGTAGACTTCCTCCGTTAGACATCTACGGATCACGGCTACACACTTGCGATCAAGAGTTGTCCATTCATCTTCTTTGAGTGCTCCCTTTTTCGCAATTCCTCCTAATGGAACAGTAAGGTCTTTCTCGTATAGGCAGTCTTCCATCTGAGACTTCCAAAATGCAAAGTTCTTCCCATTAAAGACTTTAACCCTAGCTACCGTACTTTCTTTATTATCACCCATAACTCCCACTCCAATCGTACTACGATAAACCCTAAAGCTCTAACCTGAGCTCTGACCAGTTGTCAGGATTTTTATCGAATCACTGACAACCGCGGAATAACAGGATCTTGAGATATTATGGTGAATAATAAGTAAACCAAGCACAAGCAACAATAATAATACGAGAAAGATAAATCAACTCACAAGACACAAGATTTATAGTGGTTTGACCAATACATACAACGTGTATATATTGTCTACGTCCACTTTGAGCCGCACCAACTCAAATCCACTATGAAGAAAAACGATTACAACGTCATGTGAATCCCAGCAACAATTATCCGAGACGATAATCTTGTCTCTTGTTCCTCACCAATATGCTTTCACAACAAAACCCTAGCTTTTTACCATAAAAGCTATACAAGAAAGAACTCTCTTTTCTCACTACAATTGTATTCGCTCACAACTTTCTTCACACAAATTCTACAAGGCCTGATTACCTATTTATATAGGTTACAAACTTGGCCACCAAGAATTCTAGCCGGTTTAGGAAACCCCTTCCCAAATAATCACTGCTAACCTAAAATAGGAAATTAATTAGTCTTCAATAACTAACAATATTCAGTCATTTAATTAGGGTTTCTTTGGTAAGCACACAAAGAGCAAGTTTTTTGTATCAACCATCATCATCACCATCTTCTCGGAAGCAGGATCATTACCAACATGGTATTCCTGGAATACCCAATGATGGAAAAGTTGTTCTTTTTAAGAATTCCAATAATGGGTCTCAAGCCTATCTTGTTGGAACTCTTCATCGCTATAAAGAGACTACTCAAACTGTCAAGAAGGTGATCGACTATGTAAGGCCTGATATAGTTGCGATTGAGTTGTGCTACAGTCTTGGCACTAAATGGCTGCAATGGATATCTGAAGATGATAACTTGTACACATTGTATGAAAAGTCCAAGAGAGCTCGATGTAGACTGTCCACAAAGGTTGGTATGTTTATATGCAACTGTTTGCAATTGTTGCGGGGAGAGGTTATACCATCAAATAGTGAATTCAGGGTTGCGATTGAGGAAGCTGCTAGTGTCGGAGCTGGATGTTTCTTCATTGATGAAAATATAAATGTTACTTATCAAAAACTAGGTAATCTACACTCTTCTGACTCAACCTGGTATTCCTTTAAAAAAAGTTGCCGAATTCTATGCAGAGATAGAAAAGGAAGACTATACAAGATCATTGGTCCAAATTCTACAACGTTTTTGGAAAGATGTTTCTCCAGAGATTTTCAAGGTCCTTATTGAAGATAGAGACAAGCATATGTTTATGCACCTTAGACGTTTTCAAGGAAAAATAGTTGCCGTTGTCGGGATAGGTCATATGGATGGGATCGGACAATTGTGGAAACGTGCAGAGAGGCAACCTCCTGCAAATCAGAAACGTGGGCTTGCTATGGGCATGCAATCATCTCCTACTCTTTTAATTTCCATCACGCATGCATAGATACTGTACTGCTCCAGCCACCTCAGTTATACGCATGCATCAACTCTATTAATGGCAGTCGTTAAGTCTGGATAGGTTTGTTTTTGTTTTTGACAACCTGTGGCTTTAAATCTTTTGTTATTAGTAGTAGGTCTATTAATAGTGTCGCGGATACTATGACTAGGTATGCAAGAAAGTACAATGTAACTAATTGCTGGATGCAGTCCCCTCCCGATTTCATCTCAGGCATACTTATTACCTCTTGTACTTAAAGAAAATATATTAACTCGCAAGTCGCGAGTATTTTGTTGGGATGTTTATTTCTACAACCTTGAATGAATTTTTATCCAAGGATGATCTACTCTATGTAAAAAATATACTTGTATCTGCTCACTGTAAAAGATATATTTGTATTGACTTCAGATGAACGTTTTCAAAGTTTTGATTGGGTCACTGGTTGTTGTGCTTTAGCCGTCCTAATTAGACCCTCTTGAATCAATGACACCACAAGCTGTCGTCAACAAAAACCAATTCGAAGTACTAATTAAAATCCATATCAATGGAACAAGGATAGCAAAAGAGTGTTTGGTTTCTAATGTATGCCGCAAGTGTATCCTTTTACCTGCCCTTTCTGGTTAAACATTCGAGCTGAACAAAATCCACGCGCATTGCTGGCACATGGGCTTTCAATCTGACAAGCCATTATTGGATAATCTTTAGATAATATGAACAGAAACAAAAGTAGTTGACACCTATTCGGTGAACCAGAGAAATACTTGATATTCAAGTACTATAAAGTATGCAATCAAGAGAACTCAAGGGTACTTACCACGTATAATAACCACTCATCAGCTCGAAAAGACCTATGGAACCACATCCTGGAAAGGAAGAAACAGACGAACAAATTAACAATTACAAAGGTTAGAATTATGGATTTAAATATTATAGTGGAATTTTAACCAAGAATTCCAACGTAGTTGGTTAGACTACATGACTTGACCCTTCCAGATATATTTTTCTAATTATATTATCTGGCCTTAGGTCATCCTTCACAAGTTCAATACGATTAAATTCACTCTTCAACAAACTGCATTTATATAGTCAGTCCTCCTTTACAGGTTTGACGACATAATCACAAGGAAAGAAACATCCAACAGATGCAAAAATCAAAACAGAATATTCTGTATATGGCTGAGTGTCAGACTTCAATTTCTCTTGGCTCATAAAGGACTTAATTGGGACAAATGAGAGATGGAGACTTACGCGTGGTCCAAACTGAGCGATGTTGCCTTCAAACCCCTTTTACGATGAGGATTCAAGCTTATAGAAAGGAATATAAGATCTGAAATATAGGCCACCACACATCTGCAACTCAACCATCCAACATAAGCATATTAGATGTGCATGGTTTCCCAGCTGTGCAACATATCCATTCAATCATACTACTCAATTTTCCAAGCATTTAGTGAGTGATAACTCACCTATGTAACGCGGGGTCATCAGAAAGTGTTCCCTTTGCTTTGAACCAGAATCTTGTACTGCAGTTGTTCAGTAGTTGCAAAAAGACATGTTAAACATCTAACTTAGTACCCAAAGATCCAACAGATCCTCTGCTAAAGAAAAAAGAAATGGAAACGAGCCAAGTCTAACCTTGCACGAGTTTTAGTTTGCGCTGTATAATTAGTTGGCTCGCAGAATCTAATATCTAAAGGCCAAGGTATGAACTTCATTGTAGCCACCCTGTTCCGATAGTTCCTGTTGCTTCATTAAGTTAGAAACTTAGGACTTGGAGAATACAATAACAGAAAAGAAAAAAATACTGGGAAACTACACAAATTGACCACATCAGTGTGCTATATCCAAAGTTTGTAGCTGTAGCTGTGGTTAATCTGAAGTCTAGGAGCCTCGAAGAGGCAGATGGTCAATAAGATGTAAAAATGAAGTGATTTCTCAAGCTTCCCAAACTGTAGCATTAAATGGGTCTTCGTTCAGAGATAGCAAGTTGTAGACACTATCAGAGGAAATTACTGGTTTATGTAATCTATGCAGTATGAGATTCAGATAATTCTAAAATCAACCAACTACTACACAGGGGAAAATGTGTGAAAATCAGAAAATCATAGATCAAATCTTAAGCATATGAAACCTGGGAAGACGAGGATCAAAAACTTGTCTCTCCCGCAGCTCCTCCATTGACAGAAGCTGGAGTGAAACATTGGATTTCAGTCAGACAAGAGGAATCGACTGAGGTATTAAGAAATGACAGAAAGAGCAATGGAACACAATTACCATCACTGGGGCAGGAGCAGATGGCATTGTAACTTCTTGATGTTCAAACCCGACTTCCTCTTTCTGTAAAACAAATACAACTAGATAATTAATACAACTGAAAATGTGCTACCATCTTATTTGTATGCCTTTTCATACAAATGCAGTTTCTGTGGAAATAATAAAATCGAATTTTAGAAACAACAGATCAGAAATTTGAGCAAATGTTATTACTTGAAAAGAAGCGAGCAAAGTGAATATGACATTTCCCTTCTGCAATGCATCTACTCGTCGAGTAGCAAAGCTATTTCCATCACGCAGACGATGAACTTGATATACAATTGGCACTGAAAAATTGTGTGTTCAGATCAAATAACGGTACAATATACTTCTTATATCCCAAAATTTATAATGTGCATTCAAAATGCAGTTCTCATGCACATCAACAGAGAATAGCACAACCCACTAATCAACAAGACTCAAACACTTAGACGAGATAATAACCTTCTAATGAGCCAATTACATTTCATGAATACTCTTATCTCACATGCAAAACTTCTAAAACCTGATTTCAGATGATGATCTATTAGTTTAAGAGTATGTATAAGTGTTGCTTCATGCTTGTACTGTCACTCGCTGCACAATGTTTCATCCATTATTGATAAGAATTATTTGGTCTCAATGATTACTGAGGCACTAGTAGAATCTCTCTGTTGCCCCTTTAATGCCACTAGTAGCATGCCCCAGTTGGAAAATCCCCAATAACCATTATGGTGCTCCCACAAACTAGTTGGCTGGCGTGCCTTTTCCACCATACTGTTCTATCAAATTGATCAAATCGGGTTCATCCTATGTATCAGCTTGTTCTCTTTCGCTATTAAAACTAATTATTACAAATTTGAATGAATAGTATCTATCAACATGGCATGTATATGTCCTTTGGATTTTGAAGATGCCTATGACACTTATATCTGAGTCAGACACCAACATAAGTTTCTGTCAAATTGACAAATACAGCTTCAAGAAGAAAAGTAAGAAAACTAATTATGTAAAAGGATCTAGGAGTATGATCAACTTACTGCCAAGATCCCCAGCAAGTAGAAAATAACTGTGCAAACTATGAACAAGCTTACGGCAATCAACAGTCTTTGATGCTGCAGCTAATGCCTGCAAATAAACCAGCACAATAAGTCACTAATTTAGGACACTAAACCCTCGGGTAATATGAAGTGCATGACAAAATCAATTTGTCTAAAATAACAAGATGAAGGATATGCACGGAACAACACGCTTCTTGACAATTTGCATACCACCAAGACTCAATAATCAACATACCTTCAGAACAATAGCAAAATATGATCAGTAAAAGTAAAATAGAATGGTGAAAGCATGCCTGGCCAACCAATTGTCCTCCAAAAACCTGTGCAAACCTTGGAGCATCAGGCAATGTGGATCCACGAAATATGTTTACCTTCAAAACATAAGGAGACAAACGAGTAACTCATAAGTATAAACCAAGATACCTCATTTTTCCCAAGAAGCGTTCTATTTCTGCCTCATCTAGGAGGGAAAGGAAACATAAAATCAGCACAGCAAGAGTGAAACATACTTCAATTGGCTCCAAATGCAGTACATGTTCAATCAGTGAGGTCTCATGATTCTCTTCTGCCCTCCAGATCGATTTCGGTTGCAGCAATGAACTATGCCCTTGTGGCAACACCAAACAAGTTAGCTGCCACCATCAACATCAGTCACCCATTTTAGAAATCACTATCATAAAGTACCTTTATGAAGTTATGCATTTAAGCTATGAAGTACATATACCTTAGTCAAAGCAATAACGTCAACCTGGTGATAGGATGATAAAGTCCCTGTAAAACCCCGAATGTCACATTGTCATTCATATATGTTTTCGAAGTTAACTAACATTAAAATCAACTGTTTTCCCCATTACAGAGACATCGAATACAGTTAGATGAACTCTTCAATTCAATTATTGTTAATCAAACAAGAATTAGATCTAAATCAGCAAGATTAAGCGTCTCACCATGACCAAAATAGTCATATGCTTTCAATTGCATCTCTGAACGATCTTCTCCTTCGACATTCTGAGATCCATGCACCTCAGCCTGCCAAAATAATCATATTCTTCCACTCAATTCTCCATGAAGAACTTAAACAACACAAAAACAAAATTGAATGAATTGATTAAACAGATATTACCTCTCCTTCCCAAATAAGATAAATTCCATCCCCAATTTCTCCTTCTCTAACAACATATTCACCAGGTTCTATATACCAAGAATTACCAAAATTCAGTAACAAAATACAAGGATTGATCAAAAATGAAAAGAAATTTATTGAAATTCGTACTGTAATGTTTGAATTGAACGACTTTAGCAATCTTATCAAGAGATGAACTCGGTAATCTCTGTAATAATGGAACGTGAGATAAAAACTCGATCACTGATTCTGTACTCATGATTCAAAATTCCGATTTGAGATTTTTTTTTTTTTTTTCTCTTTTTCTATAACCTAAACTTTTTGGTTGGGTTTTTTCCCTAGAGTTTGGGATTTTTATTCATTGGGAAACGATATTCATTTTATCTTGTATTTTTTTTGGACACGTTTTAATTTAGGGCCTTTATTTTTGAAAGACCGGAAAGACCGGATGAATTGGACGGTTACGCCGCGTATAATGCAGTTTTGTAAGTAGAAATTTAATCCCATAATTGTTAGGCTTTAGACGTTTTAGTCCACCCTTCTCAAGCCTTGTACTCTCTAGTCCAAATTTCCCCGATATTAAACGAGTCAGTCCATTTCTAAATGATTTAATTCAAAGCTAATTTTTTTGATGGCGAAATTAACCCTCATATGAAAACCAAAAGTACGTTTCTGTTTCATTTTTCACTGTCAGTTTGGGTTTGACGACAAAGCTCTACAGCGGAAAACGATTTAGGTTTTAGTTAATCATCTCGTTTCAGCTCGATTATCAGAAGCGTTTCAACAATTTGGTCTATGAGATCTTAGTTAGATTATTTAATCTATCCACGAACACATACCAGATCTCAGGTAATTGGTAATTCTAGATTGTTTCTTCTTTACTTTAATCTTGATTTCCATCGACTCTAAGGTTTCAAAAACCTAAGATCTTCGATCTACCCTAAATTTTCTTATCTAATTTACGATCGGAGTTGAGATTTGTAATTATCTCGTCGTTATTTCATTTTGACCTAAAATTTACGGAAAATTCCATAAAATTTTAGGGTTCATGTATAAGATTTGCAATGTGCAAAACTTAAAAGTGTGCAGTGCTAATACACTGCGAATTTCAATATCAGTCTTTATTCAATTATTGTTTTCTATTTTTTGTCCTTCAGTTTAAAATCCCCTGCAACAACTTTGAGTTTGCTATTGCTGTAAAATTTGTATGAATATACATTGAGATTAGTTTGATGTTCCAATGAATTTGCACTGTTTTAGTTTTTCTATTTATGCAGTTCAAATTCATGTAATTTGTAAAAATGGTGATTAGTGAATCAGCACCAAACATGAATGAAGATGAAAATAACAGTACACAAAATAATATAGTTGAATCAAGTAGTAGTATTAAATCAACCGAAGAAACTAATAACGATGGATTTGAAACAGCAAGTGAAGGTGATGGGGATAGAGAAGAAGAAGAAGAACATGTTCTTGCTCCACCTCCATCTAACGAGGAATCAAACCAGGTAAAATTCAAGTTTGATTATCTTGTGAGGATTCCCTTCATTAGGGTTTTAAATTGGCATTTTTGATTTTGATGTAGATTAGAGGTCTAATTTCCTCAATTAGTTTGTATCTTCACCACCACTACCACAAATCTACAATAAAGAGTCATGTTTAGATGGGGAAATTCTACCTGTTTTTCAATTAAGTATGCAGATCAATGGGATACATTAGCTTAGCTGAGCCATCAAGGCAAAGCAACCATGGTAGTAGTATATGTACATTCTGGGTCTTGTTCATTCATAGTACCATTATAATACTAGTTTACAGACAGACAATGTAAGAGTAGACCATGTATATTAGTATAAATTTATGAACTGTTTTGAGTCAAATACCTAGTGTATCAACTACGAGTTGATAAGTTTAAAATAGGTGCTTACATTTTCCTTAGAGATCTCAAGAGGAAATTCATTAACCCCATCGGTTCTTATGGCAAATGATTGTTTTGGATGTCATTCTCTTTTCGCGGATTATTTGTTGTCAACATGAATGGATATCAAATTCAGATAGCATATTCTCTCTTTTCCGGAAATAAGCCAAATAGCCAACAATGTTTGATGTTTTTTCTCTTGAACACCGAACCAAATGTTAGTGGGTGGTGGGTACTACTCGAATTTAATGTTCATTATCTTGAATTTTATTTCTTCCTAATGTAGAAAGCTTTAACTGAGGCCAATCATGTGAAAACTGAAGGAAATAATCTTTTTGGGTCTAGTCATTATGAATATGCCTTGTTATAGTATGAGCTTGCTTTACAGGTTGTTGCTGATATGCCTACATCCATTAAGATCCGCTCTATATGTCATGCAAATAGAGCTGCTTGCTTCTTTAACTTGGTACGAGTACATAACATGATGTTTATGATTAAAATTAAGCAACGTGCCAAATGACCAAATATGTCTCTTTTGCCTTCTTTGAAGTCCTGTTACACTATCTGTTTTGAAATATGTGTGTAATTTCGACCACTATTTTCTTTTCATGTATCGGAGTGGATGCTTCATCTGATCATAATTTGTTATATTATTTGATCTTCTCATGGTAGATATGTGGAGACTAAGTGCAACAAAGCTTTGGAACTAAATCCTGCATAATTGTTTCCATTTTCTCTGTTTTTTCATTTTCTAAAATTATATAGCAGTTGAATTTCAGCAATCACCTTTTGTTATCGAGTTGTTAATATATATATAGTTGTACACTTGTTCATTCTTGATGTGTACATAATTGTACACCTATCGTTAATGTACACATAGGTGTACACTCGTTGGTCGTCAATGTGTACATAATTGTACACCTGTTGATTGTTAATACCTAATTTGTCTTGTGGGCGTGTATGCTAAAATTTGTTATTAGGTTTCTAAAGAGGTGTACATATTTTTACACTAGTATGTTCTGTAATTACTTGTTTTAAGTTTATTTTTGACTTGTACACATGATGATTATTAATGTGTACATAGTTGTACACATGCTGATTATTAGTGGTACAGAAATTAATATCTTATGCGGCTATTAGCCATGGTTCGATGGTTGTGTAAAGGGGTGTATGGGCAGCGAATAGGACTTGACTTAGAATCCAACAGGAAAAGAAGACTTTGGTATCAATTTGCCTCGGTATTTAGAATCCAGTAACTGTGAGTTGATGACCTTTCGGGCGGGTAGACCTGGAGCTTCCCCACCTGCCTGCACTTGAGCAACAAGTCGAGAAGTTGCATTGTGTTCTGATGCTGTCAATGTATTAGAGTTTTGGATTTAGGGTGGTACCTATACAGGTAGATTCTCCTTTATATGTTTTTTTTATGGAATTTTTTTGTTGAGGACTCGAGTTTGTTTCAATATATGCATCGACGGGTAAATTTTTGCTGAATATTATTGAAATACTTTTCTAGACTTGTTAGTATATGTTCGAACTCAAGGTGTGTCTCTTAAATGTTACCGGGGTATTATATGTAGATCAAATGAAGAATATAAATCCTTGAACTTCCAACGTGTACAATTGTAGTAGTGCACTCCTTCATATGTAGTCTTTCTTTACTAACTCCGTAAGTACAATTACAGGCCATATACCAGCAGCTGAGATCGGAACCATACGCTGTGCATACTACCTTCCAGTACGCATGTACTAAAGGAAAGCGTCATCGACGGCAGGAAGGCATGGTTTTCTACAAGAAGCCTGAATACTGCGATTCACCAGGGGGGTTTTTTTGACATCTTATAAAGGTTATTCCATCCATAGGTCAGTTTTACTTCCTAAGTAGGCGATACAAAAGTATTGAACTCTATACCTGTTTGTAAACGGCAAAATAAGGAGACAGATTCTCTTTAATTGAAAATGTTGTGTGACTAATTGGCTAATAGATCGTAAGAACTGCATCTGCATATGGATTTGCGAGCATGAGAAAACATCCCTTTCTGCAGTTTTATTTGTAACCATGGAGATTTCATAGTATATCATTGTGCCTGATGTGGCAGTCAGTGAAACTCGCTTATGAAACTTCTGCGGGAGGTTACTTGTCGTTTAAACCATCGAAAATGACAAGAACGCTAGTAGTAGTGCACCAAGATTCTAAACTTTGAACTGTGCTAACAACAGTAACACATCCTTGGTGATAGGACAAAATTATATTAAAGTTTTTAGTCAAGAATTTTGAATTAGAAATTAAGCTCCAGTCCTCATTAAAGTTTTTAGTCAAGAATTTTGAATTAGATAACTTTTGTTATGAGTTAAGAACAGTTTGGTATTATTTAACAGTTTTCCACATTCACTTATCTCTACAATCTACAAATACTTTAAATATTTCTTTACTAGTTTGTGCACATTTTATTTTGAATTATTGATGTGTACATATTTGTACACATGTTGATTATTTAGGTGTACATAGTTGTATACATGTTATTCATTTTGAAGTCTAAGATATTAGAGAAAGCATTAATGTGTACATAGTTGTACACACATGTTATGTTATTTAGGTTTACATAGTTATCCACATATGTTGATTATTTAGGTGTACATAGTTATCCACATATGTTTATCTGCATTTCAATTAACTTATTAGTATCAGATATCATTCTTTATTTTATCTCAAATAGCTGGAAGAGGGACGTAATCTGGGAAGTTATTTGATTCATGTTGAATTCATTGTCGTGAATTCCCCATTTACAAGATCCACAGTTCTGTGGATTTATTGGTATGCTTGTGCTTCACTTTTTCTTTTCTTTTTTTATCTTGTTTTAAGCCCAATTTATTTGCATAATAATTTAGAATTGAAACTATACGCTGTAACAGTCGATGTTCTTTCTACTTTTTTAAGAATTTGAATAATCCTTACATGATTTTGTTTCCAAGTGTGATGTTGAAGTTTTTAATCTGGGTGACAATTTTTGCTGCCAGGGATTGGTAAAGAGAAAGCTGCAGGCATACTCAATATGTGCGACGAACGACATGGAAAATTATTGATTTAGGTGAGCTTATCTTCTTCTTCTTTGTTATCGTAACTAGGGTGTACGAAGTAGTGCACATGTGAAAAAATGACAAAGTTGGTTATGGAGATTCCTGACAGTGTTCTTGCTCATATTATTTTGTTGTTGCCATGTTGGTGAGAGTAACCTAGGTCACATAGTTATACACATGTTGATTCTTAATGTGTATATACTTATACACATGTGGATTGTTCATGTGTACAGAGTTGTACACCTGTTGATTGTTAATGTGTATATAATGATACACATGTTGATTATATCATACCCTGATGCACCTTTGACATCAATTTTTTTCCGCTTTATGCATCTAATTTTGGGACTCACAAGCTCAAAATGGTATAGCGCCCAAGCCTATCACAAGGTTTGTGGAGGTTGATGGTTCAAATCCATCTGAGTTTTCATGTTATGTTTATACAATATGGGTAGGTGTGTACATACTAGTGCACCTGTGTAAATTTGTAGGCGAATATGGTTGATTTGTTCCATGTTTTGTATGGGGTGTACATCTATGTGTATCAATGTATTTTCCATGAAATATAGATCTGTGTGTGGGTATGAATGGTCGATTTTATATAGATAAATATATGAATGTTTTATAGGGGTGTACAAATGCATCTATGTAATTCCCATGAAAAAGTAGGTTTATGTGTGGTTATATATGATCACTTTTATGCATGTTTGGAGGAGTGTACATATTGGTACACCCATGTAATTCCCATGAAAAAGGAGATTAGGGTGTGCTTGTGAATAATCAATTTTATGCATGTTTTGCAGGGCTGCACATATTGATGCACCGGTGTATTTTTCATTAAAATAACTAAATTTATGTGTGATTATGAATAAACTGTTTCATGTATGTTTTGCATGGGTGTCATATTGGTGGAGTAGTGTAATTCCGATGATAAAATAGGTATGGATATGAATGACCAATTTCATGCATGTTTTGTAGATGTGTACCAAGTGGTGCACACTTGAAAAAATCAAGTGCACACGTCAAATAATGAAGCGAAAATTATTTTTTTTAAAAACTGAAAATTATATAGTCATATGGGTACTCTTTTTGTAGCTATCGAACAGAGCTTTCCGAATTTATAAAGTTTGTGAATTTTGGACGAGCGGTTCAAAAGATAAATCGTTTTAAAATTATTTTTATATTTTTTAAAGTTGCTGACATCATCATGAGTCACTCTGGACTAAACTGTAAATATTTGGACTAAATTGTAAATCAAGAAGGTTATTTCTGTATTTTCTATATTTTAAATAACTTTTGGACTAAACTGTACCTAGTTAACTCGGGATGGACTAACCCGTACTTTTTGACGCATTTTTGGACTAAACCGTTTTTCCCCGTTTTGTAATTGCCACCGGCCAATGACCGGTTTGAATTTTTGGCCGGAATGACATATATCAAAGACCTGTCAGAGTCAAATACCAAAAGAAATATAAAACATCTTTCAAAATACCAAAACAAATAAAATCAAATCAAAATAAACAAAAACACAAAAGTGACCAGGACATTTTTATTTTTCTTGAAGGTATGGATTTGAAGTTTTGGGATTCATTGGTTGTTTTTATTTACGATTTAGACTCATAGTCCGAGAAAAGATTTTCATATATTTATTTGTTTTTTTGAAAAGGATATTAAGAAAAACAATCTCATATGAGAATTGCATAAAAAATTTAAGGCATGGATGGGTTTTTATAACTTGACAAACAAGCTCAAATTTTTTACTAGTTAATTTACGTGCAAATGGGAAGGAAAAAAAAGGGTTGTTAGGCCATCCCATCAAGGCTTTTTGTCATTGTTCCTAAAATGATGTCATGTTTCACCACTCGTGACTTGGCTCAAAAATTGAAAGATCGATGTTCTTTTATTTATGTGTGTGTTCCGGACTCCGTTAGTGTTGTCAAGTTTGTTGCTAATGTTAGATGATCAAAACTATTTTTTGGTTTAAATCTATCAAGGTTAGTTTCATACTAGGATTAGATTAGATAGTTTGAGTCTCATAATTCACCGTATACCGTAGATAAATAGAGATTAAAACCCGAAGATCACACGAAGATATCAACGAGAACTTTTGTTAGAGCATTGCTTGGTTAAACCCACTAGCGTTGGTATGTTAAGTCTGTAAAATTAGATGCCAAAACATATTCTTGATTTAGTCCACTAAACTCCTATTCAGATTAGATTAGAAGTGGTAGAGTATGGAATCAAAGTTATCCTTAAAAACTGGAGATTGAAGACTACACGAAGACATCTATAAAGATCTTCATTAAAAGTTAGTAACAAATACTTAATTCTCTTGTTTATTCTACCTATCTATCTATTGAAACATCTATTGCATTCTATGTCTTTTATAGGAAGCCTCTTTACTTGGACAAATAAGAGAAATAGAGAAGAGCTTATTCTACAAAGATTAGATAGAGTAGCTGTCAATTCTAATTAATTGAATAATTTTCCCAATGTTGTCGTTTATCACCTTGTTCCTATGGCCAATGAACATTGTCCTATTATTCTCACAATCGCTAAAAATGAAAGTAATACTAGTAAACCATTCATATTTAATAGGACTTGGTTTAGTGACCCAAATTGTAGAGAGATTAATAAAATTAGCTGGCAAAATATTCACAATGGTTCTGCTGCTTTAGACATTGTAAGTATCTTTATGGTACTAAACAAGATCTTAGGAAATGGAATTACGAGCATTTTGGTAATATTTCTATACAAATTGCTAAATTAGAGTCTCAAATTTCAAATCTTCCTGCTAATGGTCATCATATGTCTTATGATGTTATTCTTGATCTTAATAAAAGACTAACTTTTTGGTATGATGCAGAAGAAGATTATTGGAAGCAGAGAGGTAAGGATTATTCTTTTAAACTTGGTGATAGGAATACAAGATATTTTCATAATAAAGCAAATTTTAGGGAGAAAAAGACTCAAATTGATACCTTGCACTATGAACTAGGTATTTGGTTGACAAATACAAATGATATAGCTTCCACTCTTAAATATCATTTCCTGAACATGAGTAAAACTACTAATCCTCCTAGTCCTACTGCTTATATAAATAATATCATTCCTTGTATTACTGAGGTAGATAATGTCATGCTTACTAAGATTCTTTCTCATGAAGAAATCAAATTTGTTGTGTTTAGCATGCAACCTTGGACTACTCTAGGGCCTGATGGGTTTCCTCCAGGTTTCTATCAAGAAACATGGAAGACAGTTGGTGATTCTACTGTAAGTATGGTCCAAAGATTTTTTTTCACTCGAAGCACATGTTGAAGCAGTTAAACCATAATTTCACTACACTCATACCAAAAGTTAACTGTCCTAAAATTGCCTCTGATTTTGGGCGTATAAGTCTATGTAATGTGGTTTATAAGATAATATCCAAACTCCTAGCCAGTAGAACCTTTGCTAGATAGAATTATCTCACCAAATCAAACTGTTTTTCTGGATGGAAGACTGATAACAGACAACATAGTGATGGCACATGAATTAGTTGACACTATGAAGAAAACAAAAGTTCAAAAAGGATGGATAGATGTTAAATTAGATATGTCTAGGGCTTAATTTTGATAGGATAGAGTGGAAATTCTTATTGGAAACACTAAAAAAACATGGATTTTGTGATGATCGGTGTTGTATGATAGAGCAGTGTTTGTCTACAGTTTCTACTTTTATCTTGTTGAATGGTTCTTATGGAGAGGTTTTTAAACCTCAAAGGGGTTTGATACAAGGAGACCCATTGTCTCCTTATCTTTTTATCTTCTGTATAGATTCATTCTCTAGAGATCTTTTAAATGCTGAACAACATGACAATTTATATGGTATGGAAGTATCTCCTTATAGTCCTTCTGTGTCCCATTTATTCTTTGCCGATGATTGTCTTATCTTCACTAAAGCTAATGCTAAGGAAGCAATGACTCTAACTAATATTATTGAGCAAGTCAGTCAGTTTTCAGGGCAATTTGTCAACTTTGATAAATCAAGTATGGCCTTTATCCCTAAAGTTTCTAATTCTGTTAAGAATGAAATCTAAGATATTTTGCACATTAAAAAGATGGCTTTGAATGATAAATATTTAGGAGTTTCTCTTTTTATCCAGAAAAACAAGGTGCAGATTTTTAATGGTCTTTTAGATAGATATGAAGATAATCTTCATATTTGGAAATGTAAATTCTTAAGCCAGCCGAAAGAACTATCTTAACTTAATCTGTACACCATTTTTCTTCTTCTTCTTCTTCTCCAATCTTTATCGTTGTTCTAGTATTGTTGTTCTACTATCAAATCGTAATGATTGTTGCCCTTGTCTATTGAAAATCCATTCCAGAAAAATAATTAAATTTAACCCTAGTTTTTTATCACAATCATGTTAATGGTTGTACTAGATGACCGCTGCCACGGTAGGACGGCCGACCCAAAAAATTTACACAAAACTAAATTTCGTACTCACAATTTAGTTCCGTCATAAGGGCACAGAGTCAGACTTCCAAATTTGTAAAGCGAAATTATAAAGAAAAGAGATGTTCAAACAAGCACAATCGAAACATTTCCGAACAGCTCATCAGTTGCAAAAATATCTCTACATCGAAGATCAATTTTCCGAGTATCCTTTTGTCAATCACACTGTACTAGGGAAAACCCGTGCCATAATTGCATGACACTGTTTGACCATAAATTGCACGACCGACGAGAAATAAGATAAATCGTTCCGTGAAAAAAAAAGTGACCGTCTTTTTTTAGTTTTTTGCAAACATCAACTTTTGGTGTAGTAGGGTGAAGCGTACAGCATGTATAGAACTCCACACAAGCCCCACGTGCAAGGCCACCCAGCAGAAGTGCGATGTGTCCACCGATTCCAAATTTCCAAAATAATTAGAGAGGGTATTTTAGTTTTACACCAGACAATGAAATAAACCATCTCTTCTCTTCTCCACTGAAAAACAGCGGCAGTCTCACCTGAACTTCTCAAAGCTTCTCACTTATTTCTCACCACTATTTAAACTTCAATTCTTCAAATTAATTTTGGTTTGTACTCGTCGTCGTCGTTTTATAGTTATTTTGGTTTCTACAGATTCGGGTAGAATTCGTTCAGCCACTTTTTTGAGTTGGACAATTAACCGACTCATTCTGCTACTGTAAGATTCCGGTCTCTCCGACCCGACCCGAATTATAGTCATTTTCTTCACCCGATTTTCTGCTATTGTAAGCGTTACATGTCAAGTAATTGGGCCGACCGACCGGAGGGCCCGAAGAGAGGGAGTCCCTTTTATGACTATTTTTTTTTGTAAAATGAAACCTCACATAAATTTGCAATTTGATAAAAAGATTTTAGCAATTTGATAATATCAAAATATCCCTCCCTTTTGGTCCAATTACTATAACTCCTTATGTATCCTATTCCTTTAGGGGTATAATTGAAAAACAAACTTTAATATAACGTATCTAAAAATCCATGCCTTAGAATTTTACAAATTTTATCTCGTTGGAAAGGTTATTAAAAAATCTACGCAATGAGTACAAACAATAATATCAAATTTAGAGTTTTTACGAAAAATTCGTAAGTGTTATCATTTTAGGCACAAGTTTAGAAAATTAAATGTATATATCCATTATACAAACCACCACAAAAGATACATAATACCTTATGTAGCCATATTTTGGTTTATGCATCAACTAATTTTCCGTTGCAACTAATAAAACGATGTACTCACTCCGTTTCAAGAAAAATGATATTTTCACTTATGCCTCAAAAATAACATCCCAACAAAAAAATGATATATAACGCACTATGCAATCAAGAGTGTTTCGTTTTTCTTCGGTCGACCCTCCCCACCGTGACAACGGTATTCTAGTTTAATTCTCTACTAATGCAACTGATCGAGTTTGATCATTTTTCTGTAATTTCTCATCATTACTAAGTGATGTATGTGAAAGAAACTGAATAGAAATTGCATTTTGTTGGCTCAACTGTGTGATTTTAATAACAAAATCGAATTTTTTTTTTTTTGAATTTGGGAGATTTAAATCTTTCTAATTGAGCTGAACCAGTGGATTAAGGGTGGTGGTGCCAACGAAGTAGATGGTGGCTGTGGTAGAGGTGACGGTGGTGGCAACGGAGTAGATGGTGGTGGCTGTGGTAGAGGCAGGCCCGGTCCTAGTTTTTTGGTGGCCTCAAGCGCAAAATAATTTGTGGCCTCATAATGCTAAAAAAATTTTGTATAGTAGAAAAAAAATAGCACTGTTGATTGAGTAAAAAAGATCACCATTGGCGCGCTAATATCAAATATTTGTATAGAGTTTTAATTCGAAACTAGTACGGAATGGATGATTAGAAAAAAATCACCATTAACACACTAAAATAAGGTTTCTACTTTGGATTTTTGATTGCCAAATAGTAGAGAATGTGAGATTTTTATGAACAAATAGGATTAAATATATATTTTTATGAACAAATAGGATTAATTATATACTCATAAATTTCTTTTTTTACGAGTCACGGAACGATATGTATGTGTAATATGTACAAGAATACATAAGTATTAAAGGTAATATCATAGGAAAAAAAGAGAGTAGGGGAAGCATGTATTTCATATTAGCTTTGAAGTTGGTTAGGGACCATGCTACAACTATTTATGCAAAAGGTATATAGACAGATTACATGACGTGCCCAAACATGAGCAAGACACGTATGGGATGTTTGCTGCTGATATATTTCATTCATACATGAAGTTAGCTTAGAGAATTTTCAAAATTTTGTGGCCTCCATCCTTTTGTGGCCTCAAGCGCAGCTTTGCTCGCTTTAATGGCAGGGCCGGCCATGGGTAGAGGTGGCGGTGGTGGCAACGGAGTAGATGGTAGTGGCTGTGGTAAAGGTGGCGGCGGCGGTGATCATGGTTAAGTGGACGGCGTTGGTACTCGTGTTAGATTTCTTTTTGGTGGTGGGGCGGTGATGTTAATAATCATTTTCGTTAGTGGGGGTGGTGTTCTGGTGGTAGTGATGGTGCCGGTGATGAAGGTAGAGATGGCTGAAGTTTTACTGGTGGCGAAGGTGTTGCTGGTGGTGCTATTGATGGAAGTTGTCTGGTGGTTGTGGTGAAGGTAATGGTGTGCCGGCGGTTGTACTGGTGGTTGTATTGAAGGTAGCGATGGTGGTGGCGGAGTTGGTGGAGCTGGAGCTGCAAGTGGTTGTTGGGGTGTTGCTGGGTGTACTGGTGGAGTTGCTGGTGGTGGTGGAGGCGCTACCGGTAAAGATGATGGCGGATCTGTGGGTGATTGTAAATGTGTTGTTGGTTTGTCGGAGGTGGTGGCTGTGGAGGTGTTGTCGGAGGTGGGTTGCCGGAATTTCCAAAACTGAAGCAGGAGATAGCGAATCTGCCGGAACTGAAGCAGGAGTCGGTGAAATTACCGAGACTGTTAAAGAATCCGTTGAAGGCGGCGGCGAAAATGAAGTTGTTGATATATCAATCTGGTCAGGAAATTTCACCGGAGGAACATAAGAAGGAGAAACACTGAATACATTGAGTAGAAGGAGAAAAAAGAAAAAAGAAATGTGAAATCGTGGGTTCAGTGGGGTTCGACCCCAGATCCTTTGGTTGCCTATTTTAGGGATATAGACTTCTTAAGTTAGGATTGATATATCTCATTTTGGAGGGATAATTTGGAAATTTTCATGATATGACACCAAAACCAATCTTTTTTGTCAAATTGGAAGAAAAAAAAGTCATATCCCATATTGACACAAAGTCTCCATACTAGATGACCGCTGCCACGGTGGGACGGCCGACCGAAGAAATTGACGCAAAAATATTATTTTTCCTGACACGGTGTGAAAGTATCATTTTTCTTGACACGGGATGAAAGTGTTAATTTTTTCCTGAAACGGGAAATTACCCGATGCATAAACCAAAATATGGTTGCATAATGTGTTATTCATCCTTTGTGGTGGTTTGCATAATGGTATGCATTCAATTTTCGAAAATTGTGCCCAAAATGAAAGTATCACTTTTCTTGAAACGGAGGGAGTACATCGTTTTATTAGTTGCAACGGAAAATAAGTTGATGCATAAACCAAAATATGGCTATATAAAGTATCATGTATCCTTTCTGGTGGTTTGCATAATGGATATACATTTAATTTTCTAAAATTGTGCCTAAAATGATAAACACCTCCGAATTTTTCGTAAAAACTCTAAATTTGATATTGTTGTTTGTATTATTGAGGATTTTTTTTTTAAATCCATTCTAACGAGATAAAATTTGTAAAATTCTAAGGCACGGATTTTAAGAATATGTTATATTAAAGTTTGGTTACCAATTGTACCCCTAAAAGAATAGGGTACTTAAGGAGTTATAATAATTGGACTAAAAGGGAGGGACAATTTGGAAATTTCCAGGGTATGACACCAAATCCAATCTTTTTTGTCAAACTGGAATAAAAAGTCATGTCCCATATCGACACAAAGTCACCATATATAGAGTCCTCCCTTGCTCCGCTCGGTCGGCCTAATAATCATCCCTCGCTTCGCTCGGTCAGCCTAATTAAAATTGGTTTATGTTTATTAATTGTGATTTTAGCATTGATCGTATTTCCCTACCAAAAAAGAAGAAGCATTGATCGCATTCAATACCAAACGAAATCTATATGAATTGATAAATCAAAAACTTCTACTGGATGATATGATGGAGACAAGAGAATCAAAACTAAGTTATTGGAAGATGAAGGTGGATGCTGGATACCCGCATTATGTTTGGTTTAGAAAATTTAGACAAGGATTGTATATAACCCAAGTGAGGGTTGCATTTAGTCATTGCCTTAAAAGAGCATACGGAGGAGATATGGGTACAGTTAGTAAATAAATCAAAAGTTAGATTTAATTTAGTCATTTTAATTATGAGGGAGGATCCATGGACACTCTTAGATGGACAAGGTCGGACTAGATTTGCGCCATTTTATCCGAAAAACTCAAACGACAATGAATTTAAGTATAATATTTTATTGATATGTTCCTATTATAAGACTTTACATTGCAATTCGAGATAGCAAACCTGACCATTTACCGATCTTAATTTCAACCGTTAACTTTGAACGGCTGATATTCAAAGGGGTAGATGGTGGTTTTATACATCTCGAATTGTGTTAATTTTTTGTAGGAATGTAGAGTCTTATAAGAAGAATATACCATCAAAATATTAGACTTAAATTCATTATCTTTTGGGTTTTGCGGAGAAAATAACGTAAATCTTGTCCGACCTTGTCCATCTAAGAGTGTCCATGGATCCTCCCTCTTTAATTATTTAACTCTCTTATAGACGGTCAACACGGTCAAAGACAATCCAATGACCTAAACTCTAATTAAAGTTTTGCTGTGACCCAATACAATTTTTGTCGGTTTTCTATGACCCAAAGTCAAGATATCTCTTTAATTTATAATATAACCTTTTTACTGGGGAGACAAAAAACCCGTCATGGCGATTCCCTTTACACTGTTCGCCATAGTTGACTTCGATAATGTTTATGACTTTTGTCAAAGTAAAGAGTGAAAACAAAATCTTTTGCTGATCCCATGCATTCCGCCGAAGTAAACCAATCCGAGCTAATTTGGAAAACTTAAAGGATGGACAAAACTTTTGTGCTTTTATGTATTCTTGATTTCGTCCTTGGAATGATGTGATTCACACCAAGATGGCAAGATTATACAAATACTTTCGTTCCCTTGGCTCATGGCGTGACAATTATTTTTGACGAGACTTTTGCAGTTCAAGAATCAAGATACGTCTTTGAACAGTTTTGGTCAAGTAACCGTAAGCAAGACTCGAGTACCCCTTGATGTTATCCTTATTTGCTCATTGGTCAACGAAATATCTAAACTGACAAAGATTGTTCATAATGTGACCGGGGAAATAAAAAAGTCATTGTCGGAAACTGATTTATCAAGTAGTTTTAAGAGTATGAAACACTCTGCAATTTAGCAATAATTATTGGCCAGAGCAATGCGGGAATCTTCTGATTCAAGAGAAAATATGTACAGCTCCCATCATCTCCCTGCTATGCTTAGAAAAAAATAAAAATAAAAATTCCTTGCTCATTATAAAAACCAAAGATTTCATTCTCCACATGAATTTGATTCAAAATTTTGGAATCTAAACAGTGTCTTATACTACTTAAAAAATGAATGAAAGTTTCTTGTTTCTTGCTCGATTGTACATGTCACAACTAATAAAGACACATGAAAGAGCATAATATGTGGTGTCACATACTCGAAAGGTATGTCAAAACCTCTAAAAGATTCTAATAAGATTTCAACAGCAGGCCTCATGGAGTCGCTCTCCGCTATGGGAATGAGTTTTCCTTCTTCCTCGGAAGACCGGAAAGTTATGTTTAATAATCCTGCGGATAATCACAAGGAAATCAACATAGTGCAAACCTAATGTAATTCTGTATCCGCATTTTAGTCTTAATTTGTGTGTGAACATTCTGTTTTAGTTGTTAGGCAGTGGCTTCACAAGTTGTTCTCATGGCTCCCTGTACTGCCTTTGCTCTTTAGTTTTAGCCTAATTTTTGCTTTGGGCTAAATGTTGTTCTTTTGTTGTAATTGCTTGCACAAGGTGTGTGTTTTTTTTTTTAAAAATTATCTTTGCCGAGGAAAAAAAAAGTGGTGTCACAAGCATTTCTTAATTATCCTTTTCTATGGTAAATACCCAAGAAGTTTTCTCTACACTGAGTATTGGCTTCTAATTTCTGCACTAGGAAACAAGATGCATCCACAGTATTATTGACGCTCTCCACCCAGTTTATACTAATACACCAGTGTGGTGTTTCTGTCTAGTATTGCTTCTTTTCATCATCTTCTTCTTCTTCTTCAACTACAGTAATTCACCGTTAGACAACAATTTTTATCCCTTGGAACATTTTTGATCATACTAAGTATTTTAAGATATGAGTCGTGGAATAGGTTTTCCGGTAACGTACCGGTGTCTCTTTTTTGCTTGTATCCTTGCTCTTACTCATGTTCGTACTCTTGCCGACCCTCCCTATAAAAATTGTTCAACATCTCCAGGCAATTTCTCAGATGCCAAGTTTCAAAATCAACGGAATGATCTTTTGAGTGTTCTATCATCATATGCTTCAAAATCCAGGTTTTACAGTACTAAAGTTGGAGATAACGTCGACGATCAATTGTATGGAAACTTCTTGTGTTTTGGTAATTTACCTTTGACGGAGTGCCAAGAGTGTGTTACATTAGCAGCTCGAAACATCAAAAAGCTATGTCCAATGAGCAAACAAGCCATAGGATGGGAAGAAAAGTGCCAACTACGATATTCAGACGAGCCGTTTTTCGGTACAATGGACAATACAGCAAATTTACCTTTATGGAACAATAGAAGTGTTCCAGATCCAGAATTATTTACTGATGCCGTGAAGAAATTGATGAGTAATCTTACTGAGACAGCTGCATATCATTCAGCAACAAATTTGTTATCAACTGGACACTCAAGTTTTGAAGATTTGCATGGTCTTGCTCAGTGCACTGCAGATTTATCACCAAGTAATTGTAACAGTTGCCTTCAGTTTGCCTTGAATCAAATTCTAAGCTGTTGTAGTTCATTCAGAGGTGCAAGAGTTTACAGTAAAAGTTGTTATTTAAGGTACGAATTGTATGTCTTTCCCGGTATTGATAGCGATAACCCTCCTCCCTCGAAAAGTAAGTGTGTCATGTCTGACTCTCCATTGAAGTTTCATTTCAAAATTGGTGATTTATTTGAACCGTAACCATTCATTAAAGTGGACTACTACTTAACATAAACTGCAGAGAGCCGGAGGAATGTTTTAGTTGCTGTATTTGTTGCGATTCTGGTTGTAGGCCTAATTGTTATCACGTCTATCTGTTTGTACTGTTCTGTTTTGAGAAAAACAAAACATCAAGGTAAATACGGCACATTAACTTGAGAAAAAACCAATGAAAATAATTTTCTATGACAATCAACTTATAGTTTATTCTGAATAGCACTATCTCGATGCACAACTCCTGCGGGAACTTCACGAGAAACGGAGTTCGTGTACAACACACTAGAGCAGGATCAGATGAAACCTCGAGAATTTCCTTTAATCAGTTTTCTTGATATACTTACGGCTACAAACAACTTTTCGGAATCAAATAAACTAGGACAGGGTGGGTTTGGCGCTGTTTATAAGGTAACAAAGTTACATGAATTTGGATAGCCGTGATTTAGTCGTCTTCGTACATCTATTAACACGAGTTTGTATGGTAATTTGTCAGGGTAAACTACCAGTTGGACAGGAAGTAGCAATTAAAAGGCTTTCAAGTGATTCTGAACAAGGCTCGGATGAATTCATGAATGAAATTTCACTAATAATGAAACTTCAACACAAAAATCTTGTCAGACTCCTCGGTTGCTGCATAGAGCATGAAGAATGGATTCTAGTCTATGAATACATGCAGAATGGCGGACTTGATGCTTTTCTTGGTTTGACACTTCCCACTGGTCTTTACCTTCATTTCCATTTCATTTCCTGCCAAAGCTTTTGTTTTGTGAACATTAAATTAAAGTACTGATAATAATGTCTATGAAATTTGCAAAAGCCCCAAGTCGGCGAATACACCTGGATTGGAGAAAACGAGTGAACATTATTATGGGAGTTGCAAAAGGACTACTTTATCTTCACCAAGATTCTAGACATAGAATCATTCATCGAGACCTCAAAGCTAGTAATGTTTTGTTAGACCATGATCTGAACCCAAAGATTTCAGACTTTGGCATGGCAAAGATCTTTCAAGGAAATCTTGGTGAAGCTAATACAGCTAGAATCGTCGGAACATAGTAAGTAGTACTAAATACTGTTTGAAATCGCGTTACCTAATAATTAAGCTTCATTTCAACTTACTAATTTTCTTTACATTTGAATTGTCATTTTTTGCTTGAAATGTCTAGCGGGTACATGGCGCCTGAGTATGCTATGGAGGGATTATACTCTATAAAAAGTGATGTTTACAGTTTTGGAGTTCTCTTGCTAGAAATATTGACTGGGAAAAAGAATTCCGGCTTCCATCTCACTAGACTAGCTCCAAGTCTCATAGCATATGTTGGTTTTCTTCACTCTTTTCGTTTCTTGTACTGCGTTAGGTTTAAGCAGACGTCATGTTTTAACTCGGCCTAAGCATTGCTTTTACAGGTATGGCAGTTTTGGATTGAAGGCAGAGGCTTGGAATTGTTGGATCAATTGTTAACTGAAGCGTCCTGCAACACAGCTGAATTTTTGAGACACATTCAGATAGGATTGTTGTGCGTCCAAAAAGACCCAACGGTTAGACCAAACATGTCATCTGTTGTTGTGATGTTTGGCAGCGAATCGTCAGTCGTTCCGCAACCTCAACAGCCTGCAGTTTCTGTTGGGAGATTCGTCCTTCAACCTGAACAATCTTTGGATTACTCTCACAATGCGTTAACTATTTCTACTATTCAACCTCGCTGATTGAATTTATTTTCTTCTTTCGATTCTTGAAGTTATAGAAATACATGTAATTGGTTTTAAATCCATGAAACTAGCTACTAGTCTTTGTAAGATCATAGAAATCAAAGAATTATGTGTTGAATCAAAATATAATGACAAACATATAAGGCGTGCTGCACGTCATACTGAATTACTCCAATTCAATCTCAAACATGTACTCCCTCTGTCCCAGGAAAAATGATACTTTCAAACGCTCCCTTTCCTGAGTCCCAATAAAGCACCAGACAATGGACAAACACAAATTAAGCAGCAAGTCATTTTTAAGTAATTTCATTAGTTCCAGTCCATCATAATTTTATATTGATTTGATTATACTATATTTCAACAATTCCAGTGCACCATATTCCGAAATGTTAAACTTTTCGAAAACCATGCATGTAGTAGTATAATTGTAACCATAGAAAAAGGGTGTCATTGCCGGCTGCTGAGTGCTGAGTCAGTCAACTGTAATAGACAAATAAAGTAAATTATTGTTACAAGAATACAAGACTTTACCTCTAGACCAGGACGCATCTTGCAAGTGAGAGCCCGGGACCAGGAGGAGGATACCGATTGCTGTCTCCAACTCCAAGTAGATGATGTTAGACTTTAGACCAACTGTAGGAAAATGAATTTTTTGTCATATAACAGTCAAACACAGGATATTAGACTAACTGATTAATTGTAAGATAAAGAGTTTTTCGTCAGTCAAATACTAGATCAGTACAGTAGTTCACTCGGTAATATGGTGGGATTCCAGCCACATCTGATGCACATGGATTTCTAGAAAAATGACTCAGCTTTTTGATTATTATGGTGTTCAAATTTTGTCAAGCCAGGGTGTCTGTTCACGTTTGATTTGGTGATGCTGTTTGCTATTTTTTTTTATTAGCAGAGGATTACAAAGATCCAAAACAGTCGAAATCTCTAACAGTTTACCCCCGAGTCTATTCTTCTTGGTTTTAAGCTAGACTATGTTCAGTGCACTTGGTGCCTTCTGTCAACAAAGTTCTTCATTTTCCGATCAAAAAATATATAAAAAATACAGTAGAGATTTTTCCAGGTAAACTATGTTAGTGTAAGGTTTTTCAGGTCAAACATATTGACTCTCCAAAGTCCAAACTCATAAGCTGCTTCTTGGTTCGATTCCCTTACAAGTTACATCTCTTCTCTCATGAAATCTATCTCCCCTTGCTGTTCACAATTCTTTTCTGATCACAAATTAGTCGCGCAGAGATGTCTCGTCTTCATGATATAAGCAAAACAAGATTTAAGGATATCTTCATCATTCTGCTGCTACTACTACTTCTGTTAATTAATGCTGTAACTACTCGAGCTGATGAACCTATCTATTCACCATTATGCACTGGTTCAAGTTACACCTCCAACAGTCCATTTGAAACCAATCTGAAGTTGCTCCTCAGTTCTCTACCTTCTAAAACTTCTGTTTCTGGCGGATTCTACAACACATCCATTGGCATACCTGCTGTCTATGGGCTCGCACTTTGTCGAGGTGATCTTACTCGAGAAGAGTGTCTTAATTGTGTTGACAACGGAAGTAAACGAATTATTGATGCATGCCCAAATAGTTTATCTGCAACAATATTTTATGAAGTTTGTCATGTAAGGTATTCAGAAGTGAATTTCTTCTCCGAGATGGTATATGCTGCTAAATATCCAGCACGGGGGGGTATTAACAATAACAACAATAGTATTCCAAATAATTGGAATAATACTAAGCAAACTATAGTAGATCCTAAAATTTATTCTGGTGTTCTTGATAAATTAATATCGAAAATAGTGTCCGAGGCATCGGATTCTTCTGACAAGATGTTCGCTACTAAGGAAGCTAATTTAGATGGTACTAGCAGTACATTGTATGGTCTTGGACAGTGCACTAGAGATCTATCTAAAGAAAAATGTCATCAATGTCTAACGCAAGCCAAAGGAGATCTTGCGGTTAAGGAAGGTACCGAAGGAGGATTCGTTGTTGATAACTGCTGTAATTTGCGATATGAACTGTATCTGTTTTATCGTGTTCAACCCCCGCCAGGTTTGTTGTCCTCTTCCATCCAAAATTATAAATTAAATTACGAAGCTAATCAGTATTTTCAGTATGAAAATGTAAACAGTACACTACTTACACTAGTTTGTATGTAAAATACAGGGAAGAAAAGAAGAGCAACAACAATCGCCGTTAGCGTATTGGCACTGATTATATTTGTTGCATTGGGCTCTTGGGCATACTGCCGATATGGTAAATCAAAGAGAGGTAAATCTACAAAGTTACTCTCCATCGTATATGTATATGAATGTTTTATCAATTGCAAAAGAATGAAGGCAACTTTCTTCCGAAAATAAATCTACTAAGTACTAATTCACTGTAATAATGTGGGGATGTTTTGTTGAAGATCATGGAGCAAGCCAAATAATTATGTTACACAACAACTTTGGTGGTCCAAACCCCATAGAACTCCCGCCGTTGAGGAATGCACAAAATGATGAAGAAATTTTGCCGGATGATAATCAGGAATTACCTTTAATGGACTTCATAACTATTAAAGTAGCTACGGATAATTTTGCTGATTCAAATAAGCTCGGACAAGGTGGTTTTGGGGCCGTTTATAAGGTAGTAACAATCCATTATCAATGCTTTGCTTTTATTCAGTTTACTGTATATGATTAAATTTCAAAAACATTTTCAATATTTTCAGGGAACATTATCGGACGGAAGAGAAATAGCTGTTAAAAGACTTTCAAGGAAATCCTGGCAAGGTCTGGAGGAGTTTAAGAATGAGGTTATCTTAATTGCTAGACTCCAACATAGAAACCTTGTCAAGCTCTTGGGTTACGGTATTTATGGCGAGGAAAAGCTCCTCATCTATGAGGTCATGCCAAACAAGAGCCTTGATCTCTTCATATTTGGTTTGTTCTGAATGCTTCGCTTCTTCATTTCCCTTGGCTTATGTTAATTTATCAGTTTAATTGACTCAGCTCTTGAATTATGTTGCTTGAGTGGCGAAATATCGTCTTATGAATGTGCAACTCAATTTACTACTGCCGAAATTTCTCCAGATGAAACCAATCGTTCACAACTCAACTGGGAAACTCGCTTAAACATCATTCATGGGATAGCCCGGGGCATACTTTACCTTCATGAAGACTCGCGACTTAAGATCATTCATAGAGATCTTAAACCGAATAATGTTTTGTTAGATCATGAGTTCAATGCAAAAATTTCAGACTTTGGCATGGCTAGAATTTTTGGTGAAAAACAAAGTGAAGCTAGTACAAGAAGAGTAGTAGGAACTTGGTAAGTACCTAATAGGTTTATTATGGCCGATGAATTCTTTCATATGTCATGTAGGCCTAAGCCAGCTGCAATTATGAGTAGATATACTGCTTATAATAATTGTGACTGATTTTTCTTGTACAAAACATTCAATGTTTGAACAGTGGCTATATGCCTCCTGAGTATGCAATGGAGGGGATCTTCTCTGTGAAGTCGGATGTTTTTAGCTTCGGAGTTGTCTTGCTTGAGATCTTAAGCGGGAAAAGGAGTAACGGATTCTACCTTACAGAACACGGGCAAACTTTGCTCAATTATGTATGTATATACAGTATTACCTAATGCGTTTAAGCTATAAAAGTTGTTATTCCTCTTAGAATGGCAATTTTTAAGTTGATGCACTACAATCTGACATGCAGGCGTGGAATTTGTGGAATGAAGACAAAGGTTTGGACTTCATAGATCCATTTTTGATAGAATTTGCATCAGCTCCAGCAGAAGAGCTATTAAGGTGTCTACACATTGGATTGTTGTGTGTGCAAGAAGATGCAGCAGATAGGCCAACAATGTCGTATGTTCTTGTTATGCTAGGAAGTGATAAATCGATAGATCTTCCACAACCTACACACCCTGCATTCTCGGTAGGGAGATTTGCAAGTGGCTTAATGGGCCAATCTTCAAGCTCTAATAATTTGTATTCTGTAAATGATCTTACTGTTTCAAATTTCACAGCTCGATGACGACGATGCTATGAACCATGTTTTAGGGCATACTGAAAAATTTCAGGGCATATCAAATAATGACAAAATAGGGTCATTAGATAGTAATCCTTAAAGCCTCTTATCCATATATTTTGTTTAATGACAAAATTGCCTTCTTTTTTTTATTTATTTTTTAAAAACATTTTTTTTTTTTTTTTTAAATTTTGATTTTTTTTTTGTATATTTACAAAACACTAGGTTCGGCAGATAAGTTATCAGCCGAACTTCCGGGTATGAGCAGTTCGGCTGATAACTAGTCAGCCGAACCTAGGTCTTCTGGAAACATACCTAGGTTCGGCTAACATGTTAGTAGCCGAACTTCACTCTGTAATTACCGAACTTAGGTTCGGCTGATTCGAAGAAAAAAATAGAACAACCGAACTTAGTGTTGTTTTTCATAAAGTGAAGTTTGGCTATCATTTTCGTGTTTAATTATCAGCCGAACTGTTCATCACCACTTTCAGAGTGAGAAGAAAATGAGAAGTTCGACTGATAATTCTTTTCAATTATAAGCCGAACTTCATTCTGTATCTACCGAAAAATTCATAATTTTTTTATTTACAGGTAATCAAATACAAGAAATTAATTTAAAAAAATAACAAAAAAAGTCAAAAAAAAAATATATATATATATATGTCACACTATCAATAGTATTCATTAAACAAAATAATATTTTTTTCCTTAAAAAAATTATTTTAAAAAAAAAAAGATTTAAAAAAATTATTTTTTAAAATAATAATTAAAAATAATTTATTTTGAAAAATTTAATTATATTAATAAATTAATCAAGGGTAACTAAGTGATTTACCTATCTTTAGACACCCCTTATCACCCTACCGTAGTTAGTTAAATCCTTTTGTATGCCCTAAAATTTGAACGCGCTTTGGGGGATATTGAAGTTAATTGGGGGATATAGGAAAAGGACAAAAACTGGATCCAAATATCAAATCAGGGTCACCCCTTATCTAAGTATTTTATATAATTCCTAATCTACCCCTCACTAATCAGGTTTAGTGAGTAATAATAATTAGTAAAAATCTTAAGTATTTGTGAAATGATTAGTGTGTATTTTTATTTGAATTTGGGTGAGTGAGGTGAGAGTAGGAGGAGGGAAAAAAGATTTGGGAGGGAACTTTTTTTGGTGAAAATGGAAGATGATTGTGAAGAGAGAATTGCTGCTGCTGAATCCTTAGCTCAACTACAACAAGGAGCATATCTTGAATCTTCAGCTAATGACAACAACTCACAATTGCAACTCTTTGTTGAGCCAACACCATTGAATGATGATTTTTACGAGCAGGGAGAGTTTTTTGAAGAACCTACACAAGAAAGTAGACTTGCACAACATACAAGCATCCCCAACACACAGGTAAAGCTGCAAAGAGGTTGAAAATTTGATTTTTTTCTTTGAACCCACCATTTTTTCAGCTGAAAAAGCTCGGTGCCGGCATAGTAGTGGTATGAATACAATGCCGGAAGCCTCCATATCGGCATAGTATTCATACTACGACCATGCCGGCAGCCCGATATCCCCCAATTTGAAATTCAATCCGGCATAGTATTCAACCAAAAAACTATGCCGGTACAAAAGTTACTTTTTACCTACCAAGGAATATTCTACGGAATATGCTACCGGCATGGTTAAATTCAAAGGTTACCATGCCGGTAATGCATGAAAAACATACAGGAAGCAGTTGCCTTCCAAAGCTAAATACCGGCATGGAAAAATTAATTAACTACCACGCCGGAACTGTTTACCGGCGTGGAACCATAGATAAAAATCATGCCGGCACCTCCAACGGCATTGTTCGATTATAACTTTACCATGCCGGTACCTACAAAAAAAACATACAGGAAGGAGTGTTTTCCAAAGGTAAATACCGGCATGGTATATTAATTATGGGTTACGCCGGAAACAGGTACTGGCGTGGAACCATAGATAACGAACATGCCGACACCTCTGTTTCCATCGTTGATTTCAAATGAAATATGTATGCCGGAAAAGCTTTCAAATTTGGTCTTCAGTTTCGGTTCAGTTCGATTATGCCGGAACTTTGGTTGAGCATGCCGGAACTATCTTCCGACATAGTGTTTTAATTTATTTTGGAACTAATTTATTTTCTTTTCATTCGATCCTTAGGTGGTGACATATATTGATCAAACAAATGCAAAGCCGCTTGGTCGGGATACGTCGGAATACTATAAAATGCCTCCGGTATGTTACCAGAGAATATTTTTCACCTAGTTACTTGAACTTTACTAATGGATTGCTTGTAATGAACCTTCTAATCTCCCATTGTTGTCCTTTTGTAGGGAATAAAAGATCCAAAGGAAGCAATCGCTCGGGCTAAAGAGACGGCTCTTAAGAACATGTGTGTGTTGGTGAGGAATACCCAAGGTTCAAAGACTCGTTTTGAGATGGTTTGTGAGAGAAGTGGGGTATACAAGGAGAAGAATAGCCACAAGAGAAAGGGTTATGTTTATCCAAAGAAGATCAATAGGGTATACAAGACTCGTACGAGGAAGGATAATTGCCCCTTTAAGCTTGTATTCCATCTAAATGACAAGAACAAGGAATGGGATTGTGCGGTTTGGTTCGGCTGTCATAACCACCGGGATCCGAATTTTTTTGTTGGTCACTCCCTAGTTGCGAAGCTAAAACCTCATGAATTGGAGGATGTAAAGAGAATGACCAAAGCACTTATCAAACCGAGACAAGTTCTCAGAGGCTTCAAGGAAAAGGATAAGACCAACGTGTCTTCTCTAAGTACAATTTATAGCGCACAAGCAATTATTAGAAGGGTGGAATAGGAAGGGAGGACCGTTATGCAAGAATATGAGAAGATAGTTTGGGATCACAACTACACACGTATCATTAAAAGAGGGACGGACAACAAGCCCCTTCAAATATTCATTTCGCATCCTTTGCTTTCACAATTGGCTAATACATGTTGTGGTGTTCTTTTGATGGATTGCACCTACAGGACAAACAAATACAATATGCCATTGTTCAACATCGTGGGGATAACATCGGACAAGGTATCATTCACATTGGCTTGGTGTTTAATGGAAAACGAGAGGGACTATAATTATCATTGGGCATTACGACAATTGAAATTATTCTTCCTGGAAAATCAACTTCCGAAGGTCATCATAACCGATCAAGATGACGCATTAATGAAAGCAATATCCGACGTCTTCCCGGACGCACAAAATTTCCTATGTACATATCATATACGTCAAAATATCATAAAAACTTTCCATGCCTTGTTTGAACCCACTAAGGCGGATATTAAGAAGAGAATGATTGTTCAACTAGAGGAAGATGTTTGCAAGAACAAACTATCACCCGAAGAAGAAAAAGATGAGAGAGGCAAGATAGAAGAGTGAGTGGACAAAGAACATGCGGAAAATCATAATAAGTGGTTGGAATTTCTAAGAGATTGGGAGAAAGTTTATTGGTCTCTTACCGAGGATATGTATGAAAAGAGGTTGGACAAGTTTATTGCCGATTGGAACGAGGTTTATCCGACTGCCGTCTGGTATTGTCGGACTCAATTGTTTGATAAGTTCAAGGAAAAATTTGTGTGTGCATGGAAAAACCGGTATAGACACTACAAGAATGAAGCAACTAGTGTAGTGGAGTCCGCTCATGGGAGATTTAAAGATCTCATCTAGTCCGGCCAAGAAAACGTGGTTACGGTTACCGAGGCAATGGAGCAATACTTTAAGAGTGATATCGATAGGATCAAAAAGGCCTTTGAGAAAATCTCAATGGAAAGGATGACTTCATATTTACAATATGGTAAGTTGCTCCAAGGAATAGGGTTCAACGTCTCTCATTGGGCAATAAAACATATGATGAGAGAAATGCAAAAGGAGATAAACTACGGCAAACCGGGTGATGTGTGTATTTGTCCCGACATGTCTTCATTGGGGATTCCGTGTCATCATATGCTTGTGGAAGTGATACCTATTGAGGTTATTGATCCGTTTTGAAAGCAACTATCTTTCACCCCCCCCCCCCCCACGGAAGATCCCGGACAATCACCATGGGATACGAACGAAGCAAAGGAATTCTTCGAAGCTTACTCACGTGGAAACTCGGTTAGACGGAAAGTCTTGTTGAGCCAACAAAGGCTAATTACACGGCCCTGGATAACACAAAGTGAAGAGCCAACAAAGGGAGATCCTCCCGGTAGAAACGAGATCCAACCGGATGTGAGATTTCGGAAGCAAGGTTCGCGGAAGCGCCGGTTGCAAACAAAAGGGGTAGGCCGAGAAAGGAACCTCTATCAAGTCAACAACAAACGACGAATTCCGTATCCACACCAAAAGCTGATGGATCGGAGGTTCCAAAGAAAAGGGGTAGGCTGCCAAAGATACCAACATCAAGCTACCAAGAAAAACAAGGTGAGCATTCTGAAGCCATACCCATAGTCGTTGTAGCGGAGGTTCCAAAGAAAAGGGGTAGGCCTCCAAAGGTACAAACATTGAGCTACCAAGAACAACAAGGTGAACATTCCGAAGCCACACCCATAGTCGATCTAGCGGAGGTTCCAAGGAAAAGGGGTAGGCCGCGAAAGGTACCAACATCAAGTGACAAAGAACAACAAGGTGATGAGGCGGCGGTGCCAAACAAAAAGGGAAGGCCAAATAAGGAACCTACATCAAGTCAACTACATGAAGGTGAAAATTCCCAAGCCACGCCAAAAATAAGTGATAGCAAAGGTAAGGGACCCATATCTAGTCAACAACAACACGATGGTGACAATTCCGTAGGCACGACCAGAGTTGATGTAGTTTCGGTTCAAAAGCGAAGGAGTAGGCCAAGGAAGTACGGACTCCCATCACATACTGAAGAGGATGGAAGTGTAGAGATTGCAGAGGATGGATTGGATATAATTAAGCTACAAAAGGGTAATATGAAGATGTATAAGGATCGCAAAACAGGTAGGACCATTAGAAGTTATCATACCAAGATACAGTCTTACATAGACCAACTTCCTGAGGTTATTCGTGAGTATATTGTATATACGGATGATGTCGATGGAGATGGAAATTGTGGCTATAATGCCGTGACCGAACAATTAGGAATATTTGAAACGGCGGTTAGTAAAGGGATGACACCATGCCGATATGCTAGAAATAGGATGGCCGATCAACTTATGAAAAAGAAGAGCTTTTATGAGCAATTGGTTGGTGATGAAGAAGGTTTTGATGATATGTACACTCAAGTGTTAGGTCCCGAGCAGGAGATGAAGTTCCTTCCTTCTCAATATTGGATGAGAATGCCGCTTTGTGGGCATCTAGTTACGGATACATTTAATTGTGTTGTTTATTATTTTACCCCCACCGTATAAGTAACATTTACACCAAAGTGGCAAAAATGCGAAGGATCCCTTAAGAAGAGAAGAGTTGTTTTGGCGTTCGTGAACGGTAATCATTTCATTATTCTAAAACTCAAGGAAAATTGTCCATTGCCACCTATTTATGGGATGATTAAAAACAAGGATATATATCCCAATCTCTGGAAGGAATGGATGGCATTGTATGAGGAGAATCACCAATTTTGGGATGCGTTGGCCTTATAAAAAAAAACCTCTCCAAGAGGAGAAGATGCAACTTCATACGTGTGGAAGCGATGATGAGTAAATTCGATATATGTGGTTCACTAATACGCAACATTTTTATTTATTTTGTAAGTGTGAATTGTAAACATTAAATCATATTTTGATTCCAATGCCGGCATTGTTATGTTTCATCATTACAACGCCGGAAACATTGTGCCGCCGTAGAAATTAACTTTTGAAACGGTGCCGGGAATTCAGAAAAACATCCAGAGAAATCAGTAAATGTGCCGACATTGAAAGTAAACTAAAAACAGTGCCGGTACTCCGACAAAAATATTTTGCACCTGGAAATTACGGACTACTGGCATGGTATCTAATAAACCCTTTAATGCCGAAATTCTGTAATTTTTATTTTTTTGGAAAATTCAGGGTGCCGACATTGATTTTACTCTTTTAAACCATGCCGGTACTTAAGAAAAACTTAGAAATTTATGTGATCTTGGCACATTGAAACTCTGTAAAAGAGGTAACTTGACACTGGTTTATCAACATAATAAATCAAATAACAACACTAGATTGTATAAAAAAACAAACTCCAAAGTTAAGAGGTTCCAAACCGAAAACAAATCAAACATAAACCAAATCAAGCAAAGAGTTTAGCAAGACACACAAACAAACACATTGTTCAAGACACACAAACAAACATAAACCAACACTAGATTGTTCAAGACCAAACTAATACTATAGAAGAAACACACGATCACTCGGTCCTTGGCTTCTTGTGTACCCTCTTCTTCCTTTCGCCCCACAAGTCTTTTTCCTCTGGATCTTCAATTTTGTCTATATTTTGCTCGACTTTCTCCATTTCTTCCTGGGTCAGCACCTCTCATTTCTTGTTCTTTTTCTTAAAGAACTTTGACAAATTTTCAATCCGCTGACAATGTTGTCATATTTTTAAACATGTACTTAGTATGTACACTTATATAAGTTCATAGATATAGATTAAAAGAATAGGAAATGAACAAGAAGTACGTACCAACAACGTAAGGATCTTTTGTAGTCCGGGTACAGTAAGTTCAGCCGGAGTTGTGGAGGGAGGTGCTGCTTGTGGAGGAACTTCTATGTTAGCCGGGCGTACAATATAAGGATGCGAGTACTTCCGATGACCTTTGAGAAAGGTTGGTTCGGTCTCATAACCGTTTTCCGCCGATTCCCACCCAACCCTATCCAACAAAAGTCCTCGTTCTTCCCTTTCACTCCAATGTGCAAGAATGGGATTTGGGTCGTAAACAACCAGAGTATGGTTCTCATCTGCTTGGCATTGAGGAAAGTCATGAGAGAATTTCTGATAAGATGTATCCGTAAGATTTTTCTGCTTGTACCCAAGTTGGCGCATTACACGGCGAGGGTTGTGCATAAAAAATCCTTTTGGATGAAAAACGGTCCATTGTAAAATGAAACATTGTCACGCCTTTCAAAGTAAACTCCTCTGGCATCCCTATATGGGTTAAACACAACATCTTGGGAAGCCACAGAGTCCAAAGCCATTCTCATTGCGAATAACCGTTTCTTGTTATTGGGCTTCGGGGCATTGTTGAAGAAGTATTTCTGAGCAAGAGGCTCATGCTCTTCATACTCACGTACAGTCTTCAATCCTTTATACTTTAATCCTTTAAACAATTTTGGGAAGTGTTCATAAGCCCACACCTATGCCAATGAAAGATCGTTAAAATGAAATGTATAAGTACAAAAATAATTGGAAACTAACAAAATTAATGACAATGATGACAAAATAACTAGTTCACTATACCTGAATTAAAGTGAAAGAACCATTAAATTGACAGGCGTTCGCCTTAGAAGCTCTACGCATTTCTGCCAAAAAATGTGCCAAGAAAGCAGTTCCCCATGAATACTCATGTACCTCCGCCAAGGGATCCAAGTATTGTAGATTGCTCATATGTACCCTGTTACCATTAGCGTCAGGGAATATAACGGAGCCCAAGGTGAACAACAGATAAGCAGCGATAGTTTGCTGAACTTGTTCGGGATTCAATTCCTTGTCCTTCGTATTCCCAAACAATCGAACGAGATTGACGAATGTGATAGTCTTTGTCCGGGAACGCCTTGTCTTGTATATATTTTCCATAGTGGTTTCCTTGTCCTACCCAAATAACTTTTTAGTCAGCTCATAGATCTTGTCCCATCCTAGTTCCTTACAGTCATCTCCATGCTTAACGGATTTCCCAAGAACCTCTAGACCTAGTATTCTTTGTACATCTTCAGGGATAATGGTCATCTCGCCAAAAGGAAAATGCATGTTATCAGTTTCACCAAAAAACCTCTCCATAAAGCAGTTTGCCGTGACGGTATCAGTGGCAACATAATTTTCTACCGCGGGATACAACCCAGATGCTTTGACTATTGCTTGAACTTCGGGACACTCTAAATCCAAAGGCCATATATCACTTGATTGATGGCGGCTAACACGGAAGGCTTTCTTGTGGTCCTATAAAAACACAGCAAACTAAATTAAATCCACTTGACCACAGATAAATAATGTAATAACAACATGCAAACGTCTTACATAAGTTTGATAGATCCAACGAGCCCAAGAGTGCTTGTAGTCAAATAAAAGTTGCGGGTTTATCGGTTCACCCGACTATTTTCCATCACCGCGGTCTGAAATCATGTCATATCTTGTAGGAAGATGGGATGGGGGTTCCTTTTTCTTTTTCTCAGGGGCTTCAACTCCGACTTCAGGTTTTCCTAAGCCATCTTCTTGTGAGGATGATCCACCTGCTCGGGCAGGTTCAGGATATTTTTCCCACTCATCATCATCATCACTGCTGGTTGTTTCCCCCGTACGCTCCCGAATGACGACCTTAGCACGATCCGGATCAGAACGACTACGTCGGCCCGAGAAGACTTAGTTTTTACTTCTTCAACAGCTTTGCCCTTTCCTTTCTTCATTTGTGCTGCTCTAGACCTACGTCCAAATATGTAAACTGAGTTATAAACAGGAGGCCGACATGGTTATTAAACATACAGTCAGTGCCGGCGTACTAAATGATTAAAATTCAATACCGGGTTTATGGAATTTTATATAGAGACTTTACAAGTTAAGGGAAAGAAAACCGGCGTGGTTAGTAAACATACCGACAATGCCGGCATGGAAGATCCGGCATGGTATAATAGAGATATACGATGCCGGAAGTGGGGGAATTTTGTACAAAGATTTTAACAGAAGAAGCAAATAAAGACGGCATGGCATTGATCAAATATATAAAGCCGGCACACAAAACCGGCATAGTATTCAATTAATTTATATGCCGGCAGGTTCATGCAATAAAATAGGGATACAAGACATATAATCCGACATGGTTTTCAAATTGAATTCTACCGCGAATCAAACATGTAACTGAATTTCAATTGACTAAATTGCAATTTCAAAAATTTCTTTTAGTGTAGTAGAAAGACTAAACAAGCAAGTTTCAATTTGTGTTTTCTAGAATGGGATAAACCCTAAAAATACTTCAATTCAACATACACATCACTTACCGCATCAAATTTGTTATTTCCGCCTCACCAACAGACTCTTCAGGCACTTGTTGCGCTTTTGATTTCAATTTACCACCATCATCAACAGATTCTTCAGGATTGGGTTTGGGTTTTTCAGGAGGTTTGCGGCGACCCATTGTCTTTGGTATAAAATATGAAACAAAAAGAGAGTTTAGTGGTTTTGGAAATTCTTTTGGAAGAGCCGAGAAGTAAAAACAAAGAGAGATGGAATACTCTCCTTTCTATAACCGTCACTTAAATAACATTAAGGAGTTTGTAACCGCCACATAAATGGTATTAAGGAATTTGTAACCGTCCCAATAAGTGGGATAAAGGAGTTTGTAACCGTCACATAAGTGGGTTTAAGAAATTTGTAACCGCCACATAACTTGAGTTTGTAACCGTCAGAATGCCGGCATGGAAATATGGTTATTTTTAATTGCCGGCAATCTGACTCTAAGATTAATTTTATTCCAGTATACCGGCATTGTATGTTGAACACTTTCAACGCCGGTACCTGTGCCGGTATAGTATATGGTTATTTTTCAATGCCGGTTAACGCACCACCAAACGAAGTATCCATCAAAGGTTTAAGTAAGCAAACTAACCCAAACTGGCCTAAATATTAATCTTATGGAAATAAACTTAAAAACATTAACCACACAAACAACGTTACACATAAAATGAAAGATCTCAAGCTAATTGCAACTAACATCATTTCTTGGAACGAGATTCAACAAACAAAGCAGCTTCGAAATGCCTAAAATGCTCTTTTCTCCACTTGGTATATGCGTCCTGAGCTTGATACCTATTCCCTATGTATCTTGCGAGAAACTCGTTGTATTTGCGACATAATTTTATGAGGTCAGTTGTCTGATTCGCTACATACTCATCCCCGTAATCCATTTTGCGTTTCTTGCACTTACCGTCCTCAAACTTCGGCATATAAGGACCACAACTAACAAGACCCAAAAAAAGAGACAATGGGTGGTGATCTTCCGGGAAATCCGATACTATGTAGAAATTTTTAATCCATTCGGTTTCTTCCTCAACATCCGCTTCTATCTTCGCTTGTTTTACACGTTCGTATATTTCCTTTGTTTCTTTGCGATATTTTGCTTCTTTTGCTGCCTCTTATTTTTCTCTTTTCCTTTTAAGTATCTCTTCTTCCATTGCGGAAATTGACTTGGTGGTGGTTTCCTTCCTTCTAAGTTTTTCTTGTATAATGGCAATTGAGTTGGTGGTGGATGATGATTGATTTCCTATTGGAGTCGATAGTTTGTTCTTCTTAAGTTTTTCTTTTTCCATGGCAATAATGAAATCGGTAGTTGTTGATGGATTTGCCATTGGAGATATGTGTTGGAGCAAACTCTTTTTTTTAGGTATCAAGTGCAATGGGTGTATCAATTCCATTAAATAGATGAGTACACAACGGCTCTTTTTCCACTTTATTGTACCGGCATTGTCTGTAACCTAAAATCCACACCGGCAGTTCTCTTTACTGATTTATGGTTTGAAAAAATAGCCGTTGGGAATTGAATGTTAAATCCCGGCACTGACCTATGGTTAACGATGTTGCCGGCACCACCTACCGGCGTGGAGTTGTATTACATTTCAATGCCGGAATAAGGTTTATTGTACACAGAAACCATAAAATTTTGACACTATATCCCGACATAGAAATATATATAAGATCTACGCCGGCACGGTAACGACATAAAATTATGTTAACATAGTATGTTGGAACTGTAATTTATTTCAAATGTAATCCTTGTCGCAGGAAGCACGGATGCACTTAGCACGTGCATCAAGCCTTTAAACCACTTGGTGACCCAAGTGGACGAGTTATAGTCTCATGAGGGTTTACATAGAGATCAACCCACAAAACCTTACCAAAAACTACCCTAAAAACCTATCCAAAAAGCACTAAATCTATCAATCTTTTTAAGAAGAATCCGTATCCGATTCACCCAACTGGTGGTACTCGGTGACTTTGGTTACCATGTGGTTCACGTTTTCATCAAACATGAATGATTCCCCCTTTTCCTGTAGGTAACACGCTTTCACGGCTTCATGCTACAAAATCAACACACAAACTTAGTTTGTTACATAGAAATTGAAAAGAGTGGATTGTGTCGAATTAATCATAAAGATACTTACGACTTGTTGAGGGGACAATCTATTATGGGTAGCGTGCTCGATCCGGTGTTTGATTTTTAAATACTCAACCACCGCATCTAGGATGATGTCGTGACGTTGCTCGATTTGTTGAGCAGTTCTTCCATTCGGGTTCCCATAATCGTGAGTAAATTTGTTACAAATCTTCAACCACATGGAATCCCCTGAACTGTTATCTATAGTTGAAGGACGAGTTTCGGAGTACCATGCTTTGGTGATTGCTAAATCTTCCTCAGAGTCAAACGATGCCATTTGTTGTATGTGGGAGTAGGTTCTATACTAAGCTATCTATAGATGAATATTCTAGGGTTTAGGGTTTCATAAGTTTAGAGTCTCAAGGATATAGTAAAGAACACACGAGTTTTGGGCAATTGGGTCCAAGTATTAGCTCTCTTTATATAGAGAAAAACCTCAACGGATAGTTTTTTTGAAATCCCTTGTGCCGGCATTGAAGTTAATATGAACGTAGAAGCCAACACCGGTTTCCGGTATGGATTACCGTTAAACGTCCATGCCGGTAATTTATTTTCTTATACAGAGATTGGGCCAAATCTGCAGATAGTACCGGCATCGTTTTAAAAACAACGTACAACGCCAGCATAGACTACCGGCAGTGATTGTGTTTCTTCATCTATGCCGGTATATGTGAATTTAAAAAAAAAAAATTGGCTAGTTTTTTGAAAAATAAGACCGTTGGAGCTTCATTCTCTATAAAACCCTCTAATTCCTTTGGGAAAATGTACACAAAGAATCCACCAAATAACAAAAATCCTTCTCTAAAGAAAGCAAGCCTCAAAAAATAGATCAAGCAAGCACGGATCAAGCTTCACAAGTGATGGGAGATTCATCAACAAGCTCTATTTGCAAACCACCATCAAGCTCTACCTGCAAAGTTAGTAGATTCAACATTACTAACTATGGATTGGACAGTTAAAATCTTCTCTACTAAGACTTTTCACTAATATAATCTTCTCTTACAGAGTCATCATTGTAGCTGTCGAATTTGCAAGTCACCTTCTCATCTAGCCATGGACTGTCCTTTTATTTATTCGAAGTGTAAAAACTGTGATGGGACACGCCGGTTTTGGATTGCAAAAACTGATGATGCTGATAATGGAAGAATGTTTCTAAGGTGTTTGAATCACCCAAAGTGCGAAGAGTTTCAATGGTTTGACAAAGTTGTTGTACTAGCAGAAGCAAGAGCAACCCACAAGGGACAATGCAAGCCTATTGATGGGTGTGATGGGTGTTATATGAAGGGAAAGGAATATGTTGAAAGAGAATATGAACCAATGAAGATGGTCCTTGACACCGAGATTCCATACGATGTCTTCGAAGATATTCGCGAAAGGCTCAAAGGTTCCGCAATTGTTGAAAAGGGATGGAAATAGATTATGAGATCATCTTCAACCAAAATTACTCAATTCCATGATTTTTAGTATGCTTTAATTTAAAGTTTCAAATCCAATGTAATAGATTACTTAGGAATGAAATAAAAGAGCATTCTGAACGGATTTATAATCAATACCGGCATTGTAGTTTAATCCAAACCAATGCCGGTTTTCTGGAAAAACTATTCAACTGTAAGAAAATCAGAATTCCGGCATAGATTCATTTAATATTTCAATGCCGGTACTGTCCAAATTCTTTATAGGAACTTGGACCCTTTCATCCTCCAATTCCGACATCGTTATAGAAAAAACAATCAATGCCGGTACAAGTGGCGGTATGGAATTATAATTACGTTTACTCGCCAGAAACAGTCCCGGCGGTGTAGAACCTACACGTTTTAATGCCGGCACCTATGGAACTTACAAAGAAAAACATTTCACTAGAAATCTAAACATGTTCAACATAAACCGAACAACTGGATTGTGCTTAAATGTTCTTAATCCAGGTATCATAAACCAAAAGTAAACCAAACAACTAAAGAGTTAATCATGAGGTACAAACAAAAACAAGTTCGGAATTGTTCAAAACGTAACAACCACCATCCAAATGAAGAAACACAACTAAAGAGTTAATCACTTGGTCTTTTGCTTCTTGTGGACCGCAACCTTCCTCGTTTCCCCGAACAAAGCTTTTGCACTTGGGTCTTCAATTTTATCAAGATTTTCCTCGACTTCCTTCATTTCTTCAAGGGATAGCACCTCTTCTTCCTCGTACTTGGAACCAAACATCTTCTTCATCTTGCCAAGCCGACGCCGCTAGTTTCATACATCCAACACATAATTAGTATATATATGCTAATATAAGATTGTGTGTACATTAAACGACTAAGGAATTAACAATACTTACTAGCAATCCAAGAGTCTTATTAAGTTGGGCCATTATAGGTGGTGTCTTTGTAGGAGTTGGAACCGGAGGGTTTTTCTGGGGTGGAACTTGGACGTGGTCCGGGCGCACGACCAAAGGATGTGACCATTCATGGTAATTATCAATGTAGGAGGGATCGGCTTCATCACCGTTGTTCACAAGCTCCCAATTACTAATATCTACCAAACGAATTGGTTCCCTATCCCTCCAATGTGTTGGTTCTGGAACTGGATCATACACTACCCTCAACTTTGAGGAAGTTGTAATGCACTCAGCCAAGTCAAGAGCGTACCTTAAAGTAGAGGCTGTCATGAAACAAGGTAATTTCTTATATCCAAGTTTCCGCATCACACGTCGAGGATCAGCCATAACGTATCCCTTTGGGTGGAACAACGGTCCATTGTAGAATGCAACATTATTAAACCTCACAATTTGGTGGTTTTCTCTAATCTCCTTGTAAGGGTCGAACACAACGTCTTTGGTAGTCATCGCGTCCATAGCCAATCTCATATCTATCAGTCGACGATTGTTACCGGGCTTCGGAATATTATTGAACTGGTATCTCTTAGCTCTAGCCGCCTCGGGTTCGGGAAGGTCTATGATCTTTAAGAAGGGGTAGTCCTTGAACAATGTTGGGAAGTTTTCATAAGCCCACACCTATACCAATGTGGAATAATACATATAAGAAGTAGTAAATTTTGTTTCTAAGTTCATAATAAGGGTACATGTGAACAATATACATAAGAACATAAGTTCAAAAACAAAATTACCTGGAGCAGAGTGAAATTCCCAACGAATTGGTTTGTAACATCCTTAGAGGCCCTTCTCATCTCCGCCATCAAATGTGCCATTACCACGGTGCCCCAAGAATAGTTATAGACATCTTCCAATGGATCCAAGTATTGAAGGAGGCTTGCACTAACCCTGTTGCCACTAGTGTCAGGGAATACCTTAGTGCCCAAGATGAATAACAGGTACGCAGCGGATGTATAACGAATTTGTGCAGGGTCTCATCCATCCTTCAAACTTCTTTCCTGCGTTTTTTCAAACTTCTCATTAAGCAGCGTCAGCTTGATTGTCTTTGTCCTACTAGCCTTAGATACATAGAAGCTTTCCACAGAAGTTTTGTAGTCCCAACCCAACAGCTTGTTAGTCAGGGCGTGCAACTTCGACCATTCTAGGTCCGGACACTTATCTCCTTCTGCAATTGATTTGCCGATAACATTCAAGCCTAGAATGTTTTGAGCATCATTAGGGATCAAGGTCATCTCCCCAAACGGGAAGTGCATGGTATCAGTTTCACCATGATACCTTTCGACGAAGCAATTAACTGTCACAGAATCACAATTCACATAATTTTCAACCAAAGCATATAGACCAGAATCTCTTGCTAATGTTAGGACCTCTTCACATTCCTTAGACAAATCCCAACGAGATGCGGCTTGGTTTCGGCAAACACGCACGTCCTTCTTATGATCCTACAATTAGGAGATAGTACGATTAAGATATTTTACATAAATACACAAGAATACATATGCACAAGATAAAAAAAAATCTTACATGGGTTTGATAGATAGTACGAGCCCACGTGTCCTTGTAGCCAAATAGAATTCTCGGATTGTGAGCTTCACCCCAAATTCTACCACAAGAAAGGTCAGGTATCATGTCATCAACATGAGGAAGATGGGAACCTTTAACTTTTACTTTTCCCTTTCCTTTGCCTTTGCATTGTGTCGGTTGTTGACTTGGCCCACCAACTTCCTCTACAACTTCGCTTTGGCTTGCTAATTGACTTGGATGAACCTCATTATCTTCCTCCTCACTTTCCTCTTCATCATGCTCATCGTCCTCAACTGTTCCAGTAGGTTCACGGATTACAAGTCGACTACGGTCACCACCACTCTCCCAAATTATCCCTCTTGTATCAGCCCCCATACGCTTTTTGCGACCTTGATCTTTCCCTCGAGGAGGCAGAGACTGAGGAGTATCAAGACCGTCCTTCCTTCTTCTCTTAATGACAACATTTTTAGTTTTTCCTTTGTTAGCTTCCTTGGCTCTAGCCCTATATCAAAAGACACACGAAATGAATATAAGACAACTCATATTCAGTCTTAATACCGGCACAGATTTAAGAAAAACCAACCATGCCGGGACCAAAAACGACATAGTAATTTGGAAAAAACAGCATGCCGGTACACCTTTCCGGCATTAAACAACAACTATCGACAATGCCGGTAATTCCTAAACTGTTCCTGGATACCAAAATATAACTACCGGCACACACGAAAAAATCCAACTCCATGCCGTTACCAGGTATCGGCACACAATGCAACCTAAAATCAATGCCGGTACTGATAATAATTTCTAAAGGTTTCCTGGATACCAAAAGAGCACTACCGGCATACCCGAATAAATGTAAAGCAATGCCGTAACTAACTACCGGCATAGTATTCAACCTAATTTCAATGCCGGTATAAAACATTCAGTTTCAGGTGAATCTGGGTTTGAAAACGACATTGTATTCATACTAAAATCAATGCCGTAACTAAATACCGGCACTGATTTCATTCTAAATTGAATGCCGTAATCCATAACCGACACTGTATTCATACTAAAATCAATGTCGGTACTCACTGAAACTCAACTGTTTGAGTTAGGGTTCGCGATTCTAACGATTCTAACCCAAACCCACTGCTATAAATCGATTCAAACACTTATAAAACAGTTCAAAATCACTTACCTTCTCACGGAAGCCATAAAATCACCAATTTGATCGTCCGAAGCCTCTTGTTCTTCTTCTTCTTGCTCTTGAGCAATCAAAGCAAGCCTTTATTCTAATTTTTGTTGAGCAATCGATTTTGACTTCGATTGGGCATCTGATTTCTTTCTTGGAGGCATGGTTATGATTCGGGTAGGTTATCGACGAAGAAATTTTTGAATCGACGATGAAGAACGGATGAAGAACGATGAAGAAATTTTTTTTCGAAACGTAACCCTAACCGAGTGTGCCGGAACTGATGGTGTAAATGGGGGATAAATGATTTGGTTTTTAGATTTTAAGTTTTAGGGTTAAGGGTAGTATAGTCTTTTCATAATGTTTTTTAATTAACCAAAGGGTATTTTAGTATTTTCATACCCAAAAATCACCCCTTAGCAGACACTATGGGTTGAGGGAAGTAATTTATATCCCCCAATTAGTTTCAATATCCCCAATCGCGCGTTCCTTGTATGCCCTAAAACATGGATCCATCTTATATGGTTCAAATGCTTCTGATATAAAGCACAGTATTGCACAAAGGCCCATTATTGTTTTTCCTTTTTTCTTAAACTAAGCAAAGGCCCCTAAAGCGTGGGTAACGTTCTGCCTCAAACAATGACTAAAATCCTAGTTCCGCTCCTGTCAGCTAACTAAAGAAAATCAATGTAAAGCGTTTAATTCAACTTTGCAAGTGTAAAAGTCGCAAAATCGATTGGTTTATATGGCATATTGCATACTGGATCAATAAATAATCCTGGCATTAATTTGTCTCACACCATTTCCAAAGGAGCCAAAAAAGTTTCTCAATCGAATAAAATTACAATATGACTTATATTGATCCCTATCCAGTGCATAGATGGAGAGACAATCACGTCTTTAGAACTGAATGAGGTTCCATTCATGCACCTCATTTCTCGAGCTATTTTGTATTCTAGCTTTTTGGTATCTTGGGCACGGTCATATAAAAAGATTGTAGTAGACTGACGAACTGAAATTCCACCATTTTGGTATCTTGGGCACGGTCATATTGCATATTATATAGCTAGAGGATCAATTAGACTGCGTACACAATTGCCAAAAGATAATCACATATTACAAGAATTCTAATTCCAAAAGATCTCTAGTTCTCAGCGTTCATCTTATTTCACTACCCTCCCTGTCTAGAGTACCGCACACCAAACCCATGACAAAACATAAAAGGGCCGGAAATTTCCTTTGTATCGTGTCACCAACAGTTAAATTAAGGCTTCTCTTAAATATAGCCCACATATTTATGGTTATATTTCAATAAACCCTAATTTTTCTTAGAATGAAAATAAACACGTCTTAATTTTTATTAGCAATTAAACTTAAATTCTTCTTCTTAATTAAAATCAAAATAAACCCTAACTTTTCTTTTAATCAAACTTCATCATATTTCTAATTAGTTATAGTTGTTATTTTATTTATACTTCTCATATACAATTATAAACCCTAATTCTTACTTTTTCCCAAAAACAAAATAATTCTTAATTCTCTATGAAATGATATTTTTTTTCCTTAATCATGATAAAATATTAACACTAATAGGAGTGTATATTCTAATTGTTCCATTCAAAAACATCAATCAAAAAGGAATTAACTTAGGGTTTGATTCTTTTCCTAGGACCATTTTCCTGAAACTCCATGAACACAATCCATAAAAGAAATTCTCTAAGATGTTTTTTCTTATCAATCATGATTGCACCAAATTTGATTGAGGATATTGATTATTTTCTTCAAAAACAAATTATGAAAAATTAGATTATTTTTTTTAATTTAGGGATTTAATGACCACCTTAATATTTTGGGTTATGTATACTAATCATGTATAATTTTGTGGGCTATGTGTAATGATTTTAAAGGTCTGTTTGGTTAGATAAAGCACTTACTTTAAATGGGTTATGGTTAATAAAATCATGGGCTATATTTAAGAGAAGCTTAAATTAAATGCGTGTATATATTCCATTTTGGCACATTTCTTACCTATCCCAGTCCTAGGAGTTTACACAAATGTCATCTACGCTGTCGGAGTTGGGATATGTAAACTGCACGTGCACTTTCGAACAGGAAAATATAGTTTTTTAATGGACTGGTAAATTCGAACAGGGCCGTCTCTGACGTTCAGACTACCCTGGGTGAAAAGAGCTTGACTGTATTTTGATGCGAATACATTTTATGTGCATATAGGTTTATACTTTTTGTTACTCCATCCGTGCAAGTAATATGTGGAATTTAGGATTTGTCTTGTCGGAATTACAATTCCAAAATGGCTTTAGATATAATACTTCTTCATGCATCTACATGGAGATATCTATTAGTTATCTAATTCCCTGCACAGTTCTCTCCAACAATTATTCATATTCCTAAGTAATCAGTCACATACCAGCCAGGATTCAAAGAAAATGTCAGAATATTTTTTCCTTTTTTTGAAAAAAAAGAAAAGAATTTCGGAAACGTGTAGGGACTAAATAGTCAACTAGACAAACACATAAAAAACAAAAAATCAAAACAAAATAGTCAGATTAATAAATAAATTTGAGCACGTAAACCGCTTATTACTTCATACGGACAGAAATCTCATAATTGTGCGACCAAATAATTACATTTACCATATTAATAATCTCAACGGTATTCGTAGAAATTATAAAAGCTTGGCTGGTACACCAATTGATTCTCCGCGGAGAGAAATCTCAGTGGTCTTGTATCATCTTAGGATCATTTAACTAAGATGATACAAGACTTTTTTGAAACTAGATACATTATATAAGAAATCAATTCCACTTTTATAACTCTCATTCCGAAAATTGATTCTCCGAAAACACCAAAGGATTTTAGTCCTATTTCATTGTGTAATACCATCTACAAAATCATCTCGAAACTGCTAGCTAATATGATCAAACCTCACCTGGACAAATTGATTCCCCTTATCAATCTGCTTTCGTCCCTGGTTGGCAAATCTCCGACAACATAGATTATACACACATTGAGAACTGAAAGAAACATAAGAAAAAAAGGGGTACATGAGTCTAAAAATAGATATGTCTAAGGTTTTTGATCGGGTAGAATGGCCTTTTTTTGGTTAAAGTCATGGAAAAATGGGATTCTGTAAAAACTGGATCGAGTTAGTCGTTCGATGCATAGGAACCACCTCCAGCACGGTTCTTATCAATGGGTCTCCAATGGGTTTCTTTAAACCCACTAGGGGATTAAGGCAAAGAAACCCTCTTTCACCGTACATATTCTTCATCTGTATGGAATCCCTCTCGAGAGTCCTCTTGGACCTCTTGGAGGGAGAAAATTAAAAAATGATAAGTGGGATCTTCTTTAGCAAATCGGTACCAAATGGTGACATAAGGGAAATTTTGCAAATCCTCAAAATGCGTAAGATTAGACTAGATAAAAAAAATCTAGCGGTCCCGCTATTCGCCCACAAGTCCAAAATCAAGTTTTTCAAACCTCTAGTTGAAAAACTCTGAGGTAAACTAAAAGGTTGGAGGCTTCTCTCCCCTGCGGGAAAGGGGGTTATGATAAAACACGTTGCAGACACTTTAGAAACCTACCAAATGTCTTGCTTTGTGATTCCTAAAATTGTAACCAAGAAAATAGATGCTCTCAACAGATCCTTATGGTGGGGTCATGCTAAGCACAGAAATCGTGGTATGTGTCCTATGGCATGGGATGGTATTGTAATCCCACTATCAATGGTGGGCTTGGTTTCAAGAAGTATGAAAAATTCAATCATGTTATGTTAGCCAAGCTAGCATGGAAAATGATACAAAATCCGAAAGCTTTATGGTCAAAAATCCTAGAAGCTAAATACTTCAGAAACGTTTCCCCTTTAAACATCACGCAACCAAAAGGTAACTTTTCCTAGTTCTGGAAAGGATTATGTAATGGTTTAAAAATCATCAAGGAAGTGGTCATCTGGCAGGTAGGAGATGAAGAGGATATCCAGATATGGAACCATAACTGGATACCCCTTGACAACCCTAATATCATTTTGAGAAATGATATCAAACCCACCATAGAAAGTACCCTAATCAAAGTGAAGGATATTCTTCATCCCTCCTCCAAAGAGTATAATGTAGATTTTCTACACCAAGTTCTCCCCTATGAGATTGTGCAAAACATTATGGGTATAGACCTGACCAACTCTAATGATACCAACAACACTTTGATTTGGCCTTTAACCAATAAAGGAGATTTAACGGTTAAGTCTGTTTATGAATATCTCATCAAAGATCATGCTCATCCCAACAACACCATATCTACCCTAAACCCTGTTTCAGGTCATATTTGGTCTCTTGATGTGCTACCGCGTATCAAAGTATTTGTGTGGAAGGCCTATAATGGTATTATTCCTGTCAGCACTACTATGAATAGATTGGTCCAAGCAATTGACCTAATATGTAGTCTTTGTACTTCTAACCAGAAATTGTGTTACATTTTCTGCCAAACTGTCCATTCAGCTGAGCAGTTTGGATGGGAATAAGTTGTAGAATAGACAGTAATATAGGAAGCATCAGGCAATGGATAGAAACTTGGATAGATAATAACAGGGGTAGTCCAGTTGGAAATGTAAGGTGGAGTCAACTTTTTGCTCTTATAGCTTGGTACATATGAAAGGCTAGGTGCAATAAGTGCTTCCAGAATATTACTCCCTCTCCTGCAGTAACTATTAGCCTCATATATGATCACATCCCAACCTACCGTACCCATGCATCTTCATACACCCTCAAACCCCAAATCCATCCCAACTCACAAACTCTCAAGTTCATATCCCCAAACAAAGTCTCGTTATGTTATGTTATAAAAAATGGCAGGTACACCTAATCAAGGAAATTGTGGTTATAGTCATTACATATGAAGAAGGAACAATCAAAGGACAATGGGTCATCTACTGTGACGTCGGAACAATAAAAGAAAGTGTGACTTTGGGGACGCTAGCAACAATGAAGTGGTATCACCAATTCAAGAACATGATCTGCAATATTGAGATGGGAAACAAGAAGATAATGAAGAAACTGAGGTCAAAATGGAAGCACCCAGCACAACCATCAAATATAACTATGCTTGACGACAATGTAGACTTATTTTGTTATTTTAGACTTCTTAATTGTAATTACCTAAGCCGAGATTGGCAGCCAAAACTGAAAGCAATTGCTTGTACTTATGCTACATCCTCTGGAGATGATCGGGGCACTTTATTTCCGGATTGTAGTACTTTCCAAAAGTACAAAGCCAGTCAGGCTAAACCCCTGAATGACTAGTTTTCTCTAATATAGTTTGTTCCAAGAAAAAAAAACTTGGCTCTTAATATAGTAACTCATAAGAACAAAAAGATTTTCTGCATTGTGCTAGATCACATCTTGCCACCCTTCAGAACCAAATCTGGATTCAAAGTCTGTCATGATACACCTAGCAAGTCTATTAAAGGAGTTCTGCAAACAATAATTTCGGAATGGCTGTGACGAAAATCTCGTAGCTAGATCCAAGGTTGAAAATTATAAATAAGGAAACCATAGCTTTTGTATGAGATTAATGCCATTTTTCCTAAAAGGATCCACGACCACGTTTGTTTTACAAACTATACAATGGTGGTTTGTGTATCTTTTTGCGCCACTGCTAAACCAGGGGTGCACATTCCACTTTTAAATAATTTGCTTAATTTGAAAACAGGTACACGGGAATTGGAGACACAAGGATAGGTATCCTAAAATCTAAATTAATGTTTTCTTTCATGATATCTAATAGCCTTCAGCTCATCATAATAAATACTTCCATTATATTCTTTATCTATATATCCTTATTCTTTTTTTTTTCTCATTTCCTGTATCACTTCATTCACGGAATACACTATTAGCCTTCTTAATTATGGAAGTTGATCGTTTTCAATCAAATATTAATTACACTATGGAATGTCTTGATTGGATCATTTACATTTGTAATATGCAATTGATAAGTTACACAATAGTTTAGTATGCTTTTTTGGTTTGGACATAACACTAATATGACTCTTGTCATGGATTAGTCTTGAACTTTCGAGAATTAGATATATCTATCTAGTGGTAACTCCGGAATCTGAATTCATGTCAACAAAACTTTTTCTTTGGCATAAATTTAAGGTTTTGCAAGACAAGAATTAAGTTTCGAATGTCAAACAGGATTCAGGATCGATCAAAGGACCAATCCTAGACTTGTATTTTTGAAATCTTCATCTTAACTTATATATCTTATGATTTCGAAATACAAACAAATCTGAATAGAAAGTTCCATATCTAGAAATATTAAACAGGTTTTTAATATTCCTTATATTATTGTTCAAACATATTCCTTTTTGATATTCAAGGCTAAGATCCCGCTAATACGATTGTTTTTTTTTTTTTGAATCTTTAATTATAAGGTATTAAAATCGATTGATATGCTTACTGAAAATGCAGGGGTACAACAACCACACCCAACAATTCGTTTTGCAATCATAGAGGACTTACTCTAATATATTTTCTAGAGAATCAACTAAAAAGTCAGACTAAATCTAGAGAAAATATGCGAGCCTGATTATTATGTGAAACAACTTGAACGGTACCAAAGACCAATGTTCAAGTGTCAATCAATTTAAATCAACAACCAAAGGTTGGATTATCAAAATTATTGATCCTAACGCACAACCTGTGATATTTCAATTATATAACAAAATATAATATGGAAAATAAATAACACAGACACCAGAATTTTGTTAACGAGGAAACCGCAAATGCAGAAAACCCCGGGACCTAGTCCAGTTTGAACACCACACTGTATTAAGCCGCTACAGACACTAACCTACTACCAATGAACTTCGGACTGGACTGTAGTTGAACCATAATCAATATCACACTGATTCAAGGTACAGTTGCGTTCCTTACGTCTCTGATCCCAGCAGGATACTACACACTTGATTCCCTTAGCTGATCTCACCCACAACTAAGAGTTGCTATGACCCAAAGTCGAAGACTTGATAAACAAATCTGTCCCATACAAAAAAGTCTATAGAATGAATAAATCTGTCTCCCACAGAAATACCCAAGAGTTTTTGTTCCGTCTTTTGATAAATTAAGGTGAACAGGAACCAATTGATAAACCGGACTTATATTCCCGAAGAATAGCCTAGTATTATCAATCACCTGACAATAATCTAAATCGTATGATGGCGAAACTAGATTTTGTGGAATCACAAACGATGAGACGAAGGTGTTTGTGATTACTTTTTATCTTGCCTTTCGGAGATTAAATCTCGAACAAATATTTGAGAAGATAGTACTCAAACGATAGAATCGGGCAAGATAAAAACACGCAACTACAAAGAAAATAGTTGGGTCTGGATTCACAATCCCAATGAAGTCTTTGAAGTTGTTAACATACAGGGTCTTGATAGAAACTTAAGGTTAAAGGAGAATCGACTCTAGTTGATGCAACTAGTAACACACAGGAGGTGTGGGGATTAGGTTTCCCAGTTGCTAGAGTTCTCCTTTATATAGTTTTCAAATCAGGGTTTGCAATCAATGTTACCTTGGTAACAAAGCATTCAATATTCACCGTTAGATGAAAAGCATGATTCAACCAAGCTAATATCTTTTAACCGTTAGATCGAACTTAGCTTGTTACATACAAATGAAATGTATCCTCATTTAGGTTTATGTAACCGTACCCAAACGTGTACACCATGTTGGCTCAATAATAGTTAACCGAAGTAAGCCATATGATTACTCTCTATCAACCTTATTCATCTTAACCATAACTAGTTCAAATGACTCAAATGAAACTAGTTAAATAGCCTTTTAATTGCTATATTCTCACAGAAGTATACAAGAACACAATTGAAGCAAAATCGGTTTGATTCACTCGAATCAATTCTTGAACATTATAGCCACGGTTTGCAAAGATTGCATTCCTTATTTTATAAATGTTTAAGTTCATGTACAACCGATTTTATAAAGTAACCAACTCAAGTATGCAAACGGGTACGCATACTTAAGTAGACGGACCGAGTTTGGTTACGCCGATACGCGTATGGGTGAACATACCAATTCACACTTCCAAACTCCAGCAGAAATTCACGGACATGAGACTTCCGCCAGTATGCGTATGGGTACGCATACTTGCCCAGACATCCAACAACCGCCAGTACGCGTACATGTACGTATACTTTAGGTTCCCGGTTTTGGACTTACACACAAATGTGAGAACACACTATGTTTATATCCAAACATGGTTACTTGATTCTAAACTCTTTATTTCAATCATTGAAACTTTCTTAGAGGATGACAATAGCCATTTTCGCTCACTATTTGCATTAAAGCAATTTTCAAGATATTGAAATAATCATAACGAAACATTCCAAGTCTACACCAAATGATTGTATCACACAAATCATGTAAGATGTTACTCGATAATTTTCACGTGGTCATATTCTGACATTCGTCAAGAATATAAGATGAACTTGGTCGAAGCGAAAGCTTGCCAACACATATTTCGAGAAATATGTAAGCGAGATAAACTCAGCTCGAAATCTCAAATGTGTATAATAGAAAACTATATCGTAATACGACTTATGTCTCAATATAGGAGATAGAGTATAAATAGACTTTCCAAGTGATAGATGAGTTTCAGTCTCCACATACCTTTTGTTGATGAAGTCCCACAAGCTCCCCTTAGTAGTTCTTCGTCTTCAAATGATGAACGCCGTGAAGTCTAAAGCTCAACTACACCATCTATGTCCTAGTCCGAGACATCTATAAATAGGCTAGAAATCAAGACTTATAGTTTTGATCACTAACATTGACAAACATGCTTGAGATAGCAACGAATGTGAGTTCGACCGAGCAGTGCTCTAACAATCTCCCCCTTTGTTAATTTTAGTGTTAAAACTATCAATACATATGGATTACAAAATAAATAAAACTTTGTAGCTTCTCATCCAAATGCCTGATCTCCTTTGCATCTTCAACACGACTCGAAATCTTCGTCACTTCTAAGTACTCCATGATTCTAAATGTGTTCAACTCAGCATCATAGTTGTTGAAGATCCGTAGCGATAACAATGAGAAAACAAGTTTTCTCGATCATTCTTATACAGTGTCATAAAATTCTTACACATCATCAAAGTTCAATTGAGACCAAGCAACTAAACCTATCGTTCACCTAGTTTCTTCAGTATCCCTGCGCTTCCGACATTTAATAAGTGCACGCACTGGAAAAATTCCTTTGGTTCGTATTCAAAATAGTAAAGGAACAACAAATCTATTCGGTATCAACTCTATTCAATCCAGTGATATGAGTTAGACAAAGGCTCTTCTGTTTACTCCAATAAACTCCAGTGTATTTCCTAAGATTAGGACAGTCTTTAGCTATATGACCAAAACCTTTACACTTAAATCACTGAGGTTGATATTCATCATCTTCTTCTTGATCTTTCATGTTCTTGACAGGAACTCGATCATGAGGTTGAGAAGATCGATGAGTATTTTTTGTGAATCTCTTGTTTCTTTTCTTCAAGAGATCTCGAAATTGTATGGTGATCAATGATAATGATTGTTCAACTTCATCATCAGAATTTTCTGCAATCCGTTCATCAGAATCATCCATTAATCTATCATTTTCCATTGGTTTAGGAAAATTTGCAGCTTTAAAAGCGATTCCTTTAGCTTGAATAGATTGTGATCCATGATCAAAGATTTTCAATTTTCCAACGAGTGTGCTTCGTGAGAGAGTTGAAAGATCATTTGCTTCTATGATTGCATGCTTCTTAGATTCGTATCTAGATGGAAACGATCTGAGAATTTTGCATACTATATCTTTTTCAGAAATAGTCTTTCCAAGCGAGAAAGAAGCATTAACTATCTCAGAGAGTTTAATATGAAACTCTTCAAAAGTATCATTGTCATCCATTCAAAGGTTTTCCCAATCAGATGTAAGAGTTTTAAGTCTAGCTTCTTTCTCTGATGTATTACCTTCGAACACGATTTGAAGATTATCCCAAGCTTCCTTTGAAGTTTGGCATGTTGATACATGATGTTGTAGATCACGACTTACAACATGTATAATAGCATTCAAACCATCTGAATTCTGCTTTGCAAAAGCCTTTTCTTCGTCAGTATAATCTACTAAGCGTTTAAACTCAGTTTCTGAATTTTCGATTTTCGGGCGATTATAACAATCAACAACTAATAACCAAGTATTAAAGTCTCTTGATTGAAGAAAAGATCTCATAGAAGATTTCCACCATAGATAGTTTGTTCCGTCAAATCTTGGCGGTACATTAACTGAAATCGGTTCATGAGAACTCGAGTTCATTTCTTATAGGTTGGATCGCACCAAACACAGTTTGTTAGATCTTTTTGTGTTTCCCTGCTCTGATACCAATTGAAAAGATGAGGGTACCCAAATATACCTCAATCTAAAACTTTTCCACCTATAAGTCCTCTTACCGAAAGTGATTGTCTATGGACTGAGTCGAGACAATACAACGAATCGGTATTCACACTTTGTGTGATCGTCTATGGATACGAGATCGAGACAATACAACAATCAAAGTGTGATTACTTGATAATAGGTTCGGACTTAACCAAACTATATATGATCACTATCAAGTAATACGGAGTTAACGTTTGTGTAATTTACTTTAAATTATAATAACAACAATTATAATTGCGGAAAATAAAAGTAAAAGACACAGCAAGATTTTGTTAATGAGGAAGCGGAAAATGCAGAAAAAACCCGGGACCTAGTCCAGAATTGAATGCTCTAAGAATTAAGCCGCTAAACGAAATCAAACCAACTTCGTATAGTTGAGTGATAGACGCATTTATGTGTCTATTTTCATCTCTATTGTATATATTATTAGTACCCATTTTTGTACTTATTATGGTGTTTTATGTCTTTGTAGGTATTTTTAGGGAAATAAGCTCTTGCGACAAAATTGGCTCGTAAAGTGGTGTTTTACACCCCAGGATAGAGTACTAAAGGCACCCCAGAAATGCACCGGAAGCACCCCAGAAATACACCGGAGGAACCCCGAAAAAATGTTGAAAACACCCCAGAAAAAGTGTTAAAGGCACCCACCAAAATTACTAAAGGCACCCTAAAAAATTTGATAAGGGCGCCCCCAAGGCAGCCGAGCTGTTAAAGGCACCCGCGCTTTGGATTCAGGGCACTTCACCCTTATCGTTTGAAAAATAATTTTGGCGGGAAAAAAATTTCATTTTCTGCGGAATTTTCTGTTGGATTTTTTGAGGAGTTTCAGTGAGATTCAATCACTGATTTTGATTGGGATGAACGTGATATACCCAAACAATGATGGTATGAGTGTTCTAATGCATTCAGTTTGGCTGAATTTTCGTCGGGAAGAAAATATGCAACCTTGGAATATAGCATGTTTGAACGTGCATGGATTGAGTTGTGATGGAGTTTGGTTGCTGCAGAAGTGTAAGGGAGTCAAACAAGGAAGTTCTGGAGCGTGTATACGTCGAAAAGATGCGTAAGAACATAAAACATAAAAGAAAATATTCATGAGTTAATGGTTGGATATCGAGAAGATTTTTGAGTTATTACGAGTTTATTCTTGATCCTGTGACTATATAAAGGCTTTAGGAGACTCACAGAAGAGGAAGGGAGTTGAGGGAGAGAATAAGGAGACGTTTAGAGCATAAAGAAATCGAGAGAAAAAAGTTACAGGAAAAACAAATTTTCTGCTGGTGAAGAAGGTACGAAGAACATAAGACCCTTAAAGACCGTCGTTCTTCAACAGTGCCAGTGACGGTATTCCTTTATCGTTTTCTTTAACAATTGATTTTGTAACAAATATAAGTGTTACAAAACCCGGTTTTATTCATTTTTTCTCCCATTTCATCATTTGTGAACCATTTTTGAGCATTAATAAAGATGAATTTTGAGCATGTTTCCATGATCATGATGAGCTAATTCTCGCGTAATCAAGGCACGGAGGAAGCTATTTATGCATGAATAATTGGTAACTATTCTATTTTTCTCTAATTTGTATTTTATAATTCACTCAATCACTACTTTGTAGAATTTTAATTGTTTGCATAATTTTTCCTAATTAGTTGTGATTCAATTAGATAGGTTATGCTTTGGTTAGATAATCTATGCTTAAGGGATACAATTAATGTTTGAGAATATGCTTGATAATTTGTGAATTAAGAAAAAGAGATTTTAAAAATAATTAGA